>CAUYUJ010011079.1:395000-469899 GCA_963575745.1 Prorocentrum cordatum
CGGCCGAGGTTCAACTTCGGCGGGCGCCACAGCGACGGGGCGCAAGGAGCAGAAGAAGCAGCGAGGGCGGCGGTGGTCGGAGGACGCCGCCTGGCGACGGCAGCGGCGCGGACACGTCTGCCGGCTGTTGGCGTTTACGCTGAGCCTCGTCGAGAAGATCGTCGGCGGCGAGCTCGGCTTGCCGACGTTCATCAGGGACGTCGTCTTCGACAGGGAGCTGGGTGCTCGACGTCGTGGACGAGGACGGTCATTCCTTCATGCCCCACGAGAGCGAAGCCTTCGCGACCTTCGTAGCGCGGAGGTTCAGAGATGGAGGAGGAGCTGCAAGCAGCAGCGCCGCAGCAGGCAGCGGGCGACCCCGCAGCCGCGGGCGCAGCTGCAGCAGGAGCCTTGCCGCAGCCGCAGCCGACTGCCCAGCAGGTGATGGACGCACTGCGGACGGCGACGGCTCGAGCGGAAGCTGCCGAGAAGCGAGCCCGTGAGCTGGAGGCGCGAGCAGAGACGACAGCCAGACAACATAACGCTCAGCTTCAGCAGCTGCAGCAAGCGCCCCAGCAGCTGACCGCCGCGGTGGGCACCGCGGCGGCGAGCCCAGTGCCAGCGAGGAGCGAGGATCGTCGGAAGTGGGGCATCATCGACACGAAACTGCTGACGAAGCCAGCTCAGTTCAAGGGCAGCGAGGCAGCGTGGCCCGCGTGGTCGTTCAAGCTGCCGGCGTACATCGTGGCGCTAGACGACGAGCTGTACCAAGAGATGATCACGGCCGGGCACAAGGCCGAAGAGGACGTCACCAACGAGACGATGGATTTGGCGAAACCAGCGCTCGTCGGCGCGTCTCGGCAGCTGCTCCACATGCTCGCGCTGCTCCTGGAAGGCAAGGCGTTCGCCATGCTGCGGCCGATCCCACAAGGCGAAGGACTGTTGGTGTGGCGATGGGGTTCGAGCCCGACCAGCCAGCGTCAGCTCTGGGTCGGATGAGGAAGCTGGCGGGGTGGGCGTTCGGAGCAGCGACGATCGAGACCGACGTGAACGAGTTCGACGCGGCGGTCCAGACGCACGAGCGGCGCGGCAGCGCGGTGCCCAGCGACATCATGGCGGCGATCCTGTTAGTGGGGATCCAGGACAGGTGCCTTCAGCAGCGGCTGATGGTCAACGCCTGCCGCCTCGGGGACTACGACGGGATCGCGAAGCACGTGAAGACGTGCCTGACGAACAGGAAGACGTTCAAGGGCGCTGCCAGAGGCGCCGCAGCGGGGGCCACCGCGGCGGACGACAGCGGGCCAGCACCGATGGACATCGGATCCCTGGCGGCGGCGCTGGCAGCAGGAGGGGCGGCGCCGACCAGGTGACGACGGTCGCGGGCGCCATCGAGAAGGGCAAGGGCAAGGGGGGCGGGTGGAGCAGATGAGAAGACGGCGCCAAGAAGGGACGTGGGAAGCCTCACGACGGAAGCAGGGACCCCCGATCTCAGCACCAGACGCACAAGGGCGGCAAGGGCAGAGATGGCAATGATGGCAAGCGCGTCGAGACACGCACGTGCAGGAAGTGCCATCAGAAGGGCCACCTGATGAGAGACTGCCCTGGCAAGACTACGAGAGTGAACAGCACGGCCAGCATGGCGATCGAGCTGAAGGCCGCGTTGAACTTGGTTCAGCTGCTCACGCCTGCGGCGGGCTCAGCAGCGTCGAGCGCGCCGTCCGCGGCGCCGAGCCGCGTCGCCCAGGCGCGCGCCAACGCCGCGCAGCTGTCAACGGCGAGCTCAGCGGCCGCTCCGCGTGGCGGCAGCGCCAGCTCAAGCGGTGGCGGGGCCGCGGGAGACACCGCGTCCGCCATCCAGTGGGTGCTGCGCCTGACGGCCCAGGCAGCGGATCCTGCGAATCGGATCCCGACGTTGCGATCTCCACGGGCTGACGGCCCAGGAGGCGACGACGAGAGCTGCGAGGAGTACATCATGGTGGACTCGGGGGCCTCCAGAGCGACGCGCCCACGCAGCCGCGCCCCGAGCGCGACGGCGCGTGAGCCTGCGAAGCTCTACGACACCCGCGCAGCGGACGACGGGCGGGTGAAGCACCGCGGCGAACAGAGCGCGCATTGCGACCTGCTGGACATGTCAGATGCGCACGGAGTGGGCATCGACTGCCAGGTCGCCGACGTCTCGCGCCCCATCAGGGGGGTAGCTGAGGCGTGCGGCGACGGCCACTCTGCGCCGTTCTCCCCGACGGGCTCGTACATCATGCCCGCGGCGGTCAGCCTGCCAGAGGGGGTCGCCAACGTGCCTTTGGCGCGACAGGACAACCTGTTCTGGATGCGAGGGCGCGTCGCGGGGGCCACCGCGACGACGTCCGAGACGCTGCGGCTCGACCCGGTCGGGGCCGAGGCGCCCGCGGCAGCAGCCCCCGCGGCGGCCGATCAGCCCCGGCGCGAGGAGGCGCCGCTGGAAGAGACGGGGCCCGAGGGCGCGCCGGCCGGGGCGACGCGGGCGCCGCCGTTCCCCAGCCAGGGGGAGGTCGAGGAGCACGCGCTCGCTCGCCTGTGCGTGCCAGCCAAGGCGGCAGACGACCCGCGCCGACAGGGCGACGGGTCTGGCAGCGTCGACGAGGTGCAGATGGACTACCTGCAGCTCGGCGCCGCGGTCGCAGCTGAGGAGAGCTGGCGGCCTCAGCCGGCGGCGTGGCTTGGTCGGCCCCAGTGGATCAGCCGATCGACCAGGCCGTCATGGTGCCGCAGCTGATGGGCCCAGTCGCTGGCGACGGCGTGGAGGTGCTGCTCAACGCGCTGGTGGTGGCGCACCGCCAGTCGACCGCGGTGCGCGCGGTCTTGGGGCCTAAGGGCATGCGCCCCTTCATGTCCACTGCAGCGAGTGCGGCCGTCGACGCCCGGGGCATCGCGGAGTGCTCCCTGCGCGCCGACCAGAGGCCAAAAGCCCAGGCGTTGGCCGAGCAGATCTCCGAGGAGCGGAAACTGAAGGGCTTCGAGTGCCAGCTCGCGGCAGCGCCTGCCAGGAGCCACTCGTCGGCGGGTTTCATCGAGGCCATGAACGACCAGGTGGCCAAGCAGGCGCGCGTGATCAAGCTCCAGCTCGAGTCGGGCATGGGGGCGCGCGCCCCTGTGTTCCACGGGGCGATGCCGTGGCTGATCAGGCGCGCTGGGTGGCTCCTCGCACGGTCTGCTGTCAGGCAGGCCGCTGGCAAGACGGCCTACCGCGCCAATCGGGGCAAGCCGTGCCGCGGGGAGGCGGCCGCGCTCGGAGAAGTTGTCTGGGCCCGCGTGCCAAGCGACCGCGCGCAGAAGGCAGTGGCGCAGGAGCGCTTTGGTATCTGGCTGGGCAAGACTTAAAAAAGCGACGAGCACCTCGTCGGCGGGTCGCGGCAGACCAGCCGCCATCGGGCGATCAGGAGGCAGCCGAGGGAGCGGGGGATCAACGTGGACGTGCTGAACAGCTTCGCGGGCCTGTCTTGGGACCTCCAGTCCAAGCCCGAGCGCGCAGATGCCGCTGCAGGACAGCCCAGGGGCGGCGCCGAGCCCCACCGCGGAGACAACGTGGCGAGGGCGCGCCGGGCGCAGACACAACAGCGCCAGGCCGAGGAGGCGCGCCCAGCGGCAGCGGCAGCAGCAGCAGCAGCTCCCTGTGGCGGAAGAGCCAGCGCGACCACCTCCAGGACCCCTGGGTGCTCCGCCAGCACCCCCACCCGAGCCGAGGCTCGGACGAGCCACATGCGTGACGAAGGAGATGGTGCAGACATGCGGGCCCACCTTGAACTGTCCGAGGTGCTGGGGGGGCGAGGCGGCGCACCCTCGCAAGTGCAGGGGGGCGCGTGGAGGGGGAGCTCCTGGATGAAGCGAATCGTCAAGCAGCGGTTCACCCGTTGCCGGGCGACGCCGTCGCAGCCCCAGGGATTGAGGTGGATGCGGCAGCGGTCGGCCCCGCAGACGCGACGGCGGCGGCAGCAGGCGGTGCAGCAACAGCGGCGAGTTCATCCCAGCCACCTCCTGCGGAGGGCGGCTCAGCGGGCGACTCCGCGGGGATGGGCGTAGACTCGAGGAGCCGACCAGCAGCTCCCGCGGACAGCGAGCCACGGTCGAAGGGGTCCTGGGGCCTTGGGCCGTCTTGGGGAGCTCGGGCCCGCTGGGGCCCCCTTTGGGCCCATCTTGGGCACTTCCGGGGGCCTCCCGTGGCCCTTTTGGGTCTGTGCTGGGAGCCTTTGGGGGGCCTCTTCGTTCCATAATGGATTGTCTCGGGGCTCTCGTGGGCGATCGCGGGGCCCGGCTTGGCCGTCTTGACGCTTTCTACGGGGGCCTTTTGTCGGCTACACGTAAGAGTGACCCTTGGCCAGAGTGACCTTTAGTATTGGCCCGAATGGGGTCGGGCAGATTTTCTTGAGGAGTGCGCTCAGCCTCGCGTCGGCGCGCGCTGCACCAGTCTGCGATCGCATCAGGGCGCGCTTGATTCAGGGCGCGCCCCTCGCAATCGATCGCAACGCACGCGCGGTGCATTCTGCCGCGCGCTTCGTTTGGCGAGGGGGGGCCCAGTCGAGCGGGCGACGCGCTCTCCGCTTCGGGACCGGCCCCGTATCGTCTTGGAATAACTTTGACTAACTTTGGCTATCTTTGAATAACTTTTCGCATTCCGCGCTTTACATTTCAATCCTTTACTATTGAAAGTTATTTGCGGCCGCGGTGGGGCCAAGTTTCGGCCCAGTTTCGACCTTGGCGCCGGGCCCGGTCAGACGTCATCGCGATGCGGCCCGGCAGTGCCAGAACATTCCTCGGTGGCGCCCGATTGCGTCTGGCTTCGCAGAGTCCTCGGGCGGGCGTTCTGGGGCGCCCAGAACGAATTGGCGGAAGTCCGCAATTGCCTGCGGCGCTAGGGATCTATCGAAGCGCGCCCCGCCCATCGTTGATGCAATCCGACGTCCTCGGCTTGCGCGGTTGCTCCAGGACCCCGCGGGCCCCCCCCTAAGGCCGCGCGCCAAAGGGCAATCTTGCTTAGGGTCACTCTTACGCGTCGCCGATTCTGGGGCGTCTCGAGGCGATCTCGGGGGTTTTGAAACCGTCTTGAAAGCTAATGAAATCCGATGGGCACATGTGCTAAAGATGTAGGTTTTACAAAGGGAATGGGGCGATTTTTGTAGTTTGAAGGCCCCTTGGAAAGCTTTGTGGGGTGCCTTGGGGGTCTTCATGTTGGCATTCGGAAACATCGCGGGGGTGTTTTCGGGGCCCTCGTGGGCCGTTTTGGCGCCTTCATGGGCCATCCTGGGGCCTTATTGGGCCGTCTTGGGGAGCTTGGGCCCGCTGGGGCCCCTTTGGGCCCATCTTGGGCACTTCCGGGGACCTCCCATGGCCCTTTTGGGTCTGTGCCGGGAGCCCTTGGGGGGTCTCTTGGTTCCATTATGGGTTGTCATGGGGCTCTCGTGGGCGATCGTGGGGCCCAGTTCGGCCGTCTTGAAGCTTTCTTGGGGGCCCTTTGGGGCGTCTGGAGGCGATTTCGGAGGCTTTGAAACCGTCTTGAAAGCTTATAAAATCAGAAATGCGAATATACTAAACATATAAACTTGACGAAGGGAAGGGGACGATTGTTGTGATTTGAAGGCCCCGTGGGAAGCTTTTTGGGGTGCCTTGGGGGTCTCTTGGGCCGTCCTGGCGCAATTGGAGTCCCTCTTGGAGCGCTCTTGTGCTGTCTGGGGCCCCCCTTGAGCCTTTTCTGATGGCCCTTCGGATCGCTTTGGGTCTGGCGGCAAGGCGTTTGTGGAAAGCCGGGTGACCTTTTCCAAGGACGTCCAAGGGGGCCCGATCCCGGGGGTCCAGTGTTTTTTATTTGGCGGGGGGGGGGGGGCACCCCCCTTCCCCCCCCCCCGGGGCTTGTAAACATATAGGAAGCGGAACGCATATATATATATATATATATATATATATATATAAAATGATTATTCATTTATGCGTTTAATGTTTTAAATGTACACGCGTATGACTATATTTGTATATGTGAATGTATGTATATATGTATGTATATGTATATATATATACACATATACCCATGTATGTCTGTATGTAAATGTACATGTATCTGTATATGTATGTGTACATCTACATATCTATATATATACATATATACATATTTATACATATATATATATACAAGACTGAAAGTTCGCTGTGCTTCGCTTCCACGTCTTGGCACCTTGCGTTGTGCGTAGAGGGGGGCCAGGCGGCAAGCGCGCAGCGGAAGGGAGAAGAGCATGTCATTCGATGAAGACGAGGACGCATGGGGAGAAATGGACAGATTGCCTGTGGGTCTGTCACGTCGCGCCGCGCCTACTGGCGCGGCGCGACTTGATCAGCTTCATATGGGAGTTCCGTGGTACAGTGAGCTTCTCGAGTCGTTGGGTCATGCGCTTGTCAAGGCCGCGGTGGGCGGCGGTGGCCAAACGCTCTTGGGGGTCGCGCGCGAGATAATGCAGCGGAACCTTGTCAGACAGTGAGAACACACGCCAGTAGAGTGCGCCATGAATGCGGATGTTGGCTGGTCGACGCGCGTCTCCAAATCAAAGCTGTTTCTCCCCGGCGCTGCATTGAATCTCGTGCTGCGCCAGCGCGAACAGGCTGTTGTAGCGTCTGGACAACGTCGTGAAGCCAGCGTGGCGCGGCTTGCCGGTGTGATCGTCGTACACTTGAACGCCCCCGTCGTCTTTGAAGGGCCACTGGGGGGCGAAGATGTGGCAGAGGGACTGGTCGGGAGGCTTGAAATACATGTTGAAGTCGACGATGTACTTGCCGCGGTTGCAACGTAATGTTTTGGACTCAGGCGCGAATAGCATGGCGTTGCAGTGCTCGCATTGGTAACGCAGCGGGCCCAATGAAATAGAAGTCGCCATCGATGGTGGACGGCCGCGTCGTTCAGAGCGAGCCCCTGTGCAGTCCAGGCATGTGCGGGTGGCGCGGGGCCAGGCGCGCTTGGTGCAGGCCTTGTTGGGGCGGTCGACGCCGCGCTCCGCACGTCGTCGCAGCACTGTGGGGACATTGAGGCTGGAGCAGCACTCGATGCAACGCGCCTTGTCAGATGGGCCATGCAGCTGGGTGGAGGAAAAAGACGATCGGGGCAAGCATCTGCCGCAGTCTTTGCAGGGCAAGGAGCGGCGTTTCGGTGGCGTTGGGATGGCGCGCGGGACAAAAATAGTTGAGCCGTACGAACTGCACAGAGAGGCGATGGAGCTGCCCACAGTGGCGGCGATGCGATGGATGATTGGGGGACGGTGGAGCGGGGGGTTGATAGGGGCACAGAGGAACTCCGAAGGCCTTGGGGGAGGATTGGGATGGGCAGACCAGTGCAGGGGCAGGAAACGCGGGGACGCATAAGAGCTCGAGAGGTCCATTGGGTCAAAGGTGGGGCCAGTAGACCTGGCCCGGCACAGAAACGGAAAGAGCGTTTCAGAAACAGAAGCCGAAATTATTCACACCACCGTTCGTACTGGGAGCCTTGGCGCTGAGAGCTTGTTACGTGACCCCTCGTTCTTGGGAGCCTTGGTGTCCAGAGATTGTTGCGTTGCCGCCCGTTCCTGAGCCTTGGCTGGGCCTTGGTGTCAGGGACTTGTTACGTCACCGCTCTCTGCTGGGAGCCTTGGTCTTACCAGCTTGTTTACGTCGCCGCTCGCTCTTGGGAGCCTTGGTGTGAAGAGCTTTTTGCGTTACCGATCGCTCTCTATTTGGCGTCTCTGGTCCTTCTTGGGGGTCCTATTGGGGCCCTTGTCGGGCCCTTTTGGAGGCCTCTTGGGACCTCTTGGGGGCCTCTTGGGGCTTCTTGGGGGGCTCTGCGGCCTTCCTGGGAGCTTCTTGGGGCGAAAGGGCTAGACTTTTCGGTTCGTGGTCCCCTTCTTGGGGCCGTCTTGGGGCCCTCTTGGGCCGTCTTGGGCGCCTCTTGGGCCGTCTTGGCGCCCTCTTGGGCCGTTTTGGGGGACTCTTGGGAGCCTCTTGGGCCGTTTTGGGGCGGTCTTGGGGGCCTTGTGGAGCGTATTCAACGCAGTGAAAGCCGAAAAGCCTTGTATGCTAAAAATGTACATTTTCCAATAGGAAATCAATGATTTTCGCCTCCCGGTGGCCTCTTGGGACGCCTCTTGGGGGCCTCTTGGGGCTTCTTGGGGGGCTCCGGAGGCCTCCTGGGGGCGTCTTGGGGCGAAAGGCTAGACTTTTCGGTTCGTGGTCCCCCTCTTGGGGCCGTCTTGGCGCCCTCTTGGTCTTGGGCCGTCTTGAGCGCCTCTTGGGCCGTCTTGGGGCCCTCTTGGGCCATTTTGGGAGCCTCTTGGGAGCCTCTTGGGCCGTCTTGGGGCGGTCTTGGGGGCCTCTCGGGCCGTCGTCCACGCCGTGAAAGCCGACAAAGCGCATATGCTAAAAATGTGCGCTCTCCTTTCGAAAATCTATGATTTCGGCCTCTTGGGGCCCTCTTGGGACGCCCCTTGGGCGCCTCTTGGGGGCCTCTTGGGCCGTCTTGGGCGGGCTTGGACTCTCTTGGAGCGCTCTTGGGCCGTTTTGGGGGGGGAACCCGAAAAACATCCAAAAACCCGAGGGAGAACCCGAAAACGGCCATTCACACGCAAGTGCGCACGTTACCCCCCTCCCCTGGAACCCCTCCCTTTAGGGCTTCGCCCACACCAGAACGTCATCACTCGCACCTCGCTCTTTCCGTTACCTGGCCCGGCGCAGAAACGGAAAGAGCGCTTCAGAAACAGAAGCCGAAATTACTCACACCACCGTTCGTACTGGGAGCCTTGGCGTTGAGAGCTTGTTACGTGATCCCTCGCTCTTGGGAGCTTTGGTGTTCAGAGATTGTTGCGTTGCCGCCCGTTCCTGAGCCTTGGCTGGGCCTTGGTGTCAGGAACTTGTTGCGTCACCGCTCTCTGCTGGGAGCCTTGGTCTTATCAGCTTGTTTACGTCGCCGCTCGCTCTTGGGAGCCTTGTTGTGAAGAGCTTTTTGCGTTACCGATCGCTCTCTATGTGGCGTCTCTGGGCCTTCTTGGGGGTCCTATTGGGGCCCTTGCCGGGCCCTTTCGGAGGCCTCTTGGGACCTCTTGGGGGCCTCTTGGGGCTTCTTGGGGGGCTCTGGGGGCCTCCTGGGAGCTTCTTGGGGCGAAAGGCTAGACTTTTCGGTTCGTGGTCCCCCTCTTGGGGCCGTCTTGGGGCCCTCTTGGGCCGTCTTGGGCGCCTCTTGGGCCGTCTTGGCGCCCTCTTGGGCCGTTTTGGGGGGCCCTTGGGAGCCTCTTGGGCCGTTTTGGGGCGGTCTTGGGGGCCTTTTGGAGCGTATTCAACGCAGTGAAAGCCGAAAAGCCTTGTATGCTAAAAATGTACCTTTTCCAATGGGGAATCAATGATTTTCGTCTCCCGGTGGCCTCTTGGGACGCCTCTTGGGGGCCTCTTGTTGCTTCTTGGGGGGCTCTGGAGGCCTCCTGGGATCGTCTTGGGGCGAAAGGCTAGACTTTTCGGTTCGTGGTCCCCCTCTTGGGGCCGTCTTGGCGCCCTCTTGGTCTTGGGCCGTCTTGAGCGCCTCTTGGGCCGTCTTGGGGCCCTCTTGGGCCATTTTGGGGGCCTCTTGGGAGCCTCTTGGGCCGTCTTGGGGCGGTCTTGGGGGCCTCTTGGGCCGTCGTCCACGCCGTGAAAGCCGACAAAGCGCATATGCTAAAAATATGCGCTCTCCTTTTTGGAAAATCTATGATTTCGGCCTCTTGGGGCCCTCTTGGGACGCCCCTTGGGCGCCTCTTGGGGGCCTCTTTGGCCGTCTTGGGCGGGCTTGGACTCTCTTGGAGCGCTCTTGGGCCGTTTTGGGGGGGAACCCGAAAAACATCCAAAAACCCGAGGGAGAACCCGAAAACGGCCATTCACACGCAAGTGCGCACGCTACCCCCCTCCCCTGGAACCCCTCCCTTTAGGGCTTCGCCCTAAAGGGACCGTCTTGGGCGCCTCTTGGGCCGTCTTGGCGCCCTCTTGGGCCGTTGGGGGGCATCTTGGGAGGCTCTTGGGCCGTCTTGGGCGCTTTTGGGGGCCTATTGGACCGTCTTGGGCGCCTCTTGGGCTTTCTTGGCGCCCTCTTGGGCTGTTTTGGGGGCCTTTTGGGGGCCTCTTGGGCCGTCTTGGGGCAAACGTGGGGGCGTCGTGGACCGTCTTCAACGGCATGAAAGCCGAACAACCGTATAGGTTAGACATGTACGTTTTCTAAAGAAAATCCACGATTTGGGTCTATGGGGCCTTTGGGGACGCGTCGTGGGTGCTTTTGGGGGCGTTTTGAAAACCTCTTGGGACGTCTTGTGGCCATCTTGGGCAGTCTTGAGCTCTCTTGGAGCCCTCTTGGGCCGTCTTGAGGCTGTCTTTGGCCGTCTGAGGCGCTTCTAGGGCCGTCCTGGGCAGTTTTCCGAGGATGTCTCAAGCTAAACGTTCTTTTTGATCCCCGAAAGCCGCCCTACTCGATAAAAAACGAGGCGGGAGGGGCCTCCGGGATCCATTGGGGGGGGGGTCAGAATTTCCTGGTGTCAGATTTATATATATATATATATATATATATATATATATGTCTATCTATCTATCTATTTATATATATATATATATATATATAGCCAAAGTTTGTTTGAATTGTTGGGTTGCGCAAGTCCCCCCCGAGCGCCCCAAGCTTCCCCCACCCCCAGTACCCGGGAGGAAAAACTCCAGAGACAACCACATGTCGGGGGCCAGAAACTTTTGAATAATCCTTCCTCTTTAGATGTTTTCTGTGGTTCTGGGGCCCTACGATTCAAACGAGATTATGTATGCGCCCCCCCGGAAAACCCAAGTCAAGAACAAAACTAAACTTAACAACCTTTCAGAGAACAACCGGAAATGAAAACCAAAACTCTATTGTTTCCGGTGTTTTTTTTTCCGGAGGTTCTCTGGCCAGCCCAGGCCCCAGGATCCTCCGAGGGGGGGGGGGATTTTAACAAAAATCCAACGCGGAGGGTTTTCTGTGAGTTTTCGGGGTTTCTCTGGTCAGCCCAGGCTCCCGGATTTTCTGGGGGGGGCGCACCCTCGAAAAACACCCTCGACCCTTGGTTGTTTCCAGCTTTTTCGGGCTCTACGGCGCCCCACAACGAGAAACAACATTTGTGTTGAAAACCTCTTCGGGCAACTCCCGAGCAACTCTCGACCTCGAAGGGTTTTTGGAGAGGAACCCCCAAACATTTCTTCCCCGGCCAACCCAACTCGGTTTTTATATGTTTTCTGTGGTGTGTCTGGGGTTCTGGGGCGCCACATTTAAAAGCAATAATCAGAGTGAGAGGGCCGAATGGTCATTCATTGTCCCTGGGCACGTGGCTGAAGAACGAGCTCGTGATGAGAATTCTGCTTGTTGCGGTGCTGTTGTTGATGATGTTGTTGTTGTTGTTGAATATTATTACTTCTAAAGAGTAATTATTGTTGGCCCCCTGGTGCACGCCCCCCTCGCCGCGCCTAGGCCGCAGCCACATTTTCATCATTTTCGTGAGGAAGTCTCAAGCAAAACGGGGGAGTCCGGATCCGGTTGTTTTGTTGACGCCCGCTTTCCCTGTCAAAAAACAATATAAAATGACATGTCTTGTTCTAACATAACCAAACTTCAAGAATCCTTTGCAAAAAATGGCACGAAGTGCACACTCGCGCGCGCAAGATGAAATCCTTCCAAAACCTTAGTTTTCGTAGCGATTTTAACATAAAAACATGAAAAACCCAATGGTTTTTCAAAAAAAAAGTTTCAAAATTCATCCCGCGCGCTCTTGCGGATTTCTTAGGAAACCCAATACTTTTTCAACATTTCTGTCAAACGGGCTCTTGCGAGCAACTTTTTCACGTGCTTCGAACTTCTGCAACAACGGTTGCGCACCTGCCAGGGCCATCATCCCTGTCAAATAATACCATGCGGGACACATTCGTTTTTTCTTCGCGCGCGCACGCCGTCGTCGTCGGCCGCGGGGCCCTGAATAGTAGCCACGGTCGTCCGCATGCCACGAAGTGAAGTGTCCGAACGTCATAGGGCGGGAAGCTGGGTGTGGGTGGTGGCGAAGAGTCGTTTGGAAATTTGGTAGAGCTTGAACCGGCCCCCCCACAAAGTGGGGGTATTGCCCGCCTCCTATGAAAACCCTGGCACTGGTGAGAACGGAGTGTCCCCACGTGCTAGTAATTGTTGTTGTTGTTGTTGTTGTTGTTGTTGTTGTTGTTGTTGTTGTTGTTGTTGTTGTTTGCTTGTTTGTTTGTTTGTTTGTTTGTTTGTTTGTTTGCTTGCTTTTTTGTTTGTTTGTTATCGTCTTCCCACCCGCGGCCCACCCGCGGCCCACCCGCGACCCACCCCGCGACCCACCCCGCGACCCACCCCGCGACCCACCCCGCGACCCACCCCGCGACCCACCTGCGACCCACCCTGCGACCCACCTTCAAGGGAGGAAAAACCACCTGGACCCGACACTTGAGGTTTGCTAAACGGCCCTGGGCGTTGACGAAACAGCCCTGCCCTGTTCGATTCATTCTTTGCGTGCTTTTACTAGACGGCTTCGCTTATCGGGGTTATTTTTATGGGGTGGATCTTCTGCCCTCTACACCCGCGACCCAATAGCGACGCACCCGCGACCCATTGGCGACCCACCCGCGACCTACCCACATGGGTTTAACGAAAAAGTCGGTGCCTGCGGCGGGCTCGTTGTATAATTTGTGAAACTTTGGCGCCTGCAGCGGGCTTCTCCAGAGTCTCCCAAACTGCCGACGTCCCCACCGCCCCCCAACTCTTATCCGCATCTGCGGGGTGCCACATATATTTGACCCCCCCGAAAAACTTCCGAGCTTGGGAGGACGAGGAGGGGCAAGGGAAAAAAGAGAGGGACAGGCGAGGAAGGAGGAGGAGAAGAAAGAGGAGGAGGAGGCGGCGAACAGAATGGCCAATGGCCTCATGGATGCCTTTTCGGAGACCTTTCGGATGTTTCTGAAAAGTTGTTGTGGGTTCTCTTGGAGAGTATTGGCGGTTTCTTGGCGGTTCTGGGGCCTCTCAGAGCGTCTTGGGTGCTGCGGGGGAGCCTTTTTCGGGGTCTTTTGGAAGTCACTTCGGGGCCCCTTGGAAGCCTCTTGCGGGCCTCCTGGGTGCCTTCGGGTGGCGGGCATCGGGGACCATCTTGGGGCCAGCCTGCAGGTGATCGATCAAAAAGGTGACGGGTAAACTATTTACGTTTCGCGTATCCCCATTAGCTCCCTTTTTCCGCATCAACTTGCGACAGCCTGGCTTGCACTATTCTTTCGACTTTACTGACGGCGCGCGGCTGACCGCGTCGCTCGCAAGCAAAACAAGTATTCCCATTAGCCTCCGTGAGCGCCGCGCGGCCCGCCCCGGCTAGTCTCACCTCCCGCTGTTCTCTTGTTATCAATATATACACACATGCATATATATATATATATATATATATATATATATACATACATATGTAAATATTCCTCTCTCTCTCACTTTCTCTCTCTCTCTCTCTCTCTCTGTCGCTCGTGTGAAATTTAGGCTCCGGCTTGTTAGCTGTAGTTTTGGACGGCGCGCGGCCCTTCCGTTTGTGCTCGCGAACAAAAGTATACCCATTAGCCCGTCCAGACAAAAAGGGGCGAGGGTAGATCGTTGACGCTTCGCGTACCTCCAGTAGCCCATCAAGACACGATAGGAGGCCCTCTTGAGGCCCGCCGCCCGCCGCCCGCCCGCCGTGTTGCCGTGTTGAACACAAAACCCAGTATTCAACAACGTCCGTCTCCAATACAATGCCCAGTGCTCAACAGCCTCCGTTTCCAACGCAGCACCCAGTATTCAACAGGCTCCCGCTGCAAGAACGAATCCTTAGAAGTTCGGTCTAAATCACTATCCGCCCGCCCGCCGTCCGCCCGCCCGCCGCCCGCCCCTCACCGCCTGCCCGCCGTGATCCCTCGTTCAACGCAGCATCTCGTACTCATCAATGTCCAGCTCCAACACAACACCCACTACTCAACAGCTCCCGTGTCCAACACAACACCCAGTGCCCAACAGCATCCCGCTGCAGGAGAGACTTCTTAGGACATCGGATCAAATCCCGATTTGCCCGCCGTTCGCCCGCCCGCCTCCGCCGCCCGTTTCCAGCCGCCCGCCCGCCGTGCTTTCGCTTTCAGCACAACGCCCAGTAGTCAACAACGTCCGTCTCCAATACAGCACCATGTACTCGACAGCTCCCGCCTCCAACATAGCACCCCGTACTCACTTGCATCCCGCTGCAAGAGAGACTCCTTAGGAGTTTTGTTCAAACGCCGATCCGCCCGCCGCCCGCCCGCCGCCCGCCCGCCCCTCGCCGCCTGTTCGCCGTGCTTTTGATTCCATCAAAACGCCCAGTACTCCACAGCGTTCGTCTCGAACACAACACCCAGTACTCAACAGCATCCCGCTGCAGGAGAGACTTGTTAGGAGTTCTGTTTCAAAACCCGATTCGCCCGCCATTCGCCCGCCCCTCGCCCTACCGCCGCCCGCTTCCTGCCGTCCGCCCGTCGTGTTTCCGCGTTCAACACAACATCCAGTATTCAACAGCGTTCGTCTCCAATACAACACCCGGTCTTCGACAACTCCCGTGTCCAACGCAACAAACAGTACTCGACAGCATCCCGCCGCAGGAGAGAATCCTGCAGAGTTTTGTTCAAGTCCCGATCCGCCCGCCGCCCGGCCGCCCGCCGCCCGTTCCCCGTTCAACGCAACGCCCACTTTTCAACATTGCCTGTCTCCAACACAACACCGGGTAGTCAACAACTTGGGTCTCCAACGTAAGACCCAGCATTCAACAGCATCCCGCTGCAAGAGAGAATTCTCAGGAGTTGCATTCAAATCCCGATCCGCCTGCCCGCCGCCCGCCCGGCGCCCTTCCGCCGCCCGCCCCCCGCCGCCCGCCCGCCGTGCTTCCGCGTTCAACACAACATCCAGTACTCTCTCAAGAGAGTCCGTCTCCAACACAACACGCATTCCGCTGCAAATGAGACAGGACCCCTACGAGTTCTACTACATCCCGATCCGCCAACCCGCCGCTCGCCCGACCGCCGTCCGTCCGCTGCCCACCCCCCGCTGTCCGCCCGCCGTGCTTCCGCGTCCAACACAACACCCAGTGCTGAACAGCGCCCGTCTCCAACACAACATCCAGTATTCGACAGCTCCCGTCTCCAACACAACACCCAGTACTCATCAGCACCCCGCTGCAAGAGAAACTCCTTAGGGTTTCTGTTCAAATCCCGATCCGCCCGCCGCCCGCCCGTCCGCCCCCCGCTGCCCGTTCGCCGTGTTTCCGCTTTCAACACAGCGCCCAGTACTCAAGAGCGTCCGGCTCCAACACAGCACCCAGTGTTCACCAGCCCCAGTCGCCAACGTTACACCCAGTATTCAACAGCATCCCGCTGCAAGAGAGAACCCGCCCGCCGCTCGCCCGACCGCCGCCCGCCCGCTGCCTGCCCCCCGCCGACCGCCCGCTGTGCGTCCGCGTTCAACGCAACACCCAGTACTCGACAGCGTCCGTGTCGAGCACAACACCCAGTGCTCGACAGCTCCCGTCTCCAACACAACACCCAGTTGTCAACAGCATCCCGCTGTAAGAGAGACTCCTTAGGAATTCTGTTTCAATCCCGATAAGGCCGCCGCATTCCCGTCCCCCACCACCCGTTCGCCGTGCTTCCGCGTTCAACACAACACATTGTATTCAATAGCGTCCCTCTCCAACACAATACTACTTACTCAACCGTCCCGCCTCCAACGCAACACCCAGTTTTCAGCAGCATCCCGCCGTAAGAGTGAAAAAACCCTTAGGAGTTTTGTTCAAATCCCGATCCGCCCGCCCGCCCGCCCGCCCGCCCGCCCGCCCGCTCCCCGCCGCCCGCCCGCCGTGCTTCCACGTACAACACATCATCCAGTTGTTCAACAGCGCCCGCCTCCAACACAACACCCAGTAGTCAACAGCTTCCGTTACAAACACAACACCCAGTATTCAACAGCATCCGTTTGAAAAAGAAAGAATCCTCAGGAGTTTGGTTCAAATCCCGATCCGCCCGCCGCCCGCCCGCCCGCCGCCCGCTGCCCGCCCGCCGTGTTTTGGCGGACGACGCAACACCCAGTACTCAACAGCGCCCGTCTCCAATACAACACCTTGCTTTCAACAGCTCCCGTCTCCAACACAACACCTCGTTTTCAACAGCATCCCGCTGCAAGAGAGAATCCTTAGGAGTTCTGGTCAAATCCCGATCCGCCCGCCCGCCGCCCGCCCGACCGCCGCCAGTCCGCTGCCCGCCCCCCGCCGCCTGCCCGCCGTGCTTCCGCGTTCAACACAACACCCAGTAGTCAACAGCGTCCGTCTCCAATACAACACCCTGTACTCGACAGCTCCCGCCTCCAACATAACACCCCGTACTCAATTGCATCCCGCTGCAAGAGAGACTCCTTAGGAGTTTTGTTCAAACTCCGATCCGCCCGCTGCCCGCCCGCCCGCCGCCCGCCTCCCGTCGTCCGTTCGACACAACCCAACACAACACACAGTACTCAACAGCCCCCGTCTCCAACGCAACACCCAGGACTCAACAGTAGCCCGCTGCAAGAGAGACTCCTTAGGAGTTTTGTTCAACTCCCGATCCGCCCGCCGCCCGCCCGTCCGCCGCCAGCTCAGCGCCGCCCGCCCGCCGTGCTTCGGCGTGCAACGCCCAGTGCACAACAACGTCCGTCCCCAACACAACAACGAGTACTCAACAGCTTACGGCTTCGACACATCACCCAATATTCAACATAATCCCGCTGCAAGAGAGAATCTTCAGGAGTTTTATTATTGTGATTTCACAGATTTCCGATGTTCTTTTGGGGTCCACCGCCGTTTGATGTCGCTCAAGTCTTGAGTATACGGGAGAGGCCCACAAAGCACGCTGTGACTGGGGTGGTGTCGTATCTCACCAGGTGCCCGCAGGTGCCATCGTGTCCCGCGTGCCCCGCGTGCTCGCTGGCCTGCGGGGCGTCCGCTCCTTGCCTTGGGTGATCGCTGCAGTGCCCCGCGATCCCGCCGTGCGCGGAGGTCGCGCCCGCGGCGTGCCCGGCGCCCGCGCCCTGCCCGGCGCCCACTTGCCCGGCGTGCGCGGCCTGCGCGGCGCCCGTGCCTGCGCCGGGGCCTCCGGCGCCTGAGGCGGCTGCCCCCGCGGCGGCTGCGGTGGTCGCAGGCGATGCCTCGGTCAACGTCCGCGCGCTCGCCTCTGGGCTGCTGGGCGGCGCGATCGGTTTCCTGCTCGCGACGGCCTGCGTTGGCTGCTGCTGCGCTGCCGCTCGCCGCGACCGTCGCCCTCGGAGCCGTGCTTTCGCTGGTCTCGGTAATGGCGGCGGTGGCGACTCGGTGGGCATGCGTTTTCTACGCCGGCGGGTTGGCGCGGCACCGGCGCTTGAATCTGGGGCGGGCGGCGTCGTCAGAGGCTGACCGCGTCATCTACGCGGCGGACGGCGACCTGCACATCGTGACCTCGCTAACAACGCCGACTCGCAGGCTTCCATTTTCGGCGCTTTCTTTCGATCCGCCGCCGCCAGGGGTCGCCGCCAACCAGGTGTATAGGTGCCTCCAGCGCGGCGTGGCCCCGTTAGGCCGGGCCGCGGGCGGCGCGGACGCCGCCGGGGTTTGGCGGGCTGCTGCTTGCGAGGGTGGCCACCGCATCGGCGGCGAGGTGTCTGGCCACGTTCCGACGGCGGCGCGGGTGCAGGATCGCGACGCCCACGTGCTGCCCGACGGGCAGGGCCTCTTCGTCGAGTTGGCGTTTCCCATCGCCCATCGCGCTCGAGGGCTTCCTCAGGGAGGCGGCGGACGCCGACGCGAGGGCCCTGCCGATCGCGCGCGACGCGCAGGGCTGCAGGGGCGCTGCGTGGCGCAAGTTGATTGAGATGACGCGCCGGGAGGACTTCGGGGCTGACGGGGCGTTGCCTGGGCCGAGGACCGCTGCGCGGCGCGTGCGCTACTCGCGGCGGGAAGGCCTTGGCATAGAAGGTCACCATGAGCAGTTCCGACAGATGCGTGAATTGGGCGCCGTTGGTTCGGGGGCGCAAGAGCGTTGCCAGCTATGCCAACATATCAAGGCTGCGACCTGCCAGGACCTCCTCGACGGCGCAAATCTCATCAGCATCGAAATGAAGTTCAGGAGGCTTCAGACTTTCGAATTTGCACACTGTGACAAAGCAAAGGCCGCCGAAAGCAAGAGTGTCGGTGGCAATATGAGTCTGGAGGGGCAGGCCGCGTTCTCGGGGGCGTTGAGGTCGGCTTCGCCCGCAGTGGCGCCGCCAGACCTGGTCGAGCACGCGCGCGGCGATGCCGAGAAGGAGGCCAAATTACACAGGCGTCTGCGCCCGGCCCGCGAGGTGCGGGGGCCCGGGCGCACGCGCGGTTGTGCTCGGCGCCCGCGCTGGCTGCGGAGGGGGGGCCAGCGCGGGCGCATCGCCCTCCATCGCGGCGTTCGCCGCGGGCCTGCCCGCGCTCGAGATGTCCGCGATTTTGGGGGGCGTCGGCCCCGGGGCGCCCTCCGCCGCCCTACCAGCTCGCCGCGGCGCCGCTGGATAACGGCGCAGCTTCTGCATTCGCCAGAGGCGCGCGGAGGGGGCTGGGCCGGGAGAGGGCTATCTGCAGCGATGTGATCGGCTTTGTAGACGCGCTAAATTGGTTCCATGATCCATCGCTCACGCGCGGTCGTGGCCGACGCGCAGGGTGCGCTTGCAAGGCGCTCGCCCAGAGCGAGCGCCGCGCCCGCGTCGACGAGTCCGCGCGGCATCCTCGCCCCCCGCCCTCGCCTCTTTCCCCCGCAGAAGCGCTCGCGCAGCATCGCGTGGCTGGGGGCGCCCGCGCTGCCGAGCAGTCGCCCCTCGGGAGCTTCGACCCCGCGCCCCTCTCTCTGCCCGGCGCCAGCTCCGCGCCCGCGCCGCTGGCCGACGCGCGGGGGGAGGGCGGGCAAGCCGAGGTCCAACAGTTCGTTCTGCAGAGCGTGCTTGATCCGAGCGAAGCTGCTGCCCGACTTCGGCATGGCTCTGCGCCCGCGCCGTTTGCCGACCCTCTTCTGCGAGATCAGCGGTGCTGGCCCAGTTCTGTTCAGCTTCTGCATGGGCTGCGCCTTGTCGACATCCCCCTGGAGGGCGGCGCGAGGGCCGAGACTTTTTTCGTCAAGAAGACAGGTGGCCGACTCCGCATGGTCGCGGACTGCCGCCGCTCCAGCGAGGCGTTCACCGAGCCCCTCGGAGTGCGCTCGGCAGCGGGCGGCGCCTTCGGCATTCTGGAGATGGCCGACGATGATGCCCTGCTCGCCGTGGAGGGCGCCGACCTGAAGGACGCCGTCCACCATTTGGAGCTGCAGGAGCAGCTACGTTCGTTATTCGCCCTCAGGCCTGCGCGCGCAGGTGCCCTGGGCATCGCCAGCCTGGGCGGCGCGAGCGCGATGGCCTCCGCCAGGCTCTGCCCGCGCCTGAGGGCGGTTCCCGCGGGCTGGTCGTGGGCCGCGCGGTGGTGCCAGTCCGTGCTGGCGCGCGCGGCCGAGGCAGCTGGCTGCGGTGCGCAGCGCGCCTTCGCGACGGGCGCCTCGCGCCGCCGCTGGGCCCAGTCTGCCGCCGGGAGCACGTCGACAACTTCGTCGGCATCGGCCGCGACGCGACGGCGGTGCGCAGCGCGGTCGCGCGCGCGATGGCAAAGCTCAAGCGTCGGAGCCTGGTCGTGACCGACGAGGAGCACCTCGGTGGCAACGAGGGCGAGTACTCTGTTCTCAGCTGGTCCTTCTCTTCGGCAGGCCGCTTGTCGGCGCCCGCCTCGAGGTCGCGGCGGGCGTGGCGCGCCGCCCGTGGACTGCCGCGGCGCGGCCGCGCCAGTGGCCGTGACGCAGGGCGCGTGCTGGGGCGCATTATCTTCGTGGCCCTCGCCCGCCGCGAGGGCCTCGGCATCTTTGAGTCGCGCTTCCGCTCTGTCCAGAAGCGCTGCCCCCAGGAGGTGCCGCTCTGGTCGCAGGTCAGGCGGGAGTTCGCGGCCTGGGATGGTGTCCCCCTCTTACTGTGGCGCGACCTCCGCGCTCAGCGCCCCCCCCCACCGCCCGCCGGCTGCGCGGGCGCCCCCCCTTGGGGTTGGGCGCCTGCGAAGCTGATTGCGAACTGGCCGCTGTTCGGGAGGTCGTTCGTCATAGCGAGGGATGGGGCTATG
The DNA here is from genome assembly GCA_963575745.1 of Prorocentrum cordatum. NCBI lineage: Eukaryota > Dinophyceae > Prorocentrales > Prorocentraceae > Prorocentrum > Prorocentrum cordatum. Next base: position 415,193 of record CAUYUJ010011079.1, read on the forward strand.
GCAGGGCTGAGCGCTCGCCCCCTCGTCGCCGGGCCCATGCCGCTGAATCTGCCGCCGTTGGCGCCGCAGCCTGCGGCCCGGGGATCGAAGCGGCCCAGCTCGCCCCCGCCTGCCAGTCAGGCGACAGCCAGCCCGTCGGCCCACCTGCGGAGCGGGATCTGCTTGCTTTCCCCGAGGTGCCAACGAATTCTTGAAAGATATTCAGCTGGGCGTCGCTGGGGGTCGCAAGCGGGGTCGTCTCGAGGGGGCGCCTGTCCTCGAGACTCGCGCTGTTCTCTATCATGTCCGCTATGCTCTTCGGGCGTCTCGGAACCATGGGGAGAGGTTGCTTGTCTTGGGGGGTTCTCTCGCGCCGGTCTGCTGCGTCCAGGGCGCGCGCTCGCAGCCGCGCCGCGCTCAGCATCGCGCGTAGCATTGGTGCTCTGTCTCTTGCTTCGGGAAGCTCGTTCTGCGCGCGTTGGATTCCGTCCGAGTACAATGCGGCCGATGGCCCGTCAAGGGGCCGAGGGGGCCCCCGCCTGCCATCAGCAATTTTTATCAAAAGAAGGCCCTGCAAAGTCCTCCGAGCACGAGTCCCCCTTGGAGCCCTTGCAGTTCGACGATAGACGACAGCGCGCGCGCGAGGACGCAGAGCACCATCCGAGGAGCACTTACTGCACAGCGGCTCAGAGGTCGAGAAGCACGAGAGTGTCTTGGGCGTCGGCGACTCGGTCCTTTCTTTGCCTCGTCACGGCCCGAGAGTTCTTCGCATCTTCCCATGTGTTGCCGACTGCGTTCCGCGTCGCAGTTTTTGACGCTGCAGGCAATCGTGAGCTCGGCGCTCCGCCGGGACTATCCGCGCAAGCGGCCTTCAGTGACCTGGAGCGAGCAAGCGGCTGCGCCTGCGCTGGGTTGCTCGCCTCGCGCCCCCTGTTCGGACGTGGCCCCCTTGCCTGCCCCCCGGGCCTCGGCCGGCAGCCGCCGGGGCCCGAGCGCGCAGCCGACCCGGCAGCTGCGCGCGCGGCTGATCGAGCCGCCCGCGGGCACGCCTGCGCTGAACGCGGCGTCGGTGAGGACTGCTGCTGGCCGCCAGGCTTAAATCGGCGCAAAGAGTTTCGGCGCCTGGATCAGCCAGCACCGCCGCCCCATGGCCGGGCCGACGCAGCTGGACAAGGCCGCGCCCGACCACCTCGGCCACCCTCGACCTGAACTGCCGCCAGGCGCTCGCCAACCGGGCGATAGCGGCCGCGGCGCGGCGGGGGCCGCGCTTCGCCAAGATGGGCCCCTTCGACTTGCCACTGGCCAAGCGGGCGGCGACAGGGTGGCGCAACTTCGCGCCACCTCGCAGCCGCATGGCCCTGCCCTACGAGGTCGCCACCATAGTAGTAAACTGCCGATCCCATCGTCGCAGCACCCCGGAGGCGTTCGCGATCTGGCTCCTCTTCGAGTCGGCGATTACACTCGGTGCGGTTATGCCGGGGTGCGGTTTGCGAGTTGCTTTGCGGCGGCGTTTCCGGGGCGTTTGTGAGAGAATGAGTCATAACAGTCGTCGTTTCGAGCGACATTGTCATCCTCGATGTGTGCTCCACTGTGCTAGAAGGAGCGACAGTGTCATGCGATTCGGTCGCATTGAGTGACAATGTCATTCGTTTCCCGGGCGCGGGAGGGGCAGATATGACGGGAGGCAAACCGCGCCCTTCGCAAACCGCACCCATGGCAGTCGCCGATCGAGATCTACGGCCGCCCCGGAGAGATCCACGGACTGCGACTACAAGACGTCGCACCGCCAGCCGCTGCCGCGTCGGGTGGCCGCCGGCACCTCTCGGTGACGCTGCGCGAGCAGGAGGTCAGCGACAACTCCAAGACAAGCGAGTTCGACGCCGCGGCGCGCCTGCTCGCAGGCTGCAACGTCTACCTGCTGCGCCACTCGGGGCCGAGCCACGACTGCGTGGCGGCGCTTCGCAACCTCGAGCAGGTCCGCCGCCGGGGCCGCTGGGCGCCCTGGAACTCTGCGCGCAGGTGCGAGAAAGGGGGCCGGCTGACAAGGCAGCTGCACAAGCAGCCCGCCGCGCAGCGCCGGCGCGCCGAGGCCCGCGCGCTATTCCTGAGCCAATCGCGGCACAGCCTGCCCTCGCCTGTCCTGCCAGCGCGGCCGACCCGCCAGCGATTTTGGATTTCTTCTCGGGTGCGGGAGGTTTCGCTGGAGCCGTGGGACACGACGCTGGGTGAAACATGCGAATTCTCGCGCCGTTGTAATCGACCACTTCTTCTTTCGTGGGCCCGTTCGCGCCGCTTCAGAGGTTGGCGCGCTGGAGGCCCTTACAATGCTCTGACGAGGCGCCGCGACCATGGGGTCGGCGCCCCCCCCGTTCGCTCCGACCTCCACCTCCTTGGCCTGCCCGACCTCGAGCTCATTTGCAAGCGATTGCTGACGTGTCAAATATTTTGATCAATTTTGCGGCTGCACTTGCGTGCATCAGTTTCTCTCTGTGGGCCACTTGGAGCGCCGAGGGCCCCGAGGCGTCCAGGTTGCGGTTGCTCCCCCGCTTCAAGGCTTTAGCGCGACGTCGCGCCGTGGCCTTCCACGTCGTTTCCACGCGTCAGTGGGGGGCGCCCTGGAAGAAAGACACTGGGCTCATGCCTGGAAGCCTCGACGCGGGACCGTTTCGGGCTTATCGTTGTATAGGCTCCAGACGAAGGATGTGTTCGCGCTCGAATCGGCCCCGCCAGCAGTTCCGGGGCCCCCTGCCCGGGGGCTGCTTTAAAACCAAACAGGGCGCCGAGTATCCACGAAAGTTCGGCGTCGCCCTTGCGCGTCTCGTCCGCAGTGCCGAAGTCGAGGCCTCCGTCGAAGTGATTCAGGAAACTTTGGGTTAGTGAGTATCCTTTGCTCGGCGTTGCCAGTTTGCACGGAAAAATCGGGGGCGCGCCTCTGTTCTGAGGAGCGAGTTCGCGCCTCGTGACACGAGCGCGCCTGTGCCTGACGGCGGCCCCGACGGCGGGATCCTGCGCGCGCTCCGTCTCTCGCAGTCGGTGGCGGGCAAAAGAGCGTTCATGATTATAGTGATTTCATTGGTTTCCGACGTTCTCTCGGGGTCCGCCGCCGTTCGACGTCGCCCGTGCCCCCCGCGTCTTTTCCTCCTCCCCCGCTGGGGAGCTTGGGCCCGCTGGAGCCCCCCTTGGACCCATCTTGGGCACTTCCGGTGACCTCCCATGGCCCTTTTGGGTCTGTGCTGGGAGCCCTCGGGGGGCTTCTTGGAGCCATTATGGGGGTTTGGGGCTCTCGTGGGCGATCGTGGGGCCCGGCTCGGACGTCTTGAAGCTTTCTTGGGGGCCTCTTGGGGCGTTTGGAGGCGATCTCGGGGGCTTTGAAGCCGTTGTGAAAGCTGATTAAATCCGATACGAAGGGGATGGGACGATTTTTGTGCTGTGAAGGCCCCTTGGGAACTTTTTGGGGGTGGCCTTCGGGGTCTTTTGGGCCGTCCTGACGCAATTGGAGTCCCTCTTGGAGCGCTTTTGTGCTGTCTGGGGCCTCCCTTGAGCCTTTTCTGATGACCCCTCGGATCGCTCTGGGTCTGCTGGCAAGGCGTTTGTGGAGACCCGGAAAGCCGGGTGACCTTTTCCAAGGACGTCCAAGGGAGCCCGAGAGCCCCAGATCCCGGGGGTTCAGTTTTTTGTTTGGGGGAGGGATTTTCCCCCCTCGGGCTTGCAAGCATATAGAAACATGTGTATATATATATATATATATATATATATATGTATACATGTATATCGGTATATATGTATATATGTATATGTATATGTACATGTACATGTACATGCACATGCACATGCATATGTATATGTATGTGTGTATGTATATGTATGTGTATATATATACACGTATATGTATATGCATATGTGTATGCAAATGTATATATGTATATGTTTATGTATATGTAGATGTAGGTGCATGTGTATATGTATGTGTATATGTATATGTATATGTATCTGTATATGTCTATGTAAATGTTTATGTATATGTATATGTATATGTATATGTATATGTATATTTATATGTATATGTTTGTATATATGTATATATGTATATATATGTTTGTGTATCTATACAAATATACAAACATATATATATATATGTATATATATATATATATATATAAATATGTATATATATATATATATATTATATATATATATATATATATATATATTAAACAAAAATATATAACGGCGCACTGGGTCTGGGCGCCCGGGGCCGGCGCCGCTACCGCAAATGTGGGTTCCGGGGCCCTCGGGGAGCCCCGGGGCCTCACAGAAGACCGCCAGAAGGCACCAAAGAGGCCCCAAGAGGCTCCAGCACAGACCCGGGACGCCCGAAGGTCGCTCCCAGACGCCCAACATGGCCTCCAAAGCGGCTTCAGAAGCCCCTAAGACACCCCAAGCGACCCCCAATAGGGCCCCAAAGAGAGCCCCAAGGGGCCAAAATAGCCCCACTCCCCTTCGTAAAACGTATATTTTGAACATGTTGCTTGTTTTCGCTGTCGGTCCGGCCGAGGACGCGCCCAAGAGGGCCCCAATACAGGCACAGAGAGCTCCAGGACGGCCCACGAAGGGCCCAAGACGGCCCAAGAGAGTCCCCAAGACGGGCCCGAGAGGGCCCCAGAGGAGGAAAGCCACCATCGAATTCCAAGCTTTCGACCCCAAGTGGCTCCAGGAGGCGCCGAGAAACCCCCAAGAAGCGCCCGGAAGGCTCCCAAAAGCACCCCAAGACGCTCCAAGAGGCACACCAAGAGAGCTCCAAGAAGCAAACATCGCTTCATTCCTTTAAGAAAACTTATATTTTTCGCATGTTCGCCTGTTGGGCTGTCATCGCGTCCAAGACGGCCCCAGGGGTTCCAAAGACGACCTAGGAGGCCCCCAAGAGAGCTCCTAGACGGGCCACGAGAAGCCCAGGACGGCCCAATGGGCCCCCAAGACGGCCCAAGAGAGCCCCAACACGCGCCCGAGAGGAGTCCCAGAGAAAGAAAGCCACTCTCGAATTCCGAGTTTTCGGCCCCAGGAGATCCCAGGAGGCGCCGATACGCCCCCAAGAGGCCCCAAGCAGGCCCCCCAAAGCACCCCAAGATGCTCCAAGAGGCACCCCAAGAGAGCCTCAAGAAACTAAAATCCGTCAATTCCCATGGGAAAACGTATATTTTTCGCATGCTCGCCTGTTGGGCTGTCACCGCGTCCAAGACGGCCCAAGCGGCCCTCCAAACACGGCTTAGGAGGCCCTTAAGAAATCTCCAAGACGGCCCAGGAGGAACGCAGGACGGCCCAATCGGCCCCCAAGACGGCCCAAGAGAAGCCCAAGAAACGCCCGAGAGGGGTCCCAGAAGAAGACAGCCATTTTTCTAAAGAAGGGACTTCCAGAATTCCCTTCTTTAGAAAAGTGGGACTCCTACTCGGGGGTCCCACACATCCCCTTACATCTGGCCGGTACCGCGCCTCCCGGCTTCCCAGGGGGAGACCTCAAGACGCCGAAGGGAGCCTTCATAACGTAAAGAACGGCCCAACACGCTCCCGCGCAGCCCGAGACACCCTTCCGACGGCTCTCCAGGCCTCCAGGAGGCCTCCAGAAGCTCCAGGGGGTCTGGAAGATCCCACACCCCTGAGGGGCCCGGCTAACAAAACCCGCGAGGCACAAACAAAAAACAGCGCCGAACAGCGCCGAGGAACTGGAAACAAATGGGGGTCCCACATTTTTGTTTTGTTTTCCAAGCTTGGCCCCTGGTCTACTCTTGCACAACAGACCAAAATTACGATCCCCCTCACCTTCCAAAAAGAACTCAGGAAGCCTTTGAGGGCCCCAAGTCGTTGAATACCTTCCGCACTTCCCCTTCTATACGATTCCGAGGCTTGCGCAGGGCCTCCAAGGGAGTCCCTGGACGCAAGAATCGACCACCATGATATTGCAAGAGTTAGCCGATCAAGCCTAGCTAGAACTTGAGCGCGCGCGATGGTTCTGGTATATGTATATATATATATATGTGTGTGTGTGTGTAAACTCCGAGTTGAGGGTTTTGCTCGGGTGTGTTCCGAGCGATTTTAAACGCGAGTTTTGTTTGTGGTCGCGGGGCCCCAGCAGCACCGGGCAACCCCCGAAACAAACAAAACAAAACAAACAACGAGTTTTTGTTTTTTTGTTTTTTTGTTGGTGCTGAGGGGTTTTCAAAGCCACGCGTGCTTGTGCGCGCGGGGCCCCAGAACTCGCCAACAACAATCGAAAAGCGAGAGCCCGAAACTGGGGGCACGGAGTTCATTGAGAAGGTCGCCCCGAAGCTTATCTGAAATAGCGCTGCATTTGAATTTCGGTGGCCCGGAGCCCTGGAGAGACACATTAGTTTTTTGTTGGTTCTGGGGCCCCCCCCGGGGGGGGCCGAGGGTGTTCGGGGGGCAATTGCGGAGCCCCGCATTTTGAAGCAATTGCATGTCTGAAACGAGAAAAAACACAAAAGTAGGATATAACGCCGGAACAAATTCAGAAAACAGCCCGACTTGAAAGGTTTTGGTTTTTTCTTGAGGTTTGCTGGGGGGGGTCCAGAAATAGCCTTGTTTGAAATTGTGGGCCCCCCGAACCCCCGAAAAAAACGTAGGAAAAATGCCCGAATTGGCAAGTCGCTCTGTGGTTTTCCGGAGATTTCTGAAATAGTATTGTGTTGAAGCGTGGGGCCCCAGAATCCTCGGAATAAGAAAAACAAACACAAACATACAAACAAACACGAATTGGGTGATTTTGCTATGGTTTTTTCCCAGTGGAAAAAAAACGCCCCAAAAAACCCAGACATAAAAAACACATTGTTTTTGTTTTCTTCCTGGAGTTTCCCGCTGAATTGTCTGAAGTTGTGTCGTTTGTACATGTGGAGCCTCAGAACCTCCGGAAACACACCGAACAAAAAACAAATCCTTGTTGGGGGGTTTTCGGGGTTCCCTTCCCAGAGAAACGTCAGAAAAGAAGCAGAACAACTTGTGAACAACCCGTGAGTTGGGAGGTGTCCTGGCGGGTTTTTTGGAGTCGGTTTATTTCTGTGTGTGGGATCGCAGAATCTTATGAAAAATGATTTGTTTAATACATATATCAATATATAAATTTTGGTTGTTTCGCCCCCCCCCGAAAGAAGAACAACAAAAACCTTAAAGAAATATTCGAACAAAAACCAGAGTCGTTTGTTTGATTTGTTTCTTGGGGTTCTCGGGGACTTGCCTGAAATAGTATTGTTTTAATTGAGGGGCCGAGAACCCACCCAAAAAAACAAAAACAACCCTCGAGCTTGTTTTTTTTCGGGTGGTTCCCCCTCCAGGAAAACAATCGAACTATCACCGGAAAACTCAAGAAAAACGCCCGGGTTGAGTTTTTGTTTCTTTCTGATGGTTTCCCGGGGGGGGCTCTGGAATAGTATTGTTTTTTTTTTGCGCAGCCGGACAGCTGCAGAAAAACCTCCGGTATTGGGAGTTATTCAGGGGTTACCCTCCTGTAGATCTAAACATCAATATATACATATAGTTATTATATATAACATATATATATATATACATACGCATCCGGGTTCAATTTTTTGTTTGAGGGGGTCTTCCCTGGAAAACCACAGAACAAGGATCGAGTTGGGTTTTTGTGTCCTGGGGTTTCCCCCGGAAGCCCTCAGCAAACAAAAACACCGCAACACTTTTGAACAACCACAAAACGAACCTCGAGTTGGGGGGTTTCCGGGGAGGGGTTAGCCGGAAACCCGGGCCCCGGAAACCTTCCAAAAACCCCGCTCCCCCCCCCTGGGATCAATTGGGGGTTCTTGCGGGGGGTTCCTGGGGGGGTCCAGGGATTTCCCACACCGTTCTCGGTATTAGAAAGGGTGCTGGTGCTTGTTGTTTTTACGAATGAGGTGGCAGTTTCTGGTGATGATGAGGAGGAGGAGTAGAAGGAGGAGGAGGAGTGGGAGGAAGAGGAGGAAGAGGAGTTGGAGGAGGAGGAGGATGAGGAGGAGGAGGAGGACAAGGAGGACCAGTGTAAACCGAAGAGTCATCAACGATGTCGGAATGAACCCTCCCTCCAAGCTCCTTCTCCATAGGCCCCCACAAGGGTTCTTTACACTGAGGGAACTGCCACGTTGGGAAGCAACCGATTGAAGACCCTGAAGCATGCCAAACCCTTTTCCTCGGGATTCCAACGCCACGGATCAATATGATTGTTGCGTCTTGACGATCGGGAATGGTGCAAGAACGCCATTCTTGGGACTTCAACACCGAGAATCAATGTAACTGCTGCGCATTCATAACTTGGAATCCTTCCAAAACGCAGTTCTGGTACGTTGATCATGGGAAACCGTGAAAGTCTGGCACATGTTAAAAACGAATATGCGCGGCGCTCAGGCGAGAACCACATTCTGAAAGGGAACCGCCCTCAACCCGTGAACCGATTGCATTTGTTCAACGAATGTGTCCGACACGAAAGCGACAGCCGCATGTCGAAACCACTTGCCCTCAATCCGTGGAGCGCCTTCATTTTTTGCAACGAATGCGCGCGGCGCTGAGACGAGAACCACATGTTGAAAAGGAACCGCCCTCAATCCGTGAAGCTCTTGCAATTTGTTGGGGGAAATGTGCGCGGCGCTAAGACGCGAACCACATTTCGATCAATTTTCCTTCAAACCGTGACAAGTCTTGCAAGTTGTTTAAAGAGACGTGCGCAGCGCTAAGGGGATAGCAACAGTGTGAAAACGACCCGCCGTCCATCCGTGAAGCTGCTTCAGGATCATATATGGTGAGGAAGTCTCAGGCGAAACGTCCAGCCCGCCCTGAAAACTGGCCCCGGGGTGCGACAGGGAGAGGTTCATTTCAAGGAAAAGGAATGGAGGAGGAGGAGGGGGAGGAGGAGGGAGGATGAGGAGGAGGAGGAGGAGGAGGAGGAGGAGGGCGAACGTTTAGGAACGCTTAGCTGACCAGAAGTCCAGTCGGGGCCCGCAGCGCAGCCAGGAAGAGCTAACACCGCACACGGAACAGAAGCCCCGTATGCGACCTTAGCTCGCCCAGGCCTCTGTTGCGGGTCCCTCTTGGGGACTGGTGTTTGGTAGAGCTGCGGTGGCACCGACGCCGTCCAGCGGCCGATCGCGGCCACGATGCCGTCGCCCCGTGCGCCCGCCACGAGGAGGAGGGGGAGGGGAGCGGGGCGGCCACCGACGGCCCGATCAGGCCGTCCGCAGTTGGTCCTTTAAGGCCCGACAGAGCTCCTTGACGAGGCCTGCGCCGATGATGACACCGATGGCCACGTCGCGGCAAAACACCGCCTGCTCCAGCAGGAGGAGCTGTGCAACTCCGACTCCGCGTGCGCCACCGTCGCGCGCTCCAGGACATTCTCCAGCGACGTCCCTCGACTTCCGCCGAGGAACCCACCGGCTCCATCGAGTCGTCCGCCATCTCGACCGAGTCCACCAGCTCCGACGAGTCCGCTCGGGCCAAGCTGTCGACCTCCGTGGGGGAGCCGTCCGTAGCCTCGGGAGCCTTCGTCTCCTCGCGCATCTCGGTGCCGTTCTGGGTCACCTCCGTGTCGAGCCGAGTGCTATCCAGAACCTGCGTGGCTTCGGCGGTCTTCACGACCACGTCCCCCGAAGCCATTTCCGCAGTTTTCCGTAGTTCGTGACCGACACCATCTCCTCCTCCTCCTCCTCCTCCTCCTCCTCCTCCTCCTCCTCCTCCTCGGTGACCCTGCAGTCGAGACCGCGCATGATGTCCTCATCGTCGTGAGCTCGCCCATCTTGTGGAACCGAGTGTTCTTCAGAACCAGCACGTCTCCGTCGCTCAAGGCCGAAACCAACACCTTCACCTCATCGTTGGTTTCGAAAACAGGGCCGCACCTGATGTCTGAACCCCTCATGGTCATCCCTTTGTGGAGCCGAGTGTTCTCCAGGCCGCGCCCGCAGCCCGCGCCATCAGCCCCCAGCCTCACCACGGCAGGGGGTGGAAGCAAAATGGCCGGGGCTCCCAGGACCAGAATGTCTCCGTCGCTCATGGCTGACACGAACTCGTTCATTTCATCGGTGGCCTTGCAGTCTGGGGCATGCTTGATGCCCTCCTTCATCTGCTCCCCCAGCTTCTTCACCACTGGCTTCAGCAAGAGCTCGCACTTTTCCCGCTGTTGTCCCCCGTGACCGCCTTCCGCACTGGGGCCGTCTTCACGATGGCCACCTCGGCGCCTCCGCCTGTGCGGAGCTGGCGGCTGCAGTCCTCCAGCCTGCCTTCGACCGTCTCGCACTCATGGGGGCCTCCCGAGAGCGCCTTCTCACAGCCGTGGGGCACCTCGGACTTGTCCACGTCGATCTTCTTGTTCTCCAGCCCAGCCGAGCTACATTCCCCGCCGTAGGCCGTAGGGCACGGCGGGGTTGCTCTCGCGAGGGCGCGCCTCCTGCTCAGAGGCCAACCCGTGCGCTGCGAGCCACCCGTCGAGTCACCAGTCGCTGCGAGCCACCCGTCGAGTCCGCTTGGTCCAAGAGATCCGCCTGCTCGGACACGTCCGCCGTCTCGATGGAGTCCACGTCCGTGCGCCGGCATCTGCGGCCTCGTTGCCCCCGCCTCTTCTTCTTGGGCGGTAGGCCGAGCACACCAGCGCCCTCGCCGAGCTCGACGTGGGCGGCGAGGTTGCGGTCCAGGCGCACGGCTCCTGGCACTGGCCGCCCAGAGACCTAGCGCCCGCTCGATCGCCTGGAACCGCGCCGAGACTTCAGCTGGCCCTCCTCGTCGAGGAGCGCCGCCTTCTCCGCCTCCTGGGGCGTGGTGCCGCGCTCGCTCTGGCCCAGCAGCATGGCGACAGTGCGGAGGGCTGCAGCGACGGCGGCCGCCACGCACTGCCGTCCGCCTCCGCTCTCAGCCGCACCCGCCGCCGCCGCCCGAGCCACAGGGGTGAGCGCCGCCACCAGGTCCCCGCAAGGGGGCGGGGCCGTAGCCGCGCTCGGGGCCATGGCCGCGGCGAGAGGGGAGGCGCTTCCCCTTGAAGAGAGAGGCCACGAACCAACGATGCCGCCCGCCTGGCGCCCAAGGCAGGCTTGAGCCAAAATGGCTACGGAAGGAGGGGGAGGAGGAGGAGGAGGAGGAGGAGGAGGAGGAGGAGGAGGAGGAGGAGGAGGAGGAGGAGGAGGAGGAAGAAGAAGAAGAAGAGGAGGAGGAGGAGGAGGAGGAGGAGGAGAAGAGGAGGAGGAGGAGGAGCACGAGGAGGATCATCAGATGGTGAACTGACGTGTGGAGGGGGATGCTTGTACTGGGGGGAATGGGTGGGGAGGAGGTGGTGAGTGATGGGGGATGTTCGGGGGGAGGAGGGAGCAGGAGAAAGAGCAGGAAGACCGTTGGGCGGTCCTCGGACGCCACCCGCGCAGGTCGGCTGAAGAACGTGGCCATGGAAGGCGACTGGAGGGGCGTGGGCGAGCTCCTGGAGCAGAACGCCGACCCCAACGTCGAGGACGAGAAGGGGAAGCTGGCGCTGCACGCCGCGGCGTTCACGGGCAGCGTGGAGGTTCGCCTGGTAACCAGGAGCGAAACATCTGTATAACCACAACCAAGACACATATTTAAAATAGTTGGAAATGAGGGACACGTACGCGAAAAAGAACATCGTGGACATGTTGATATTTATATGAGTTCCTGGAGTTTGTGTCAGTGTGTGTTGAGTCGTGTGTGTCCCCCTGGGCCCCTTGAGATGTCCCTTGAGCTCCTCTGAGGTCCCTGGGGGCTGCCGGAGGCTTCCGAAGCCTCTACGCGAACCTTTTTTCGAGGCCAGACCAGAAACCTTCCCCCTTGACCGTCTCAAGCCCTTCCCCCCAAACCAGCATTTTGCTAACCAGGACTTTGATCATTCCACCTGGAGGATCAGAGAATGGAGAACCATGTCTTGTCCCACGGCTGCAGATGTCTCAGGTGTGCCATAGAGTTTTGGTTCCTGGAAGTCTCCGCTTAGATGGCTTTGGCCCTCGATGGTCGAGGGCAGAATTTGGCAGGTGCGCTGTGTGCTTGCCTTGACACAAGCGGGGGCTTGTGCCGCGCGGCCCGGAGAGAAGCGGGCCCCGAAGTTTTGCTTGTGCGTTTCTGGGCTGTCGGGCTGAAGAGCTGGCCCTGTCCGAAAACGACTCGGACGGAAGAGCTGGCCCTGGAAGAAGGCCCCGGGGCCCAGGACCCGCTTCCCGCAGGACCCGCCTGCTCAAAGCTAAATCCAGGCATCGGACGTCGTGGTCTTTTCCGCAGCGTGGCTCCGCCGAGGTCTGGACCCATTCCCTGGACCAGCTTCTCCTCCTGAGTCTTTTTGTTCATGGTCCTGGCGCCCACCGAGGGCCCCCAGAGGTTGAAAATAGCAAAAACACATCAATTTTTTATCACAACGAGAGAATGTCTGGGTTCGCCTCATGCCACAGGTGCTCCGGCGGTTGCTGGAGGCGAGGGCGGACGCCAACATGTCCGAGAGCAGCAGCGGGGACAGGCCTCTGCAGATCGCGGCTTGGCAGGGGCACCGGCAGGCGGTGGACCTCCTGCTGGACCGGTCCGCCAATACGGACGCCCCCGACGGCAGGGGTTGGACGCCGCTGTGCAGCGCCGCCAGCCAGGGGCACACCGCCATCGTGCAGGCTCAGGGGAGGAACAGCTATTTGTACCGATTCCGCTACCCTTCCCTCGCTTCCGCCATCACGGCTGGATTCGCCTCGGAATTCGGTCAACGTACCCTGGGAGAGGTCCAGGGAGTAGCGGTATCGCTATACCTTTTGATTTCCCCGCAGGCGTTGCTGGCCCGGGGGGCCGACCCGAACAAGAAGGTCACGGTGGAGAGGTGGGGGAGCGTGGCGCCCCTGGAGGTCGCGAAGGCGCAGAGACACAGAGACATCGTGGAGGCGCTCCAGGCGGCTCTCGCGGCGAGAAAGGACAAGGCCTCTGCGTCGTCGCTGGCCGCCGCGATATTGCCGGCGCCCGGCGCCAACGGCGCGGGCGCGATCGCCGCCAACTCTCCCGCGGCAAGGGCTGGTCGGGCAGGCCATCTGTCGCGGCTGTGCGCCGGCTGCTGCTCCATCTGCGGCCCGGCGACGCCAGGGACAAGGCGGTGAGGCCGTGCGGCGGGCTGTCCTGGCATTTCGCGGGGCGCGGCCGGCTTCTACCTGTGAGAGCTGGCGGCCCCCTACGCGCGGACAGCGCCTTCGCGCCTGGGCTGTCCGTAGGCCTGCAGGCCGGGGCGGCGGGTCGGGTCCTCGGGAAAAAGGGCACCATGCAGAGACGGCCAGCTTCTTTCTGTAGTTGCCCCCTCTTGGCTCGTTGATCGGATGCGGAGGGGTGCTATTACGGTGGGAGTTCTGCACATACTCCTACGAGCATCGCCTGTGTCTACGGCAGCGTGTCTTGTCATTGCCTCTTGGCTAGAGCATTGCTCAAATAAATCGCTGAAGCTACGAACTACGAGTCCGAGTAGCGCGCCGAAGTTACCCATTAGAGGCTCGAGTGCGCAACATCTGGCAGCCAGATTCACAGCATGGTGTCATAACTAGTTCAGAAAGGGACTTTCGACGAGGGAGTGGAGGAGGGTTTACTCTCCATCTCCGCGGCCGCTGTTCGAATGCCCGAACAAGCCAGTGGAATTTCAACGACGGCAGTCCCCAGCGGATGCCGCGCGGAAGTTTGGCGGAAGACGGCGGAAGAAAGCCATGTGTCGCAGCCGAAGCTTTCGCACTCGCTGGGGCAATGTTCCAGCTATGAGCGGGAGTCTCGGGCGTTTCATTACCAAACCCTGGCTGGGTCCCCGGCCGATTGAACATTTAAATTAGCCTGGCGAAAGACCCAACCATATGCAGCTGCGAGTACCGCGCAGGATATGAGATGAGGGAGGGGGGGCACGCAAGCTACGAGTAGCGCAAGGCATGCCCCATCTTCTCACAGGCACCGCGCCACTGCATGGACGAGGCACAGGGCAGCGCGGGCAGGAAGTGGCTGGCGGAGGAGGGGGTCTAAGCGGGGCGAGCCACCGCATCAGCATCAGCGCATCTTGAGACCTGTTACGGAACACGCAGGAAAAGTTACGGAGACACCGCGTAGATGTCAGAGGCACGTGGGGCAGAAACGAAGCGAAGGCAGCAGAACGAGCGACAGACGAGGGGTGACATGTTTGCCTCCGAGCCGATGGCGAGCCACGCAGAGTGCACCGCGCAGGCGGCGCCGCGCGAAAGTGGGCGGGGAGTCCCCGCCGACGCGGTCTGGTCATCCCGAGGGAGTCCCATCGACGCGCGGGGGTCGTCCACTGCGACTCAGAGTAAACGCATGGCGCCCCCGTACTGCGCGGCGAGGCGATGCGAAAAGGGCACGATCTGGGCGGAATCTCCCCGACAGACGCCGGTCATCCTCTGGCGAGGAATTCCGACGACGAGCTGGGGTCATCCAAGCGTCTGCGACAGCCAGAGCGCCAGCCGCCACGGCGGCCCCTCAGATCAGGCCTTGCGGATGAACTCGCTGGAGCCCAGCTCCCTTTGACAGTTACCTCGCCTTCCCTTGCGCTGGTTCGCGCGCGTCGCGAACCTGGTCGGCGACCATTTCTGGATCGCCGAAAACGCTCGAGACGGTGTCGCCCTTCGCGCAGGCGCATGTGAGCAGCCGGCCCCCCGGCAGGACTGCGTCGACTCTCCCAGCACCGCGCCCGAACTGGCCCTCTTTCCAAGCCAGTTTCAGATCACGCCAAATCGTCTTCAGTGTAGTTTCGGACGAGACTGAGGTCCTCCAGCACTCCTCGCCGCTCGCTGTCCGGAATATCATTGCGAGGTCCTCCAGCGTCGCCTGCAGCAGCATCGAGGGTGGCGCCGCAGCAGCGAAGGCGGTGCCCGGGCCCGGGGCACGAAATGCGATGTCCTGGTTGTTCGCGGACAATCCGCAAACCACAATGTTCCCGTCACTTGTGTTGCATATGGTATACTTCGCCCCGGCCGCGACATGCGTGTAGGTGACGCCCTCACTCAGAGGTGGGATGTTGCACTGCCCCCAGTCATTGCTGCCGCAAGCTGCTGCAGTCCCATCGCTGCGCATCAGCACCGAGTGCTTCCACCCGGCTGCGACCTCCGTGAACTTCACGTTATCCTCGAGATCGGGTAGGTCGCACTGGCCCGCGTCGTTCCTGCCCAAAGCGTGGGCAGTGCCGTCGTCACCCAGTAAGACCACGTGATTTGACGTGCTGATTTGCACGATGGTCCGATGGACCTCCCACTCGCAGATCTCCTCGCCCTGCGGATGGATGATCTGCAAGATGCCGTCGCGAAGGATCCCGATTGCATCGCCCCAGGCCGCGATTAGGAAGTCCACCACTCCCTCGCTGATACTAAGGGGGCTGAGGCGCTCGTCCTCGCATGCCAAGATCACGCCGTCGCATCACAACATCACCGTGAAGTGCGCCCCGGCAGCGATCTGCGTGAAGTGGAAGTAGTCGTCGCGAACGACGCCGAGTAGCTGTACGACATCCTTTCTAGATATCGCCAGGGTGACGGAGTAGATGTGCACCTCTCCATCGGCGCTGAGTAGTGCGACATGTTGCTCTCCCACAGCAACCCGTGTGAATGCAGCGCAAGATGTCGGCGGCCTCACCACCTTGGCGGAGTGGTCAACTGCCGAAAACAGGAAGGCTGCCCCGTCATTCATCAGGAACGACATGCGCTTCCAATGCGCGGCAGCGGCCACCCTGGCAGCAAGCTCCGTAGCAACCGCTACGCCCGAGGTGGGGGGCCCACTGACTACCTTTGACAGGGTCGAGCCTGAGCGGCTTCGTGAGACCTGTTACTGGGCACGCAGGAAAATGTCACGGAGAAGCCGCGCGAATGTCAGGGGCAGCTCAGCAGCGGCAGAAACGAGACTGGGGGGCGCGCGGTCAAGAAGCGAAGGGAAGCAGGACAAGCGAGAGACGAGGGGTGACATGTTTGCCTCCGGGACGATAGCGAGCCACGCAGAGTGCACCGCGCAGGCGGCGCCGCGCGGGGGTGGCTGGGGAGTCCCCGCCGACGCGGTCTGGTCATCCCGAAGGAGTCCCATCGACGCGCGGGGGTCGTCCACTGCTTGTCAGAGCAAACAGATGCGCTGCCGTACTGCGCGGTAAAGCGGCGCGAAGAGGGCGCGATCTGGTTGAAATCCCCCGGCAGACGCCGGCCATCCTCTGGCGAGAAATCCCGACGACGAGCTGGGGTCATCAAAGCGTCAGCGACAGCCAGCGCGCGCCGCTGGCTCGCGCGGGGCCGCCCAGGTCAGGCCTCGCGGATAGCCTCGGTGAAGCCCAGCTCCTCGGCGAGGGCCGTCGCCTCCCTCCTGCACCGCTTCGCGCGCGTCGCAAACTGCTCCAGCTGCTTCCGCAAGCCCGCCGGCGGCCCTGCCGGGAAGAACTCGATGCGCGGCGCCCGCGCGAGCAAGAGGCCCCCGTGGCGCGTGGCGCGCGAGAGCAGCGCGTAGAGCACCAGCCACCAGTCGTCGTCGTCCTTCTTGCCGTTCCCGACCTCGTGGCGGCCGCAGTCCAGGATCACGCCTGGGCGGCGTCGGCCGGGTGAGCAGTGCGCCGGACAGTCGACGGCCTAGGGCGAGAGTCCACAGGACCGAGAGAAGGTCCGGCTGCGGACCGCTCGCGCCCGGAAGGTTCGGCCGTAGACTGCCCGGTGGCGCCGCCCCCCCGCCCCGTCGCCTTCCCGCGTGGTGCGCCCCTGGCACGCCACCGCGGTGATGACCCTGCCGTGCGGAAACGCGAAGCCCGTCCGGGTGACCTTGGAGGCGCGGAAAGTGAACGGCTCCGACGTACGGGGCTCGATGAACACCGGCGGGCCCGCGAGGTCTCCCGTGAGGCTGTCGTCGTGGCGCTTCAGGTCGTCCACGAAGGGCGCGCTCGCGTACTTCTCCATGCGCACCCAGAACCCCAGCGGCAGGCGCTTCAGATAGATCCTCTTCTCTCCGTCCCTCTCGGCTCTCTCGACGTCGCCCCGATCCCGAGGGTCCACGACGATGTGCACGATCTGCCCCTCGGCGTCCCTGACGAGGCCGTTCTTGAGGTCGAGCGCCTCCAGGAGCCGGATCCGCATGCCCACGTGCACCGGGAACAGTCCGTGCATGCCGCCGGTGTTCTTCGGGCTGGCACAGTTCATCATCTTGGCCGCGTCCTTGACATTCATCGTCGGGGCAGACCTGTCGGCGGCCTGCACGAGGAAGAGGGGCTTCTTCAGGACGTCCGCGCCCCGCTGTGCACGCATGTTCATCCACCGCGCCACAGTGTCCCAGTAGGACCCAATCATGTGGCCGTTCTGGAACCTTTCCTCCCGGAGCCTACGATCATCGGGTTTCAGCTGCATGGCGTTCCACGTGGCCCGGGTGGCCGGAGGGACCTGCTTCCCCGGTTTGCGCAGGAACGCCATGAGATCCCTGAGCTTCGTGTCCTTGAAGCGGTTGGACGCCTGTAGCTCGAAGCACAGCGGCGTGTTGCAGAACATCTTCATCACGGCCTGGTACTCTGGAGCGAGGTTGATGCCCGCCGCCGCAAGTTCCTCGAAGCTGGAGATGAGCGACACTTTGCCTCCTGTCGGCTTCAGCTGCAGGAAGTCTCCCAGGTGGATCACGATGGGCACCCGGCCGAAGGCGCCGCCGACCTGGTCGTACTCCCGCTCCTCCGCGCCCCTCTCGGCTTTGCGTCCCAGGTAGGACCGGAATGCCAGCATGTTGTACAGGTTGGGCGAGATCATGCTTACCTCCTCCAGGATCAAGCACCTGGCCGCCTCCCACGTGTCCTGTAGCGCTTTCAGCTTGCCCCCCGCGGGCATGTCATTGTTCCTGAAGGACTGCGCTCCTATGAGCCCCGCCTGGTGGCAACTGACGGCCTTGTGAGCGTCCGTGGAGATGTTCGCGGCCTGAGACCACTTCGCGCAGACAATATGCGTGGACTTCGCCTTGCCCGGCTCCACAGGTAACAGCGCGTCCATGGCCGGCAGCACGATCTCCTGCACCATGGCGGTCTTCCCGCTGCCGCCCTGGCCGAGGAGCAGGAACTGGAACGTCTTCCGCTTCGCGTGCTTGGCCATGCTGCCGTCCTCGATCTTCTGTTCCTCGTCCCACACCACCTTGCAGGCGTTCGCGAACGCCGTGACGAACAGTGCCTGGTCGGGCTTCACCTCGAGGACGGCGCTCCTGGTGCCCCGTCCCCGGGTTGACCGCGCCGTCCTCGAACTTTTTGACGAGGCGCTTGACGAAGTCGCTGGGCCGCTGCAACTCTTCCGACGGCACCCACCGCGCCTGCGCCTCCTCGACCGGCATCGCGCCAGCGCCCGCTGCCCCTCCGTCGTCCGGAGCGGGGGCGTCGTCCACGGGCGCCTCCGCGTCCTTCGTGCCTCCCTTTGCGAATCTCTTCCGCTGGATCTCCACCAGGTCCTTCAGCTCGTCTGCGTCGAGGTCGCGCAGGGCCCTGAACGGGGCGAGGACGTCATCCCTCAGGGCGTGGGCAGCGCGCCGCGGCGCGTCGGCGTCAGTCGGCCTGGGCAGCGCGCCGTTCTCCATCATGGTGGCGGCCTTCTTGAGCTCCTTCACGAAGGCCTGCGTGCGCTCGGCGGTGTCGCAGCGCAAGATCTGCCCGAGCGTCTCGGGGTCGAAGTGGTGCTCCAGGACCGCGTTGGCACCCAGCTTCGCGAAGCCGTCCTGAGCGCGGATGCCCTGGGCCTCCACCTGCGCGGCGCCCGCCCCCGAGTCCTCGGCGCCCTCCCGGAACGCGGGGGCCTCGGGGACCTGCGCGTCGTCCTTCTGCGGCCTCTTCGGCTTCGAAGCTTTCGCCTTGGAAATGCCGTCGAAGTTGGCCGCGGTCTTCGTGGTCTCCAGGGCCAGGTACTCCTGCACGGTCAGCATGCTGTCCAGCCAGTTGCCCAGCTCCGTGCACTGGGCGCACTGGCACGGAGGCTGCACCTCCTCGCGGCGGTCGCTGCGCTTCTCGCGCAGCGCGGACTCGACCTCCTCCGTGTTCCAGATGCTGGGGGTCGCCCACGACCCGACGTCATTCCTGAGGCACTTCGCCCTGGCCGTCTTCGCCAGTTGCTCCTGGGCGACGGCGAACGACTCCCAGCCGCGCTGGAACGGGCCCGAGACGCCCTCCCCCGCCGGCTGAGCCGGCCACTCCGGCTCGCCCACCGGTGCCGCGCACAGGTGCTCGTACGCGCGGAGGTAGCGCAGCTCCTTCGTGTCGTTGGGCCCGTCGGCGTCCGGCAGGTGCACTGGTCGGAGCAGCACCGACTTCATGAGGTAGTGCGTCTCCACGTTCGACTCCGCGCTCACGAACTGGAAGCCGTCTGGCTTCGGAATGCGCGGCTCGACGGCCAGCCTCTGAGTCCAGTTCCGCGCCGCCGAGTAGGCCGAGTCGAAGGGGATGTCGACGTGCAGGGTGCGACCCCCGCTGCCCTCGGGCTCCAGCTCCCTGGCCGGGAGGGCATGCAGCGGCAGTTCCACGCGGTACACCCAGATGCTGTAGACGTATACAAGCTCATGTCTCGGACAATAGGGTGGTCACCGCGGTGCATCCAGTCGTCGTGCTGGCTCAGCACGGCGCCCATGAGCTTGCCCTGCGCGAGGCCCTGGACAGTCGGCCCCGGTGCCTCGGTCACCTCTTCTTCGGCCTCGCCTTCCCGCATCTTTTGCAACGCCTTCGTCACGTTGCGCAGCGAGCCGCCGCTGGCGTTCGTGATCTGGAACGCCTGGTGCGCGTACTCGATCGTGTCGAACTCATCGCCGTCGGGGCTGACGTACAACGTCTCCCCCTCGCGCTGCACCTCGCTCCACCCCGGCATCGCGACCTGCTCACCAGTGCCGGGAACCGCGTACATGATCGAGGCGACGGGCGGGCTTTCCGCGGTGTCGGCCTGACCGTATCGCCTGCGCCAGGACTCCGCGGCGAGGTAGATGGATTTCCGCGTGAACGCCTTCCAGCAACGGTGCGTCATGAAGGAAAGGTGCCCGAAGAGCATTGGGAATACCATCTCGCTGCCGCCTTTCCAGGAAGCCCTGCGGAAGCAGGTCTCGAAGCGGGACAGCACCTGCAGCGTGCGGTTGAAATCCTCCTTGCGCATCCCTGCAGCGGTCGACTGGGGGTCGTCGCCGACGTCGCCCGCGGCCTGCGCCTGCCGGTCGTCCCACTGGCTTTTGAGGCGGCGCACGCCGTCAAGGAGCTTGCAGAGCACGTTGTCCATGTTGGGGTTCACCTTCGTGGTGTAAGAATTCACGTAGTAGCTCGTGTTGTGAGCATCCACGAAAGTGGCGAGCGCGTGCCGTCGAAGCTCGCGTTGGAGGTCGGCGCGCGCAGCGTCGTCACCGTCCACGCTCGGACTGCCGCAGTTCGCGAGCTCCCTGAAGATCCCGTGCCAGTCGGTGATTACGACGAGGTCCCACTTCGCCTCGGACGTGGTGTTCAGGTGCTGGAACCATCCCCAGTCCTCCCGGGCGCCCACCGAGAAGTCGGGGTAGCGCTGAGGGTAGAGGCCATGGTTGTAACTCTGGCGGTCCTTTTCTTCCGCTCGCGGTTCCAGCTCCGACGCCTCCATCCACAGCCGCGGGGGCGGCGCCCGTCTCATGTCCTGCACGTCCACGTTGCACCGCGCCGAGACGAGCGCCGCGTACTTTGTGGTGGTCTCCCCGGGGTGGAGCTGAAAGATGACGATGCGCCCAGCCATGCCGTAGTCCGTCTCCCGGAATATGCCGATGCAGCCACGCAGCGCCTTCCCGCGCGTGCGGAGCCGGCACTCCTGGGAATCCCCATCCTCGGGCCACGTGCACAATGTCACCAGGTTGTAGTAGTTGTGGCGGCAGATCTGCGAGCCGCGCGCCTTGTCGGAATGGTACTTATAGCAGGAGGGGCTGCAGACGTGGATGCCGCAACCGATGACGAGCTCGCGCGTGTCGCGGCACATCTCGCGAATCCACTCGTCGCTCGGGAGAGACTGCTCCAGGGTGCACCCGCTGCGGTACTTCGGGAAGATGCCGGAGGCGCTGCTGGAGAGCGGCCGCTGCCAGTGCCTTTTGCTCTCCGCGGCCTGCTGCTCTGCCCACGTCGCTTCGTCGTCCACGGTCTCGCCGGCCTTGTTGCGCAGCGGCAGATTGGGGCGAAGCGCCTCGTGGTAGACGTCCTCGCCTTGCTCTTCGGTCGCCTTGGGGTCGAAGATATACAATGGCTGCGGCTCCTTGTCGCCTGCGGCACCGAGCTGCTCAGCCGTCGACACTTCCGTGCCCCCGTTGGCTCTGAAGTACCGCTTCTCGTTGACTCCGAACGGAAGCGGCGGCACCTGGGCCCCGCACTTGTCCTCGCCCCCCTGGAGCTGTCGGGGCTGCAGCTCCGCGGCGCTCTGCCCAGTGGCGACGACGGCCCGCGCCACCTGCCGCATCCACAGGTTCAGGCGCCCCCGGAAGCGCGCCTGGTCGCCCTGCAGCATGTCCAGGAGCACATGCAGCTGGCCCTGCAGCAGCCAGATGAGAATGTGCGGGTGCAGCGAGCCGCGGCCCTGGGCCTCGACTGGCCCGAAAGCCGCCGCGAGGGGGCCGAGCGCTGTGGGCGCGCCCACGAGATCGGCAGCGACGCCGTCGGAAACCCAATGCTTCGAAGCCTTCTGAACTTCTCCTCGCCGCCACCCGATGGTCTCTGGGCGCAGGCCAAGGACGTGGACGAAGAACAGCCTCATCATCAGCTCGAATACCACGGCCTGGCCCGCGGGGTCCTTCGCGATACGCTGCGACATCTCGCTGAAGGTGAATCTCTCCGCCTCGTTCAGGTCGTTGTCGAAGGTGTACTCCTCCCCCCGCACGACGAGGATCAGGGGCTGCTTGGTGTCGGCCAGGTTCGAGGTGACGAATTGGACGGGCGGGCCGAAGCGCAGGGTATACGCCTCGCCCTCTCCGCGCAGCTCCCGCCTGTGTCCGTCGGACCCGACGAGAGTTGCAGTGGCCTGGTCCAGGGTGGCTAAGGCCTTGCGCACCTCGTTGGGGGTGTCCTTGTCCTTGAGGATGCCGTTCAGCGTGGCTTTCCCGGTCGTCTGCTGCGCCCTGAGCTGCACCTCCCCGATCATCTCCGTCGCGATGTCCGCGCATGCGCGAGCGGCCCCGAACGCCCCGGGCTGCTTCAGGAAGGTGTAGGTGCTGTTGGTCGTCTCCGTGACTCTGTAGAAGGAGTGAAGCAGGTGCACGTCGTGCCAGGAGCTCCGGAAACGATTGATGGGTTCGGCCTTGTACCTCTCCTCGTCGCCGGGCACGTCGTACTCCATCTCCTCCCGCGTGAGAAGATTTTGGATGAAGTGCGTCACGCTGAAACAGAGCCGGCCTTCCTTATCGCCGAGGCCCCAAGCGCAGCCCCCGTAGCAGAAGTCCGTGGGCCTGGCAATAGACCAGTACTTCGGGCCCCACCAGGTCTCCGCCTTCTTCGAAGTGGGCACTACAAGCCTCGCCTTTCGCTGGCCGTCTGGGCCGGGCGGTTCCTGCAAGGGGCGCGGGTCGTCCTCGGCGGGGGCCCCCGCGACTCTCGGAGGTCGCGCCAAGTCGCCCGCGTCCTCCCCCGCCTGGCAGGTGTTCGTCGCCAGCGCCTGGGCACGCCAGTGCAGCTTCGCCGCGTCCTCCCCCGGGGACATATTCCGACAGCGCGCGTGGAACTCCTTGCAGAGATCCTGCAGGCGGTGACGTCCGATCTCGTCCAGCTGCATCGCCCTGTCCTCGCCTCTCTGGTCCTCGAGCCTGGACATCAGCTCGTTGGCAACCACGCGCCCCGCCTGGCTCTCCATCCTCTCGAGCATGCCCTGGAGCGCCAGCAGGGACGTGAGCTCGCTGACGTCGTCCATGTGGTCCTCAAGGACAGACAGCCACTTGGTCAGCTCCTGCGCGTCCTCGGCGGCCGCGCCCATCTCGGCCTGCGCGCCAGTGGTGGCCGAGGCGGGCCCCTGTGCCTGCGCGACGTCGTCCAGCGCCGCGTCCGTGGGGACGTACTTGGCGCAGGCCAGCATGCAGTCGGGCACGCCCGGCTGCGGGGGAAACTGGTCCACGAGGTCCGATCGGTACTGCACGCCCGGGTCATTGTACACGTAGTTGTGCTGCTTCAACAACCGCGCCTGGGCGTCGTACTCCGCTTTGTCGACGTGCAACGCCACCTCCTCCCTCATGGCTCTCAGGGCCCTCTCTTGCTTCTGCTCCTCAGTCAGGGGGATGCCCTCGTCGTCGTCGTCCGCGCCCGCGAAGACGGCCACGAACGTGTCCCTGAGCATGTCGGGCTCCGGTGGGAAGCTCCGCATCGCGTGGTCCACGTTCCCGTTCCCGAACACGATGGCGGTGCCCTGCATGGCGTACTGCAAGAACTTCTGCCTCCATGACTGCTGCTCCTGCCGGACGGCCTTGTCGGCGCCCTTGCTGGACAGGTAGATCTTCGTGGACACGACGCGGCCCAGCGCGAGCAGCATCTGGTGCGCGAGAGCGGCCTTCCTCAGCAGGGGGTGGTGGCGGCCCAGCCAGAGGTCGTTCACCAGTGCCATGAGCGGCACCTGGGGATGATCGGACCACAGGTCCTTCCGGTAGTCGTCGCACACTTTCACTGGCTCCTTCCCTTCGAGCGCCTCTGGCGGCACGCGCCTCTTGTGCAAGAGTATCTTCGTGGACGTAGGCGAGCCCTCGCTGTCTTCGTGCGGGAAGTCCACGGCCGACGACATCAGCTCCTCGCGCGGTATGAGGGGCCATCGTTGGTGGTACCATTCGGCCGACAGGCATTCCGCGAACTTGGCCCGGTTCTTTATGGTGCCCTTGTCGCCGACGAGGAACTCCGAGTGGAGGTTCTCGGACCATAGCTGCATGGCGCATCAGACGCAGGCCTGGAAAGCGCGGGGCCCCCTCGCCTGACACGCCGCCTGAGCGCGGGCTGCCGACTCCGCCGCTCTGGCCGCCTGCAGGGACGCATCCTCCGCGGGGGCCCCCTGCCCGATCTCGCCGACGATCCTTTCGATGATCGCCGCGTGGAGCAGCTGCTCCTGCACTTCCGATTCAAGCTTCGGGACGAACGGCTCGTCCACGGGGTCGACGGTGCGCAGCACTGGGAGATGTGGAACCTGCGAACCACCTTCAGCGGGGGCGGGAAAACTGCCGCTGGACCCCCAGGCCTCCGCTGCCATACATGCCAGAAAAAACACAAAACCCGAATTGCCAGCGCTGGCAGTGATAGCGCGAAGAGAATATCCGGGGGGGGTCAGGCGCAGTTCTCCAGCCCGCCCGCTCGCCTGGCGCTCCTCGGTCGGCGACGGCTGGTAGGGCTCCAGCTCGCACCGCGCCACGTACTGCGACTGGTACCACCGCTGCCCCCCGTGGACTCTGCCCTGGTGCGCCATGAACGCCTCCCTGTTGGGAAACTCGGCCTCGCACATGCGGCAGGCATACTGCAGCGCAGGCGCGGGGCACTGAAACCACTCAGAGCGATCCCGAAGGCGCGCAGGCATGGCCGAGTGCCGTGGCTGCCCGCGGTTGCAGGGTCTGCGCTGCCACGCCTCCGCCAGGTGCGCCCTCAGAGGATTGCCGTCGCCCTGCGCGCCCGGCCCGTCGCCCGCCGCCATGCGGACCGCGGCCGCCACGGAGTGCACGCCGCGGGCGGAGTTCAGGCGCTCGTCCGGGAGCTCCGCGACGTGGTGCATGTGCCACTCCCCGCACTCCAGTCGGCGTTTGGCGTCGGAAATCTCCTCCTCCGTGACCCCGAGCGCCTCCCGCAGCCTGCCTGCCAACTTGTTTGGCCGGTCGGGGGCGCGCAGGAACGTCGCCCATCGGTTGGCGCAATCGTCGCCGGCGTAGACGAAGAAGTCAGGGTAATGCTTCAGCAGGTCATCGGCAGCGGCCAGCGGCTCCAGCAAGTGCAAGAGCAAGAAGAGGTCGCCGCACTCCCGGCGCGCGTCGCAGGCCGCCTGCAAGCTCTTCGCCTCCCTGCTGCTGCGCAGGACCGGGGCGGCGGCGTTGTTCTGGGCGTCCTGCCTGGACCCGTCGGCGTTGTCGCCCTTGCTCTTCGGCTTTCGCCCCTGCCGGAGCACCTCCTCCGGCCTGCACCCGCGCTTCTGGTCCTGCCTCTCCTGCTGCCTCCCAGGGCGGCTCTGCTGCCTCTCCTGCTGCCTCCCAGCGCGGCTCTGCTGCCTCTCCTGCTGCCTCCCAGCCCAGCTCTGCTGCCTCTCCTGGTGCCTCCCAGCGCGGCTCTGCTGCCTCTCCTGGTGCCTCCCAGCGCGGCTCTGCTGCCTCCCAGCGCGGCTCTGCTGCCTTCCAGCCGCGCTCTGCTTCCCTCGGAGGCGGAGCCGCTTCTTGGCGGGGGCGCCGCACCTCGAAGACGCCGCGGGCCGCTTCCGCGCGCCCGACAAGCTGGCGTCGCCGGCCCCGTCCTCCTCCTCCTCGTTCTCTCCATCGAGGCCACGGCTCTCCTCGCTGCCCGCGTCGACGTCGCCGTCGTCGCCCGCGCCCTCCGCGCCGTCGACGACCGCCGCTGGCGGCCAGGGGCACGCCGCGGCCCGGGCCGCCTGGGTGTCCACCCTCTCGAGGAGGATCAATCGGGGCATCTTGTGCTCGGTACCGGGCGCCCACTGGACCACGTGCGGCCGGTCGCCCAGATCGTCCGCAGTGCACCAGCTCCCGCTCTCTTCAAAATCGGCCACATAATGGCCTTGGATGCCAGTCGCGGCGGGCTGCACCACGGCAGCGCCCGCGGGCGGGATCCACTCCACGTAGGCGCGCATGCGGTATGCTACGTCTCCTCCCGCCGTTTCCAACGCCACCTCCGGGCACTCGCCCCAATCGGGCACGATGTCGAGGGCGCTGAGGAGAAACGCCTCGTCGTCGTCTCGCGCCCACCTGTCGGGCAGTTGGATGGCCAGCAGCTCCGGCGTCGACAGTAGCCGTCGCCCGCCCGAGGAGGCGCAGCGGCGGAGCATCTGTCGCATGTTGAGTCTCTGCGCGCCGTCGTCCCGGCAGAACTCCTGCGGCGACGCGGCATCGCCGCCCTCGTCTGCCCCGTCCACGAAAGGCGGGAGCCGCATCAGGGCCCCCTGCTCACCGTCGGACTGGATGAAACTGAAGGGGCGTTGGAGACGCGGCGCGCCTTTCACTATGACCGAGAGCGCCTCGCCAGCGTCCCCGTACCTCTTCTCGCTCGCCACCCCGAAGATAACGCGGTGCTTCGCCTGGAACGCGCCCACGAAGGCGTGCGGGGGCCAGCGGTCCACAGGCAGGAACTCGCGAGCCTCGCCGCCACCGCCATCTGAGATCGCCGGCACCCCGCGTCTGCAGGCGGCCGCCAGGGAGAGCAGCTCCTCTGGAGACACATCAAATATACGCACTGCGCCCCCCCCGCATGCCCCCGAATTTTCTATCCTTCCACCCATCCGCCCCTCTTCGCCCCTCTCCCCCCCCTCCATCCCCCTTTTTCACCCCTCCTCCATCCCGCCCCATCATCCACCCTCTCCATCCCCCTCATCTCACGAACGAACCCACCTCAACCCGCTGTCCTGCACGACGAGCGGCTCGCTCTCGCCCTCGGCGCCCAGGAGCTCGGCGCGCGCGGCGGGGCAGTGGAGCAGGCACTGCAGTGGCGCGTTGATGTAGCAATTGTTGCACAGGTTGGAGAGGCTCGGGCACGGGTGCCGCCCGCCACGAGACCGCTGCAAGGCCGGCCGCCTCCACTGGGCCTCGTCGACGACGTCGTTTTCCCCGCGCCACTCCTCATGCTGCGTCAGCAACATTTGCTCTGCACACGCAGCTCGATTGTCACACTGCTTGGTTGCCTCCGACTCCGCCGCCAGCGCCTCGATGCGCATCTTCAGGCCCCGCGCAGCCGGCGTCAGCTTCGTGGATCCCTTTTGCCCTGGCCCACCTTTGCGCCAGCTGATCTTCCCCCAAAGTTTTGCGAAGCGGCATCCGGCGGTGCTTCTCGACAAAAGCCAACGCGTCGCGGAACACCATGGCGGGTCGACCCTGTCCGCCTCCGACCGTCCTCGGAGTCGGCCCCCGGCTGCGCGCCGACCCTGGGGTCGTCCTACACTGCTTGCGCGTCGCCGAATGGCCTGGCGTCCGGAACGCCGCTCTCGCGGTCGATGCTGGGGTGCTGGCGCGCGCCCCTGGCCCGGGGGAGTGGCGCGGCGACTGCAGCGGCCGCTTTCCCCTCATCCTGCGCCGCACCGGCGCCGTCCGCTCGCGCTGCGGCGTCTGGGCCGCCTCCCCCGTGGACTGCATGGCCTCTTTTTTCAAGCGGACCAACTCCTCGCGCTGCTCCGTCACAGGCCGTGCCAAGATGCGAACCCTATCCGCCTCGGCCGCTTCCCGACCCTCGCGCGCGGGCCCGCGCACCGAGCCCCCGCTCTTCTCTCGCAGCCGGACTTCAAATATCCCCAGCCTCCTCTCCTCCAAGCGAATCCGATGCGGGGCCCCGCTGCCCTTCGGCGGCATGCGCGCGGCTCCCGCCGAGCGCGCGCCCTGGGGCCGCGCGCGCCAGAGTCCCCACCGACTCGATCCGGTTGTCCCGCGCAGGGAGTCCCGTCAACGAGCAGCGGTTGTCCGTCGAGAACAGAGTTGGACTTGAGCCAATATGGTAACGGAGCGCTGGATCGGCAGCGTCGATGGAAGGAAAACAAAAACGACAGCCTGGAGGACAACACATGAAGACGTCAACTGCACAGCCTACGATGACGCCGAGGCTCGAACGTCAGATCCTCGAGGATCGAGATTCGAGGCTCTTCGTCGTCGTCTCTGTCGTCGTCGTCGTCGTCATTCCCGGGGGCTGTTTTTGGACTCCAGGACTTCGATTTTGGGTTCCGTCGTCGTTATCGTCGTCGTCGTCGTGGTCGTCGTCGTCGGCATCGTCGTCGTCACCGCCGTCGTGGTCGTCGGCATCGTGGTGGTCATCGTCGTCGTCGTCGTCATCGTCGTCCTCCTCCTCCTCCTCCTCCTCCTCCTCCTCGTCCTCCTCCTCCTCCTCCTCCTCCTCCTCCTCCTCCTCCTCCTCCTCCTAATTAAGGGTTGTTCGGGCCTGTCGGTGTTCTCGTGGGGCCCCGGACCGAAAGGAAGGGAGGGAGCGAGGACGATGACGACGGCGGCGGCGACGGCGACGGCGACGACGACGCTGACGACGACGACGACCAGGTTCTGTCCCAAGCGCGCCCAGAAGCCGGACAGGGAGCCTTTTCAGGGTCCCTCTCCGAAAAAACAACGCGGGACAGGGGGCCCTTTCAGGTTCCCTCTCCCACCGCTGGACAGGGAGCCTTTTTCAGGGTCCCTCTCCGACACGGCACTGCTGGACAGGGAGCCTTTTCAGGTTGCCTCTCCCACCGCCGGACAGGGAGCCTTTTCAGGGTCCCTCTCCGACAAAGCACTGTGGGACAAAGAGCCTTTTCAGGTTCCCTCTCCCGCCGCCGGACAGGGAGCCTTTTCAGGGTCCCTCTCCGGCAACGCACAGGCGGGAGAGGGAGCCTTTTCAGGGTCCCTCTCCCACCGCCGGACTGGGAGCCTTTTCAGGTTCCCTGTTCGGCAACGCACGGGCGGGACAGGGAGCCTTTTCAGGTTCCCCCTCCCGCCTTTTCCGGAAACGCATAGGCGGGAGAAGGAGCCGTTTCAGGTTCCTTCTCCCACCGCCGGACAGGGAGCCTTTTCAGGTTCCCTCTCCGGCAACGCACAGGCGGGAGAGGGAGCCTTTTCAGGGTCCCTTTCCCGCCGCCGGACAGGGAGCCTTTTCAGTCTCCCTGTCCGGCCATACAGAACTGGACACACAGGAAGCCCTTGCAGCAGGGAGGCCGCATGAGTGAAAGGCACCGTTGAACATCAGCTGCGTGATAGATGCGTGAATGAAAACCGAAACATGGCCACAAGAGCGTGGATCAAGAACGCGAGCCCCTCGCCGAAGGCCAAAGGATCCATGGAGATCCCAAAACGACGAACGTCCCAACGCGGGGCGCCAAAAGGCGAAGAACACCAGGTGGGCCCAGAGGAGCTTACGCGTTCCCACTGGCAGCGCGGTGGCATCAACAGCCTTTCCCCGTTTCAGAGAACCGCAGTTGTAAATACGACCTTCGGTGGAGCTTCCAAGGGGGCCACGAAACGTGTGGGGAGGGGTGCCGAAATCAATAAAGCCCCTGTCACGGGAGCAGGTCGTCGTCGTCGTCGTCGTCGTCGTCGTCGTCGACGTTGTCCTCGTCCTCGTCGTCGTCGTCGTCGTCGTCGTCGTCGTCGTCGGCGTCGTCGGCGTCGTCGTCGGCGGTCCTCGTCGACGTGAGGGATGGAGGGAGGGAGGACGATGACGACGGCGGCGGCGACGGCGACGGCGACGACGACGCCGACGACCAGATTCTGCCGCAGACGCCAGGGCCATGTCTCCGTGCCTTTTCTGGGCCCCGGGGCCGTGCCTCCGTGCCTTTTTCGGGCCCCGGGGGTGTCAGAAACCGATTGAAACTTGAATCCAGAACGCCCCCCCCAAAAATTAGGTTAGTGGCCCCTGACCCACAAACTCGCAGGGCGTTTTTTGTGGACGGCTGACGATGGGTTACCACCGCCGGCCCGAACGCAAGGGTTTCCCCCTGCGCCCGATTCGGCTGACGATGGGTTACCACCGCCAGCCCGGAGACAAGGGGTTACCCCTGCCCCCGATTCGGCCGAGGATGGGTTACCACCCCCGGCCCGGACGCAAGGGTTCCCCCCTGCGCCCGATTCGGTTGACGATGAGTTACCACCGCCAGTCCGGAGACAAGGGGTTACCCCTGCCCCCGATTCGGCCGAGGATGGGTTACCACCCCCGGCCCAGACGCAAGGGTTCCCCCCTGCGCCCGATTCGGCTGACGATGGGTTACCACCGCCAGCCCGGAGACAAAGGGTTACCTCTGCCCCCGATTCGGCCGAGGATTGGTTACCACCCCCGGCCCGGACGCAAGGGTTCCCCCCGGCGCCCGATTCGGCTGACGATGGGTTACCACCGCCAGCCCGGAGACAAGGGGTTACCCTTGCCCCCGATTCGGCCGAGGATGGGTTACCACCCCCGGCCCGGACGCAAGGGGCTACCCCTGCGCCCGATTCGGCCGCCCATGGGTTACCACCGGCGGCCCGGAGACAAGGGTTACCTCTGCCCCCGATTCGGCCGAGGATGGGTTACCACCCCCGGCCCGGACGCAAGGGTTCCCCCCGGCGCCCGATTCGGCTGACGATGGGTTACCACCGCCAGCCCGGAGACAAGGGGTTACCCTTGCCCCCGATTCGGCCGAGGATGGGTTACCACCCCCGGCCCGGACGCAAGGGGCTACCCCTGCGCCCGATTCGGCCGCCCATGGGTTACCACCGGCGGCCCGGAGACAAGGGGTTACCCCTGCCCCCGCTTCGGCCGAGGATGGGTTACCACCCCCGGCCCGGACGCAAGGGTTTCCCCCTGCGCCCGGCCGCCGTCGTCCCTCGTGACTGCGCGGCCAGTCCCATATATGGAACCATCGCCATGGGAACACACTTGCTCTCTGCTAACCCGCCTGCCATGCTACATGCTATCTACTTATGCTGGCGTCCGGCGGGGCTCGGCGTTAAAACTGTTAAACGCTATTGGGGGCCATTGCAAGGTACATATAAACCAATATAGTTACTGGGCCGGCCACAGATAGAGAAAGAGAGATCACGACAGAGACGGCGACGACAAAGCGCGGTTATCTTCGCCAATGCGTGTCCTTGCGCGCTGTCTGGGTCTTGTCGCGCCGGCGGGTGTCTTTGACAGAGCGGCAGGTGTCTCTGGCAGGTGTCTCTGGCAGAGCGCCTTTAGGGACGAGCTCTCTTGGGGGCCATTGCAAGGTGAATATAAACTAATAGAGTTAATGGGCCGGCCACAGATAGAGAAAGAGAGATCACGACAGAGACGGCGACGACAAAGCGCGGTTATCTTCGCCAATGCGTGTCCTTGCACGCTGTCTGGGTCTTGTCGCGCCGGCGGGTGTCTTTGACAGAGCGGCAGGTGTCTCTGGCAGGTGTCTCTGGCAGAGCGCCTGGGGGCTCGGGGGGAGGGCTGGCCGCAGCTCCGAAGAATATGCTGGGACGCATGCGAACGCAACCACTGGGGCCCCTTCGGTGGAGCTCCCTATGGGGCCACGAAACGTGTGAGGGGTGGGCCGAAATGGGCGAGGGGCGGCATGCCAACTCTGCCACTGGGGCCTTCGGTGGAGCTCATTATGGGGCCACGAAACGTGTCAAGGGTGTGTCGACATGGGTGGCGCGGACGCATGCGAACCCTGCCACTGGGGCCGTCGGTGGAACTCCCAATGGGGCCACGAAACGTGTGAGGGGTGTGCAAAAGTGGGTGGGGGCGGCATGCGAACCCTGCCACGGGGGCCTTCGGTAGAGCACCCTATGGGGCCACGAAATGCGTGAGGGGTGTGCCAAAGTGGGGTGGGGGCGGCATGCGAACCCTGCCACTGGGGCCGTCGGTGGAGCTCCCTATGGGGCCACGAAACGGAGCTCCATGGGGGGGCCATGTGAGAACTGAGATGGGGGCGGCATGCGAACCCTGCCACTGGGGCCTTCGGTGGAGCTGGGGCCACGAAACGTGTGAGGGGTGTGCCAAAGTGGGTGGGGGCGGCATGCGAACCCTGCCACTGGGGCCTTCGGTGGAGCTACCTATGGGGCCACGAAACGCGTGAGGGGTGTGCCAAAGTGGGGTGGGGGCGGCATGCGAACCCTGCCACTGGGGCCTCGGTGGAGCTCCCTGTGGGGCCACGAAACGTGTGAGGGGTGTGCCAAAGTGAGGTGGGGGCGGCATGCGAACCCTGCCACTGGGGCCTTCGGTGGAGCTACCTATGGGGCCACGAAACGTGTGAGGGGTGTGCCAAAGTGGGGTGGGGGCGGCATGCGAACCCTGCCACTGGGGCCTTCGGTGGAGCTACCTATGGGGCCACGAAACGTGTGAGGGGTGTGCCAAAGTGGGGTGGGGGCGGCATGCGAACCCTGCCACTGGGGCCTTCGGTGGAGCTCCCTATGGGGCCACGAAACGTGTGAGGGGTGTGCGGAAATGGGAACTAATGGCGATGGCGATGATGATGATGCTGATGATGATGATGATGCTGGTGGTGATGATGACGAGGATGATGATGATGATGAAGATGAGGATGATGATGATGATGACGATGAGTATGATGACGGCGATGGGAGGAGGGAGGAGGGGGGAGAGGAGGAGGAGGAGAGGAGAGGAGAGGAGAGGAGAGGAGACGCGGGGCGCTGTCTCTTCAAAACGAGGACCCAACACCACAGGATGGTTGGGACAAATTAATTGGCGACCCCAATATTTGAGTTCCAAACCTCGGAATTGAATTTGGCCGCCGCCCTCTCAATATTGGAGTTGGAAGCCCGGAATTGATATATTGAAAAGGTGCAATTCTGTACTCCAGATTTGAAATATTGAAATATTTAATTTTGAATATCAATATCGACGTTTAGTTTAATATTCAGTTTCAAACCCAATATTGGGGTTTGAACTCCAATCTTGAATTTACGATCTCGTTGGCTGGGCCAGGATGTAGCATACGCTTGCCCTAGCATCCCGTAGATGTGCAACGGCCGTTGCGTTTTCTTTGGGCCCACGTCGTGGTGCAATTTCGGACCCTCTGGGAGCCCCAGTGGGCCCTCTGAGGGGCCCTCCCACCACGCACGTAGATGTGCCACGCCTGTGGCACATCCTCGGGCCCCCTCTTGGGCCCCCTCCTGGGCACGTCTTGGGGCCCTTTGAGGCCCCCTGGGAGCCCTAGTGGGCCCTCTTGGAGGCCCTCCCACCCAACCCATAGATGTGCCACGGCCGTGGCACATCCTGGGGCCCCCTCCCGGGCCCCAGCTTGGGTACGTCTTGGAGCCCTTTGAGGCCCCCTTGGGAGGCCTCTCGGCCCTCTGAGGGGCCCTCCCACCATACCCGTAGATGCGCCACGGCCGTGGCACATCTTGGGGCCCTCTCCTGGGCCCCAGCCTGAGCACGTCTTGGAGCCATTTCGGGCGGAGAGAAAAAAGTCAGGGACCGTGCCTAGACGGCACATCGGTTGCAGATCACGTGCATGAGCGTATGCACAGCAAGGCACCAACGTCAGAGGTGGCGTTGAAATCTGCACTCGCGCCCCTGGGGCCAGAGCCGAGCTTTTGAAAGTCATTCCCTAAAACAGGTAGTGAAAATTGCACCCCAAAACGCCTGGCTGGTGTGAAAACTAATTCGAACAATACCTCAACACTTCCTCTTTCCATGATTGGCGATTGAACATGCCCTGTCCGAACGTTTGTCGGGCGGCCTCTTCTTGGCTCAGGGCCCCACCGTGCATGCACGTTGCAATTGTCAAAGCGTGCGCGTGCATTATCGAAGCCCATTGTAATCTGGGACGCCATCTGCGGCGCTTCCCAGGATCGAGGAGACGCGGAAACCCGCTCTGGAAAACAGTCTGGCGAGGCAGCGACTCGTCGGGCATGGCGGACAACTCTCCGTAGTATAACAATTGTTTGGCAAGCACCTGCCGGCTTAAGCATGTCTGGTTTGCTCTGCCTTGCGCTTCTGCCTTGCTAACATGTGAAATCATGGAGTGTGCAATGTTCAAAATCTTACGTAAACATTGTGCTTGAAAGGCGTCGATCTTGACTCGGTCTGCCGTGTGCAGACAGAGTGTTTCGAGGCTTTACATAAGTTTGGAAACGACGCAGGCGTTAAACAAGTTGACCTTTCTTGCCCTGCTTATGTCGGCATGCCTTCAGACGGCTTGCAGCGCGTCGAAAGACGTGCGGGCTTCACCTACCCGGCGGGCGACCGAGGCCCCTGTTTTCCCGTCGGCCCGGAGGAGGCTGCCCAGGTAGACCGCCGACGCGACGGTCTTGAGCGGCATGCCCTGCGGCGTATGCATGTCCATGTCGTGCCGGATGCGCAAGTGTATACGGTCTTGTCCCAGTTGTGCTCCAGTCTGTACATGCGAGCCCTGAAGATCAGCCTGTCCAGGAAAATCTGCAGCCTGTCCATATCGTTCGACACGAGCGCCGTGTCGTGGGCGTACGCCACGTCGGCACAGAGAACGTCAGCTTGCGCACATCCGAACTGCGAAATAACGTCCTGCTCAACATCCCCCATCAGCCCGCTCATTATGATGATGAACAGGTACGGGCTCAGGGCACCCCCTGCGCGATGCTGGAGGACTGCGCGCGCCGATTGCTGCTGCCATGCTCGTCTATCACCTCAAACGTGCGACCATCGTATATGGCAGCAATCATCTTGGTGTACGGGTCGGGTATGCCAAACCGCGCGAGGGCCGTCAGCAGCGCGGCGGGGTCCACCCGGTCGAACGCCTTGGACCAATCGAGCGAGACGGCCGAGATATTGCTGTCTTTTCCGGCCCACGCTTGCTCGATGTATCTATGCATGATGAAGACGGCGTCCCTGGCGCCCCGCTTCTTTCGGAATCCGAACTGGCTGGGCCGAAGGCGTTCCTCGGCACTGCCATCTGAATTCTGTTCAGCAGGAGAGCAGCCAGGATCTTGTAGCCCACTGCCAGCAGGGAAACGTGTCTGTTGTTGGCGGGCAGAGATTCGTCTCCCTTCTTGCAAATCGCGCTGACCCTACTATGCCGCCACGTCTGCGGCACCCGTTTCTGCTGCCAGTAGTGGTTTAGCAAGTCCAGGAGAGCAGCATTCGCATCATCATTACAGCGAAGAGCTTTCCAGAAATCGGGCGGGATGTCGTCTGGTCTGGCTGCTTTCCCTGTTCGTAGCTTGCTGAGCACGGCGCGCAGCTCGGTCGCAGTGAAGTCTTCCGCCGGGATGTCCAAGTCCCGCGCGCATCTCTGTCTACGCGGGAGGGGTCGCGATGGTGCAGGCGGGGACCACTGCACGTCTGAGAGGTACGTTGCCATGGTCTCTGCTCTGTGCGCGCTGTCCACCAGGTCACCCTTGTCGTCTCTCAGCCTGCCCTGAGGTTTCACCCCTCTCTTCTTGAATCGCCGAATACTCTGCCAACTTCCCTCTGCGAGCATGTCGTCCAACCAGGCAGCTTTGTCTTTGCGGGCGGACTGACGAACCTGGCGGTTGAGCTCTTTCTCTAAATCGAATTGGCACGATGTCCGAGCTTGGTTTCGCAGCTCAATTAAATTCAAAGTACCCCCGCGGATCCAAGGCCTCTTTGCATAGACTTGCCAGCCGTCCAGACATTGTTCTGCTGCTGATTCCAGAGATCGGACAAGGTGTTGCGCATGGTCGTCGGCGTCTGGCGGCGGGGGTCTCGCTGTTGCCGCATCGACGAATCAGCCAACAAAGCTTTCTGCCACCGACGACCGTCGCAGAGACGCAGGGTCCAATCTCTCCCGGTGGCCTCACGGCTCCGTCTTCGGAATGTCTACCTCAACAGCTGCCTGAACGATAAAATGGTGCGAAGCGAAAGCAAGTGAGCGGTCCGATTTGACCGATCGAACAATATGTTGCCACCGTTCGTCGATAATGAAATTTTCGATATCTGCGAACCTCTTGCACGTGATTTCGCTCGTTGGGTCTGTGCCCAAATCGAAGTACGTCTCCTTTTCAGCCAGGGGTCGTCCCAAGAACGTGTTCGCAAGCACCATTTTCAATGTAATGCACTGCTCGGCCAACAAATGGTGGTTGCTCGTGGCATCGGGGACGCACGCCGGGTCGCCGAAGGCGTGCGGGCCGACCACCGACGTCTCCTCGCAGAAGTTTGGCGGGAAGCGGGCGTTCATATCACCGAACACGATGATTGGGCCGTGTTGCTTGCAACGGACCACAGCTTAGTGCAAATACACAAAGAAATAATGCCAGACGTCGAACTCCAGAGCTGATTGTGGGGCATACGCTGACACCAGAGCGATTGACCCTCCAGGCACACGGAGCTTCAGAGTAGCAATACGGTCGCTGAGTTGCGCAAAGCCGATGAAAAAATGACGAAGTCACGGCGCGATCACAAAGCCAATTCTTGCATATTTTCTCTTCCCAGCCATACCACCAGATATAATAATCAAGCACCCGTCCTGCACAAAATACGGCGCTCTGGCTACGTGCGTCTCTTGTAAGCACATAACATCGATTCCCCTCTGCTTCATGATAACAATGATCTGTTCAAGCTTTGTGGAGTCCGTATCGATGCCCAGGCCTTCGACGTTCCAAGAAGCAAAGGAACACACATCGCTCGGTCGACACGTCTGTGAATGCTTCAAGTGAAATGGCCTTCCTTGTTGAGGTGCAAATTCTGTTGGCATGCATGGTACATTACGGGTCCCACACGGAGGTCAAAGAGCATCATGTAGTGAAGCTGTTGGTGAAACTCGTGGCTGGCGATTGCGCGGCTGAGCTAATAGACAGCTCGTTTGGGCAGTCGCCCGTCATGCCCCTCGAAGCCTTTGCGAACAACTGGTTCGACCTGTCCAGGAGATCCACGACCTCGAGGCTCTTATGAAGCCCCTCCCACCCAGCCCACTCCCCGTGCCGTTCTTGGGTCACACGGTCAGGGAACGCATGTGTAGTCAGTGCGAGCTCGCCACCCACCGTCACTGTGTAAGGAGCAGAAGCGTTAACGGACACTGTGAATGGAACGTTCCATACCTTTTTGAATATGTGTTTTACTCCAGAACAGAAGTTCTTTGCCGCCCTCTCGGTGATAGGGCGGTCTTCGTTGGCCCACACGTTTTTCCCACCCGATTGCAATCCCGTCCTCCTCAAGGCATCCACGGCGGCGTTCCTCTCCACAGAGTTCCGGAACTTCGCGAATAGTATTCCAACGAAGTCCCCCTTCGTGTAGGTCTTGGCCGGGATGGGGGCCTTTAGGGAGGTCAGCTTCTCCTGCAACCACTCCTCAGCCTTCGAAAGGGTGTCGAGGCCGGCGATGTTGCCGACGACCATGGTCACTGAGCGCTTCTCTGCGCTCGGATCGCCGGCGGATTGCGTGCCGACTGGATTCTGCTATGTGCTCTCCTGCGTCATGGCCTCCCTGATGTAGGTCCTGATCTTGGTGTCAAGCTCCTGAGTGGCGTAGGTCGGCTTATCGTTCAGCAACTCGTGCACGTTCTCCAGCTTCTCCACCCGCGCTTCGATATCGAGAATGGCAGTCTCCACGTGGTCGATGCGGCCAGCCAGCATCTCTCCGATGCTCGTGACCTTGGCGTCGAGCTTGCCGAGTTCTGCCCTCAGGCTCTTGACCACCAACGTCACGGGGGACAGTTGCTCCTGCAGGAGGCTAGCGATGCCAGCCATGGTCACGTCCTTCTGCTGGTCGAGATTCGGCTTGCTGGCCGGCGACTCAATCAGCTCGTCTTCGGAATCGTCCTCGGGCATCGGGACGTAGCCCTCCTGCTGCTCGTGGTGTCCTGGGCGCTCCTCGCCAAGAAGAGGAGCAGGGGGGGAATGAGGACCATGACCAATCCGAGCTTTCTAGTCCTCCCTCATCTTTCCCCATGGGTCCTTCACGAGATTCCCGACGGGAGTGCCGGCCATGCGGCTATTCCCAGTCTTCGCAGTTGGTGTGGGAGACATTATGGCCTCAAGCTCCTGCTCATGATTACGCTGTGCTCCGGCCATCGGCGACGACATGGTTCGCAGTGGTATCAGAGGGTAGGGAAAAGGGAACGGAGTTGTAAATATTCTTGTAAGTGGAGTTCTTGCGCAGATCTTGAGCGTACTTGAGCCAAATTTTGACGCAGCTTTCTTGAGCCATTTCAGGCGGGACGTTAAAAATTGAAGCAGTTTTCGAGGTAGGACGCGCTTGCCTGAGCGGACTGGTCGAGCGCTGGTGCGGGCGGATGGGCGGGGCATTAAAGTCGGACGCAGCTCTCGAAGTAGCACGCGCTTGCCCTAGCGGACCGGTCAGGTCGGACGAGCGCCGGGTCGGGCGGGCGGGACAGTAAAGCATGACGCAGCTCTCGCGGTAGCACGCGCTTGCCCTGGCGGACCCGTCGGGTCGGGCGGGCGGGACATTTAAGCACGACGCAGCTCTCGAGGTAGCACGCGCTTGCTCTAGCGGGCCGGTCGGGTCGGGCGGGCGGGACGTTAAAGGTTGACGCAGCTCTCTAAGTAGCACACGCTTCCCCTAGCAGCCCAGTCGAGTCGGGCGAGCGCCGGGTCGGGCGGGCGTGACGTTAAAGCTTGACGCAGCTCTCTAAGTAGCACGCTTGCCATAGCGGACTGGTCGAGTCGGGCGAGCGCCGTGTCGGGCGGGCGGGACATTAAAGTCGGACGCAGCTCTCGAGGGAGAAAGCGCTTGCCTTTGCGTACCGGTCGGGTCGGTCGGGCGGGACATTAAAGTCCTCTCTCATATTTCCCCGCGCACTCCTTCTCCTCCTGCAGCCTCTCGTTGTCCTTCTGGTTCCGCTGCCGATCCCGGTTCCGCCTCGGAATTATGGTCTGGGCACGCCCCTGGACGGGTCGTGGCCGATTTTAGATTCTTTCAGCTTTTGGCCCAGACCCCCTCGGAGAGGACCGCGGTCAGAGGTATTCGGGAGCTCTTGCAGGTGCACCTGGCCGTTCGGCGTTCCAGGGGTGCCCGAGGCGTCCTGAACGCCCCACGGAGAGGGAGGAGGAGGGACGAGAAGGAGGAAGGAAGAGGAGACAGGACGAGGAGGTTCTTACGCTTGACTTTCCACAATGGTCTAAAAGAAGGGGTGTTCCAGCCAGCCGATCCCAGGAGGAGGGAGTAAGGAGGAGGAGGTACTGCTGGTGCTGGAGTTGGTGCCCAGTGGTGCTGCTGCTGCTGGCGGTGCTGCCGCTGCTGGTGGTGGTGCTGCTGCTGGTGTTGCTGCTGTTGGTGGTGCTGCTGCGGGTGCTGCTGCTGGTGCTGGGGCAGCCGGTGCTGGTTCTTTGGGTGCTGCTGCTGGTGCTGCTGCTGGTGTTGGTGCTGCGGGTGCTGCTGCCAGTGGTGCTGTTGCTGTTTGTGTTGCTGCTGGTGATGGAGGTAGTGCTGCTGCCGGCACTGCTGCTGCTGGCTGCTGTTGCTGATGGTGCTGGTACCGTCGTTGGTGTTCTCCGGGACACCCCCAGGGCTCTCTTGGAGGCCCTCCCACCCAACCAATAGATGTGCCACGGCCATGGCACATCCTGGGGCGCCCTCCTGGGCCCCCTCCTGGGCACGTCTTGGGGCCCTTTGAGGCCCCCTGGGAGGCTTCTGGGCCCTCTGAGGGGCCCTCCCACCATACCCGCAGATGTGCAACGGCCGTTGCACATCCTGGGGGCCTCTCTTTGGCACCCTCCTGGGCACGTCGTGGTGCAATTGCGGGCTCCCTGGGAGCCCTGTTGGGCCCTCATGGAGGCCCTCCCACCCAAGCCATAGATGTGCCACGGCCGTGGCACACCCTGGGGCCCCCTCGTGGGACCCCGCCTGGGCACGTCTTGGGGTCCTTCGGGGCTCCCTGGGAGCCCTGTTGGGCCCTTGGAGGCCCTCTCGCCCAAGCCATAGATGCGCCACGGCCGTGGCACACCCTGGGGCCCCCTCGTGGGTTTCCTCCTGGGGACGTGGGGCCCTTTGGCCGCTTGGGGCCGATCGAAAGTCCAAGACTGGACTTCCCAACCCTGGAACTGAAAAGCCCCAATATTGTGTTTTCGGAAACCCGAATATTGGGGTTCGAACTCCAATATTGGACCAAATGCTCAATATTGAACCTCGACTTTTGGGAAAGTTCAATATTTCAATTCGGAATTTGGCAACTCCACTTTTGGTATTTGGCAATCTGGAATCTGGGAAGTCCAGTATTGAAGGTGGGGATTGATCTTTTTTAATTCCGGGGTCGAAACCTTAATATTGGGGACCCACCGCCGGTTCGGCTAACGGTGTTTCTGCTGCTTGTTGCGTTGTGTGCCCCCCCCCGGGGTTACAGCAGGCGTCTTCGGCGACGGCTACGTGGTTTTGCCCAAGCGTGTCTTATGCAATTTCTTGGGGAGCATGCACGAGGCTGCACGGGCAAGGCCCGTCCAGCGTCTGATCAAGAACACGCCTCGAAACCGACCTGGGCTCTCTTAGGCAGCCTTCTCTCAATCACGACTGCTTGTCGGTGTGGTCGCTGGCCGAAGCTCCTGGCGATCTCCGCCACTTTGAAGTGCTGTGGTCTGCGCTTCGGGGGAACGCGCCAGTTTCCCCCTGTTTTGGTGGGTCGGATAGGGGCCGTGGTGGTGCGCAGAACGCGGTCCGCAGATGCGCAGCGCGCGCGCTGCCCGCGTTGCTTTGTACGTAAGGTCGTGCCCTTCTCCATCCTTCTCGCCTTTTTCGAATTGCTTGTCTTTCAGCCTCGGGGCTCCAGTTCGGCTCCGCCCCCTCCGCGATTCTAAGTTTAGTTTTGCTGGAATGGGGAGGGAGAGGGACAGAGAGAGAGAGAGAGAGAAGAGAAGAGAAAGAGAGAGAGAGAGAGAGAAGCCCATGATCCTTTTCCTTTCAACCTCCCCGTCCTCCTCCTTCCCTTGCTCCTCCTTCTCCCTCCTCCTCCTCCTCCCCCTCCTCTTCAAGCCGTGCTGCTCCCTTGAGAGATTCAGGGGGTTGCGGACGCGCACTTCAGCGCGGCAATCGCGTCCGCGATTCTCTGCGTTCAGCATTCGGTCAGCTGTTCGCCCTGCTGACCACACATGCGCCCACAAGGGCGCTTCATGGCAAATGGCGATGATGTGTTTCTGGGCTCTCGTCGTCCTGAGTGGGCTTGTGGGATGTGTGGGGCCGCCTACAAGTGGGCCAGCATCATCGGATGTCACTGCGGGAACGCAGCCCCCACTCACTTGACGCATCGCGTTCAAGAGGCGCAGAAGCAGCTTGCTAAGCCATCAACCAGTGGAGCGGCAGGCATCCGTCCAAATGAGAAGGCGTCTGGCAAGGGATCAGACAAGTGAGAAGCCGTCCCGACCATTTCGCCCGCCCCAGGAGGGCTGAGCCCGTGCGGCCCGCAGCAGAGCGTCGCGCCGCCGCAACCCCCTGCGATCCGACGTCGCGGAAAAGAGGGACAACATGACGGCCAGGGTCTTCGACCTTATCGGTCTCGAGGAGGAGGACGACGAAGAGGAGGAGGAGGAGGACCCGTGCAAACCCAAGACGCACCGGCGATACTGTAAACGCGTTTCCTCCAAGTTCCCTT
The DNA here is from genome assembly GCA_963575745.1 of Prorocentrum cordatum. Classification (NCBI taxonomy): domain Eukaryota; class Dinophyceae; order Prorocentrales; family Prorocentraceae; genus Prorocentrum; species Prorocentrum cordatum. Next base: position 456,256 of record CAUYUJ010011079.1, read on the forward strand.
TTCTATCAGGATTTGTTTCCATTGCGGGCAGTGGCCCGTCAGAAGTCAAGCGTGTGATTATCGTCGATCGCGTCAAAAGAACCATTCCTGAGACTTCAACGCCGCAGATCAGGGTGGCCGTTGCGTCCTGACAGCCGCGAATCGTACCAGAACACCATGCCTGGGACTTCAACACCGCGAATCAACGTGACCGCTGCGTCCTGCCAGATCGAAGCCGTGCCGGAACACAATTCTTGGGAATTTAACCACACGAATCTTTGACGCATCTACGCAAGTTTAGAAATAATGTGCGCGGCGCTAGAACGAGCGCCACATGTTCAAAACGGCCCGCCCTCCATTTGTGAAACTGCTGCAAGCGTGTCGCAAGAATGCCCGCGGCGCTGAGGTGAGAGCCACATTGGGAAAACGACTCGCCCTTCATCTGTGAAGCGGTTGCAAACTTGTTGCAATAATGTGTGTGGCGCCAAGGCGAGAGCCGCATTCCCAAAACGGTCCGTCCTCCATCTGTGAAGCTGCTGCAACATTTTAGCCATAATGTGCGCGGCGCTGGGGCGAGAGCCACATTTTGACAACGACCCGCCCTCCATCTGGGAAGCTGTTGCAAGTGTTTAACTAGGAATGCGCGCAGCGCTAAAGCGACAGCCGCATTTCGAAAACCACCCTCCATCCATCCTTGAAGGTGCCGCACATGTGAACCTTCAGGAGCACAGATGGCGAGTCGGACTTAAGCGAAAAGCCCCGCCCTCCCTACCGACACGTCTGGGGACACGACAGGGAGGATTTGTTTATAAGAAGCAGGGATGGAGAAGGAGGAGGAGGAGGAGGTGGCGCCAGAGGACCAGGGCACAAAGGAAACGGAGGCTCCTCCGACAAGGCCTTCAAGGACGAGCTCTGAGGGCGACCCCGTTCTTTCGAGCTGGATCGGTCTCTGAGGATCTGCGCTGGCCCCTGGGGCCCGCAGCTAGGCGAGACCGCCCGGCGTGATTGAATTGACGCGCCCTCCGTTGCTATCGTCTCCCTTGCTGTCGTCTCCGTTGCCGCCGCCGACGCCGCCGTCGTCGTCGTCGCATATTCATGACTACGAAGTTCTTATCGCTGATCAATGGAAGCGGTTCCAGGCGATCTCGCCTCGAAGTTGGTGACATTTTCTTTGGAACCACGGTTCCCGCTCGAGCTTGATTTCAAATGTGGGCCCTACGACAGCAGCTCCCGCTCGAAGTTCACCCAAGACACTCTGACCAGAAAGGCCCCCAAACTCAGGAATGCCGCTCTCGCTCGATACTTCGCAAGGCACCCAAGTCGGCGAAGGCCCAACTGCGAAGACCACGGCTCCTGCTCTATATGTTCTCACAATTTTCTCCGAAACGCCCTAGCCGGAGAGGTCCCCTAACTCAGGAACGGCGCTATCGCCCGAGATCTCGCAATTCTCTCACGTTTGTGAAGGCCCGACTTCGACGACATCGGCTACCGCTCAATTTTCTCGTAGTTTCCTCGCGTGCGCCCTGGTCAGATGCATTCTTACACTCAGGAACGGCTCTCGCACGGGACGCCATGTCGGCGCAGTGCGCGCAGAATGCCTTGCTGAATGTTTCCCCCAGAAGCTGGTATGTAAAGGACACCCTCCAAGAAGAGGGTTGGTTCATGGACTGGACCTCGTGGGCGGATACAAGGGAAAGTGAGAAGCGAACGAAGGTCACAACAGTCTGCTAGACCACATATTCGCAAGATGGTTCCCGTCGCTGTCTTCGCCGACGCCGCCGCCCCGAAGCTGCGTGCCCGACGGGCCAGGCCCTTCGCCCCGGCCGCCCGTGGGCGTGCCCTCGGCGGCGGCGCAGCGCGGCGCGTCCCCGTCGCCGTCGCCGCCGCCTCACTCCGCGAGGGGGCCGCACGGCGCTCGGAGAAGAAGAATCTGCAAAACGTTTGCCCATGTCTGGGGGGCGTACTCTCACATCCTCTCGAACTGAGGAGGAGGAGGAGGAGGAGGAGGAGGAGGAGGAGGAGGAGGAGGGAGGAGGAGGAGGAGGAGGAGAGGAGGAGGAGGAGACGAAGGAGGGCCTCCTGATTCCTCCTGGGTCCTCATGTGGTCTCCTGGGGCCTCCTGGAGCCTGTTGAAGCCTCGTGTGGCATCCTGAGGAGAATCTGTGCCCACGAGTCTGGCCACCGATCGAGACATCCTCAAAATCTGGCCCACCTGGGGGGTCCAAATGAGCGCCTCGCTCGATACATCCTCCAAATCTGCTCCGAAAGCGAATGATGTTGGGACAGAAAACAGGCAAACCGCTTGAGACATCCCCACAAAACGGCCGCGAACGGGACCGTGGATGAGGAGGAGGAGGAGGAGGAGGAGGAGGAGGAGGAGGAGGAGGAGGGGGGAGGGGGGGGAGGGGAGGGAGGGAGGGAGGGAGGGAGGGAGGGAGGGAGGGGGGAGGGAGGGAGGGAGGGAGGGAGGGAGGGAGGGAGGAGGGAGGGAGGAGGAGGAGGAGGAGGAGGAGGAGGAGGAGGAGGAGGAGGAGGAGGAGAGGAGGAGGAGGACGAGGAGGAGGAGGAGGAGGAGGAAGAGGAGGAGGAGGAGGGGGAGGAGGAGAGGAGGAGGACTCTGACGTCCTCTCGTTGCAGGGAACGTCGCGACGGAGAGTTTCACACATTTTCAGCCTCCTGGGGCCCTCGCCGGGCCCCCCAAAAAAGACTCAGGATGAAAAGCCCGTCCCAGTGAAGGGGTCCAGCCCTCTCGGGAGCCAGGTGGTGAACAAATCACGACGGAGGATGTTTGTGAGAAAACAGGGACCACCGCTACCGAGAGCCCATCGGGGGGGGGGGTCACCCCTGGGCGGCGGCACGCCCGAACGCCACCCAATCATCGTGCGACGTTCAGAAGCGTGCCACCGCCCAGGGGTGGGCCCCCTGGTGGGTTCTCGGTGGCGGCGGTCCCCCGAGATCCGACGTCTCGACTAAATTGCAACATGAAAAATCGGTTGGATTCCTGGACCCCTTCTTTCTGCGCCATCTTCCGAGCTGAATCAGTCCGTGAGTCCAAGGGTCCGAAACAAGGCAGAATCGCCTGTGGCCCGTAGCGAACAGATGGAGACGCCAGGATCTCAGGGTCTCTGTTTTTCGTCTGAACGTTCGGATGTCCGCGCGGGCTCTCGGGATCGGCGCCGTTGGCCATCCTCGTGACGCCTCTGGCGCCGCCTTCTGGCGGGGTCGGGGCTGCAGGTTCTCTTGGCGAGTGCAGTCGGTGACACGAGGATTCTTCCGCCGCCCCGCGCCAGAAGGGAGTGGTGGTGGTGGTCACTGCATGAGGGGAGCACGTCCAGAGCAGAGCCACACGCACCACAACCAGCACGACGCCGTCGACGACGACGACGACGGAGACGAGGAGGAGGACAACGACGACGACGGTGATGACGGAGACGAGGCGCGCCAACGATCCGCACCGAAGCATGGATTTGGTCGAAGAAGACACAAGCGCAATGAACATACACTTTGGGAGGTCCGCCCGGACCTCCGAAAGTTTAGGTTCATGGAGTTTGATGGTTCTCACTTTGGGGAAGGGTCCACCCTGGGAAGCTTGGTACGCGGCACATCGTTGAGGCCAGAATGGGCGGGGGCCAGGAGGCCTCGTCGCGAAGGTAAACCCCGGCGCTCGAGGCGGTGCGCGGCGATGGTCAGGCTCAAACCCCGAGGTCCGACGCCACGCAAAAATGCAACAGCGTAAAACAGGCCCCGAGGCGACGTGGCATTTTTTCTCGCGACGTTGGCCCCCAGGGATCTTGACCTGCTTCCTGGGGCCGGCATTTTTGTCTTGCGCACTTTTTGCACCTCCAGGTGCTCGACACGTGAAAAACCAGCGGCCGCCATCTCTTTGCAACTCCTGGCTCTGAGGGGAAGGCCTCTGCCGGCCACGCGCAGAAGGGGGTAGGGGAAGGGGGAAAGGCGTCTTAGAAGCACCCCTGCTTCTTAGAAGGCGCGGGGCTTACCTGTAGATGTAAGGCTGGCGCATTCTCAGAAGCAGCCTCCTTCTAATAAGATTCCCCCTCACCCCCTACCACCTCGTGCGCCCGCCAAGTCTATGGGGAGGCCCTGACCGCCTGTGAGGAGCCCCCACCCCCCCGTGCGCCATCGAGGGGGCCGCCCCGCCTCGCGCCGAAGCCCGTCGTGAGGTTTCGAGGTCCGACGTCCTGAAAAAGTTGCAACGTCGTGAAACGACTCGGCCCGGAGCCCTGGACCCCGTGCGTGTTGCGATCGGGATCGATGTGTGAGGATCCCGGGGCCAGAAACAAGGCAGAATCGCCCGTCGAGGAAAAGATTTCGACGCCAGGGTTTCAGGGAAGACTCATCATATGGCTAGGCCGCGCACCAGGGCGGCTGGCCCAGCGCCGATCCAAGAAATCCGCGCGGATCTCCGAAAGCTTGTTGTGCAGATTATTGTTCTTCTTCTAGGCGCGTCGCCGTCGCCGTCACCGGGGAGGCCTAGCGGCGCTGGGACCCCAAGCCGCGCCGACGACGGGGAAGACGCCTGCTCTCGGGCCCATACCTCCGACGCCTTGAGGCAAAATCAAGACGGAGTTGTTGTTCGCCTTTTCGGTCTCCAGGGGCCGTTTTCGGGCTCCACTGCCGACGAAAAACACCGCGGGGTGAAAAACCGACAGTGGAGAAAGGGTCGGGACATCAGGCGACCCCGTCTTTGAAACAAATCAAGTCATCGGATGTCTGGGGGGAAGTGCGCCAGCTATACCAACATCTGTCCTGGCTGGGCCGATCCTGGGCCCTGGATCGGTGTTGGTGTGCAGTTGACGTCCATCTGTGCTTGGGGGGAGGGAAGGACAGCGTAAAGCAAGGTTCACCGCAGTGGACGTGTTTCCAGGCCTTGCGAGCAGCTGTGACCAGGTGGGCTTTGCCGTAACATTGAGTAATTGTTGGTTTCTGGGGGGAGGTTGCGGTCAGGACTTTCTGGTTAGCGTGTCGCACTGCTGGCTCTGGCCCACCACGCTTCGGCGCGACACGCTGGGAAGCAGAACTACCGCCCCATATTAATATTGCCGATCGTGTACAAGGTTTCGAATTTTATGTTTCAATAGCCGCATACATCCGTATCTGGAGCAATAACAATCAGTTGACCAAGCTGGTTTCCGAGAAGTTTCAGATGCGAGGTCCAACTATTCACTCTCGTGCTGTTGCAAGAGAAAATGCGGGAATATCAGGCGCCTCCATGGACAGCCGCAGCTGATTTTGAACAGGCTTTTGATTATGTCACCCACGAGGCCATGTGGGAAGCTTTGCGTGAGCAGCATGCGCCTGAACAGTATATCAAGGTACTTGTGTGCCTTTACACTCAACAGGCCGCACAGATGGCAACCGATCGCGCAAGCCGCACCTACAAGCTGGACCGTAGCACTCGGCATGGATACCCATTCAGCCCAGCATTATCCAATACAGTTCTGGAGCACCTGATGCGGCGGCTGAAGACGAAGTGGCGCCAGTGCTGGATTGGCGCTCGCACAAGCCATGCTTTCTGGACGAATCTCAAGTTTGCGGGTGACGTGCTGTTACTTGGAACCAAGCGGGCGCACGTGAGGCGCATGCTCGAAGATTTGCAAGCATGCGGAGAAGCACCTGGCCTGAAACTGCATATGGGTAAGACTGGGATTCGGTCGAATATGGAGTGCCGCAACACCGTCCTTCGCCAACCTGGCATTCCAGTCGGCGGTTGCCTTGTCGAGGTTCCGCCATATGACGGTGTTGCGGTGTATCTTGGGAGACGGATTTCGTTTAGTGACATCCACGACCAGGAGATTGTGAATCTAATTTTCAAGGGTTGGGCCGCCTTCGGCATGTACAAAACAAAGCTCGCCAACAACCTTTACCCGTCGACGTACAGATTACGATTGTTCAATGCTGTTGTGGTGTCAATTTTTCATTACGGCAGCGGGTGCTAGACAATGAAAACCGGAAGGGAGCACAGGTTGAGAATGGAGAACCGCAGAACGATGCGAAATATCGTGAACATGCCGCGAAAGTATTACGAGTTGGCAGACAGAGGCGTGGATGCCGGGTCCTGGGTAAATTGGATCCAACATGTCGTTGGACAAGATTGACCAGTGCGGCGACCGATGATGGTCGAAGTGAGCGGCCGACAGGGATCCCGATGGTGTCCGCCTGACTGGGCGCCCCCACAATCGCTGGCAGTCTTAGTGTTTTTGCTCCAAGAAGTTAGCGGGCCCGACGCCTTCCCAGGCGTAGGGGCAGGGCGCCCCCCGCAGCGTTTCCTACTTCCTGCTTCCTGCTTCCACGCAAAATATCCATATCCTGGTCCCCAAAGCGTCCGCGCCCCAATCATTTCCGAGCCCCCGGCCCTGCGGAATAAAGCGACGCGCTTGCCAGCCACAAGGCGTACCGCGTCGTTGGGGCGGGCCGCCGCGGCGACGCGCTAAGCAAAAGTCCCGCCGTCCCGCCCATAACAACGTGCTGAGTTCGTTTCACCCCAGCGCGTCGGCAGCCGCCGCGGGCGGCGAAGACTGAACGCTGCGGCGAGGAGCGTCCCAGGCCGAAGGACAAGCCGAAATTCGATTCACGACGCGAAATCCATTTCGAAAGGCGAGGACGGCACCCACATCCCCCAATGAACACGACACCCGAGACGGCGAAAGATTGAAAGTTTCGCGTCACAATTGAAACCCAAGCTCTTACCGCCATGCTGCTGCGGCACGAGCTAGTTGCAAGAAGTCGCACGCAGCGACCATGGATGCGCCTGTTGGAAGCGGAGCGTAGCAATTTTCAATTACGGGTGGCGCGCTTTGATATACGGCGTTCCAACAAAAGGCTTCGCGCTTGGCACACCCACCCCCTTTGCGGAAGGACGGCGGAGCCGAGCAAAAGTAAAACGGCGGGGGTGTGGCGGAACGCGGCGGAGGTAAACGCGATCGACGCCAATATTATTGGGTCAAAGGTTTCTGGTTTCCAGAGGTGGTCATACGTAGAAACAGAGGCAGACATTGACATCTTGGCGTCGCGTTTTTGCACATCGGCCGTTTGTGCATTGTTTCAGGCACCAGGGCCATCACATATCGATACGGCCCGAAACATACAACCAACAAGTCGGTTCCAGGACCCCACTCGAATTGTGTTACGATGTTGCATGTTCGTTCGTGACGTCGGATTCAGGGGGGGTTCTGAGCACTCGTTTCATGAGAGCCGACGGGGCTTGCACCGCACAGCCATGGTGGGCGGGCTGCAGGGGTGGTCGGCACGTCGTTTCGAAAAGGGCAGCTCCGAGGTTCAAGGCAACAATTTTCTCATGTTCCTGTGCTTGCCGTGCATGTCGTTTTTTTTTCGGGGCGCGATTCTGCAGCAGCGGAGTCGCCCCATGCAGGTCTGATTCTGGCTCTCGTGCTTGCCACTTCGTTTCTCGCGACGCGATGTTCTAAGAGGCCCGTGGTCCGAATAAGAGTCGCGGTTCCCCCCTTTGAGGGGGAACGCTAAGGGGGGGATTGGCTCAGGCTCAGGAGGGGGAACATCAAGCTGGAATCGGAAATACATCGCCGACAGATCGGCGACAGGCCCCCGACAGCAAATCCGCAATATTCTGGGTGGGATGGACTATCGGGCCCGAGTCGGCGATGAATGGGCGATTGGCGGTCGACGTATCCCCCCCAGAGCGGAGCTGCACGCAGCCTTTCACGTGAAACGGTGCGGGTCAGGACCCCCACGAACTTCAGCTTTCGCGGCTGCTCTTTTCTCAATCGGCCATTGCCTTTAGCGACATTTGCTCATGACGCCCCTCACGCCCGACAGCAATCGGACATCGCATCTGCCCGCCGCTCTCTTATCCGAGACCCGAGTATGGCACGGTCCCCCGAAGTACGGTCAGGAGTGTTTGCTTCGCGTATCGCGCCGCCAGTTCTAGCCCACCACGTTTCGGCGCGACACGCTGACTACGTCCAAGTGTAGGTTTTCACCCTGGGTGTTTGGCGGGGGCCATGCAGGCCAGCGAAGTTCAAAACGTGCCCCGCGAGGGCACAGACCGTTGATTTCCTACCAGCATGAACAGTTCCAGGCTCTTCCAAGTGACGATGCCTCGCCAGTCAATCCAGGATCCCTCGAAATAGCTCCGCGGCGGCCCAGCAGTCTCGGACATCAGCGTTTGGGCAAGCCCAAAAGCCAGAGGGGACGAGAATCAGGAGTAGCGGCATTCTCGCGAATGCGCAAGTCAGTTTTTGCGTCAGGCTATATGTTCCGCTACCTCTATGACACTTGCCTTAAGCTTCGCTACCACTTTGTTGCCAGAGGTTTCACGGCTTCCGCCTACGGCTATCGTAAGCGCATTGTGCACTCGCAACAAAAAAAAACACGAGAGGAGGAACGGCGAGGAAGAGGGAGGACGAAGGACTTAGAAGAACGTTGGACAGGAGGGGAGGATGGCCGGAGGGAGCGAAGGAGAAAGGAGGAATCGGGCGAGGACGGGATGGGGTGAATGTCGTTGCTTAAGCCGTCGCCGCCGACGATGGCCCTCACTATCACTGGAGATCTGAAGTTCGACTCACGTTGTTTTGATTTGCACAACGTCGGTTGTTTGTTCACTTCCCATACTGACAGGAAGCCTGTCAGCTGCGCAACCGCCGAACACCTCTTCGAGCCAATCGGAAAATCTGCCAGCCCCTCGGAGGACTCCAAAGGACCACAGCCGTGAGATCGTAAAGTGACTGGCTGACCTGAGGATACTTCCTGGGCCCTCACTAAGAATCTCGAGGAGGCCTTGAAAAGCATCCGCTATGCTTCTAGTTGGGCTCTCAAGAGGTATCCAACAGCCTGAGGGATTGGAGGGCTCCGAAGAGGGACCCCACGAAGGACACACTAACGGGCCTGATGGTCGTCATTGCCACGGGCGCTGAAAATGATACGGATACTCTGGGGTCTGTTCTAGGATATGACTACAGGACTACTGGCCCCCAAAAGTACTGAAGAGGTCCCGAGCTCCGAGGCCAAGAGGCCCTCAGAGGGCCCCCCATTAGCAAATTCAAGGCGGTGGCGAAAGCGGCTAAAGCCGAAGGCCTCGGTATGGGCCCTTGCGAGGCGCGCGGCGCGCCCCCTCTCTCAAACCTAACTTTACCAAGCGGATGGCGCCTACTCGTCGACCTGAATCGTCACAGGCTCCGGGCCGCCACCGCCAGAGGCTCCCTGGAGACCCTCGGCCTCCTCCTGATCCTGAACATCCTCATCTCCTGTGGGCGGAGCCGCGCCCACAACCGCAGCAGCGGCTTCGGCCTCGAAGCTCCTGACCTCATTCACGAACTTGATGGCCTGTTTCGTCGCCTCCGAGGGCCTGCCCGTCGCGGACTCGATCTCATCCCCGTACTTCTTCATGATGTCCAGCGCCTTGGAGTCCTTGGCGTTGAAGAGCGACAGTTTGAAGCCGTAGCAGTCCTCGCCGTTGTTGATGCGCTCTGCGCAGATGGAGCCTGCTGGGAGGTAGATCGCCTCCCAGGGGCCGACCGTTCCCCACCACATCATGCGGCCAGAGTTCACGAAGTCCTGAGGGCCGAGAGCAGTGCCGCTCTATCCCATCTGCCTCCCTCTCCTAGCCGCGCTCACTCGGGACGGGGGGCGGGCGGGGGGCAAAGTGGCAGAAGCCATGGGGCCACCCCCCCGCCCGCTAGCTTCCCATCCTAAAAGAGCAGGGCTGCGAGAGGAGAGACGTGAGCAGGAAAGAGTCGCACTTAGTGAAGGAGAGAAGCGGAGGGGTCGGAGGCGAGGAAAGCAGGAAAGAGGGATCTACGACTCAGGAGGCTTCCAGAAGGCCCTGGGGCCCTGATGTCCAGTCCTCGACGTCTGCTGCAATTGCAGACTTGATGAACTCGATGGACATTTTCGTCGTGACGTCGCTCTGCCCCTTCGTCTCCACCAGGAACGAGATGACCTCGTCAACCCTGCACGCAACGATGGTTCGCGTGCCACCCACTTGCCCCCGCAAGGTGGGTAAAGCTGAGGGCTCGACCCGGCAGTCCTGCACGCCCGCTGCGATGGCAAAGCACCCGAGGCCCGCGACATTGTAGAGCTGGCGGTTCTCCGCAGCCTTCGGCGCGGGCACGTTCCGGAAGCCGGCTTTGTCCAACTGGCAGTAGTTGAGGAACCAATCCATCACGACGGTTTCGCACTCCTCGTCTGGCAAAGGGCTGACGGCCCTGCCTTTATTTTTATTTTTTTTTTTTTTTTTTGTCTTTATTTTTACTTATTTTTTTTTTTTTTTCTTTTTTTTTTTTTTTTATAATTTTTTCTTCTATTCTCTTTCTTTTTTTTATTTTTATTCTTTTATTTTTTTTTTATCTTTCATTTTTTTATTCGGATGCCTCAGGTCCGAGGCGCGGAACTCCTCCTTGAAGCCCTCAATCTCCTCAGATAAAGTCGCCGTGCCCTTATTCAAAGAAGTCGCACTCTCCTCCCAACGATCCTGCTCCTCCTGGTTGTCGAACTGCATCTCGCTCCGCTCGCGGCCCACCCGAGACTCCAAGTGGGCAGGCGACACGTGGAAGGGCAACAGCAATGGCTTTTCAGGGTCAATGCTATCACAAGGGCTGGTGCCGAGGTCGCCGTCGTGCTTCGTTGCGAACGCGACCAGGGCATCGATGGGGATGTTCGGTATGGAGAACATGTCACGGCCTCCAGGCAGGTCGACGTCGAAGATGGGATAGGTCTGAATCTGAGACTGTTTTGCCTTCTTGGTCGCTGGCCCGTTTCCAGCGCCGCTCGCAGCATTCGCCTCTTTCTGCCGCTTCTTGCGCGCCTCCTCAGCCGCCTTCGCTTCTAACGTGCGTCTCTTGTGGAGCATAGTGCGGGCAGAGTACAAGTCGCTCACGCCAGTGGAACAGAACTTGAGCAAGTTCGGGATGGCCGAGTATTGATCGGAGATCTCAGTCTTGCGGGATTTCACGTCCTCGTCCGACTGGCAAACGTTGAAGTCGACCTTCCCTTTGGCCTGGGCGATGGTGATCAGATCCTTGTACCGAGGACATGGCCCAGCAGAGTTGATCGGATTCGTGTCGTGGGAAGATCGGATAGAGCTGCGGTCCAAGGACTCGCTGGCAATCCGGTCTGCTGCGCCAGCAGCAGTCTCCACGTTCGCGATGTACCTGGGAAGCGGGCAAAGCAAAGGCCGAAACAACTCTCACAGAGATTACATCCAGCATCCAGCATCCCTCTAGCCGATCCTGGTCTCCTTTCCTCCTAACCTCTGCCTCCCTCTCCTCCGACTTCCGATGCCTCCTCCACCTCCGCTCCCCTTTTCGGACGGGCACGTCTTGAGCTTGGAGGGGTCCAAGCTGAGCACGTGGCCCAGCGCTTCGAGGCGGTTCTTCACAGTCTTGATCTCGCTCGAGAACTTGTCTTTGTCGGGGTCTTTGGCGAAGTCCTCCAGCGCTGCCTCCATGTCCTTCATACGGCTAGCAGCAGTTGTCTCGAGCTTCCCCACATCCCACAGGCAGTCCCGGTTAGCCTTGTTGATCTTCTGAGGCCCAGTGCCGTTGAGCCACTCCTCTGCGGAAACCTTCTTCGGGGTTATGCCTTTGCCCTGGTTGGACTCGTCGGCCTTCGAAGTTCGATTCGAAGTCTTCTCCTCGTCACTGCAGTCCTCGGTATCATCATGTGCGGCGGCCTTCTTCTTCCCCTTGACCTGGTCATGAAGATTCTGTAGAGATGGTGCCATCATACCTTCGGCCCCAAGTGCGGTTACAGTTCCAGATGATGAGGACGCTGACGTCATCATTGCCTTCAAGGCTTTGGACTTCTCGTCCTGGCCGAAGTTGAGGAGGTTGTCTTCCACGTCCATGCCGCCAGTCGCTTGGTTCATCAAGCTCTTCGCCGTGGCTTCGTCACACTTCTTGATCGCCTTCCCAGAAGCCTCGACCGATTTCTTCTTGCCCATCGCCTCCTTGTCACTGATGTACTTGCCCTTCTTGACCAAACACTGCGTGTAGCCTCGAGGCCCGTCTTCGTCTTTGGGGTGATCCGGATCTTCCATCCACTTCTTCCATTGTGCCTCGTACTCGTCTTTGGTCAGAAACCCTCCCTCTGCACTCTGGGCAAATTCGCGGTACTCACCTTCCCACATCATTTTGCCCATTTTGTTCGACTCGACCTCTGCCCTGGTATACATCTCCTCCTTGTACTGGACAAGGTTAAACTCCCTTCGGCCCTGGGCGTTCGGGACCACCTTCATGACAACCTTCTTGAGCTTCGCGTACTCGGCCGGCTTCTTGTTCTTCAAATCCTTCAACCAGGAAGTGAGACCTTGCCTCTCAGCCATTCCCATCATTTGACGGTCCTCTTTGCGGCAAACCTTGCAGTCGTTCTGACTCTCGTAGAACTCCTTGATGCTCTTCTCTTTCTTGCACGACCCGCAAGCCTTGGTCTTGCCACCGTCCTCGCCGTCAGCGTCACCCTGGCCAGCGTCATCATCGTCACCGTTCCTCGACACCTTTGACTTACGTCGCCCCTTCCCCTTGCCGCCCTTACGGCCGCCCTTGCCTCGGCCGCCGCCCCCGGCTTCATCGTGCCCAACGCCATGCCCGTCCCCAGCCGCTCCTGGCTCGTGGGGGACCTCAGCAGGCGCATCATCAGGCAAATCAGAGTTCTCGAGGAAGAGCTTTGGCCTTGACGCGCGAGGCAGGCGGCCGACACCTGCCGAGCTTTTCGGCCGCGGTTGCACAAATGAGGGCGCTTGCCCCTCCATCGAGGCGTCGAGGAGCCGCGGGGAGGCGTGGCCAGGTGCCAACGTGCTCCGAACCTCAGCTGCCAGAGGGCAGCCGCTAAGCCAAACGACGGCTACGTATCTTGGATGATGATGCCGATGATGATGATGATGATGGTGATCGTGAGCTGTAAGGTGATGGCGGCGATGGTCATGATGATGACGATGTTAATGGGATGGAGGGTGGTGGGGGTCCCAGGTCTTGACTAACACCTGCATTGAAGCCTAGGCGTGCGTGACAGAAGCCAATTGACGCCAACAATCCTGGGCGCATCCTGGGCATGATACCTAGATGAGGGCTTACAGTTTAGACTGGTTGGATAGGGCATCCGAGAGACACGAGACTCCGAGGGCACCGTGGCCGGCAAGATCCAGCGGGCTAATCTGGGGAACAAGGCGGGGTTGACAGGGCGCGAGTCGCGAGGTTACGTTTTATTCTAACAGGGTCGACATACCAATCGGGGCCCATGCCATTAGCTATGGTTGGGTCTTTACTTTTCAGAAGCGGAAGCTGCGAAACTAAACTTCAAGTGAGCTGCGGCTTACTGGGCCCTCTCAGTGAATGCCAAGAGGAAACAAACGCATGCTCCAACCGCTGCTACGTGCATTGAATTCCCTCCCATACTCCTTAACTGACGCGGTCGAAATTCATCTCTGAGCACGGCTTCTTTGAAGGGACATTGGTATGAAGCATCTGCACTACTGAACAAAGCCATGCCTTGCGCTTCTACTGCTTCCTCTGGCAACTGTTCGCGGGACAAGCTCATGGACCACAAATTCGAACGCTGCATCAAAGCGGGGACGTAGCGCGGGGTTCCGCCAAACCAGTGGGCATTCTGGGACAAATTACAAAGATACGGGGTCCGATGAGGCAGAAGGCCCCGCTTGCGAATTGCAGACTCATA
>CAUYUJ010011080.1:0-10000 GCA_963575745.1 Prorocentrum cordatum
ACATGGTCGTGCTGTCGTCACGTCGCAAAATGCGTGGCAGGAATGGGACGCGGCGCACACCCCGCGCGAAGGGGCGACATGGTACTACTACTACCACTACCACTACCAACACCACTACCACTGGTACAACTACTCCTGCCTCTTGGGGCCTCCTGGGCCCCCTTGGGGTGTCCTGTCAGACCGTCGGGCTTCCTCCGGCCACCTCTGGCTTCCTGCGGTGTACCGGGCCATTCTCGACTCGTCTGGCAATGCGTGCGCGGCATTCAACACGCGCTCGCCAGTTCCCGTCGGCACCCGCCATCGCGGCCGCATCAGCTGTACCAAACCGGCTGGCCGGTGTGACTTCGGCCCCCAGTTGTGCCAGCTTTGCTTCTTATGTTGTGGGAGGGCGGGAGGGACTGGGCATGCCATGCTTGACTCGCTCGAGCTGGCTAGCTTGACTCCTACTCCTACTCCTACTCCTATCCTTATTCCTTATTAGAATATACTCCTACTCCCCCCTCAGGCCGGCCATTAGGGGCCGCATCCGGGGGGTCCCATCCTAACCTGGAAAAAACAATACAAAATCAACATGTTTCTTATTTTTTCCTCTCGACATGGACGTCCTGTCGTCCACGGCGATAATCCATTGCAAAAAATACCACAAAGAGCACACGCGCGCGTTCATGTCAGAATCCTACCGAACACCGTGTGTTTGCAAGCATTTCAACATAAAAACATCAAAAGACCAATGTTTGTTCACAAAAATTGTACAAGTTTCCCGCCCGGGCTCTCTTGCTGAAACCATAGGAAAACCATAGGAATCTTAAGAACTCGGTCAAATCCAGCGATTTCACGTCATCGCGCGGTGCACTCGCGATGCTCTGTCATGCACCCAGGCCGCGAATCCTGTGCAAAAAATACAACAAAGAGCACACTCGCGCGTTCATGTCAGAATCCTACCGAACACCGGTGTGGTTTGCAAGCATTCTACATATTAAACATCACACCCAATGCATTTTCAACAAAAATGCTTTGGGGAAAAATGCTTTGGGGTGTCCTGTCAGACCGTCGGGTGTCCTCCGGCCACCTCTGGCTTCCTGCGGTGTACCGGGCCATTCTCGACTCGTCTGGCAATGCGTGCGCGGCATTCAACACGCGCTCGCCAGTTCCCGTCGGCAACCGCCATCGCGGCCGCATCAGCTGTACCAAACCGGCTGGCCGGTGTGACTTCGGCCCCCAGTTGTGCCAGCTTTGCTTCTTATGTTGTGGAGGGCGGGTGGGACTGGGCATGCCATGCTTGACTCGCTCGAGCTGGCTAGCTTGACTCCCACTCCTACTCCTACTCCTACTCCTATCCTTATTCCTTATTAGAATATACTCCTACTCCCCCCTCAGGCCGGCCGATAGGGGCCGCATCCGGGTGGTCCCATCCTAACCTGTAAAAAAACAATACAAAATCAACATTTTTCTTATTTTTTCCTCTCGACATGGACGTCCTGTCGTCCACGGCGATATTCCATTGCAAAAAATACAACAAAGAGCACACGCGCGCGTTCATGTCAGAATCCTACCGAACACCGTGTGTTTGCAAGCATTTCAACATAAAAACATCAAAAACCCAATGCTTTTTTTCACAAAAAAATCTACAAATTTCCTGCCCGGGCTCTCTTGCTGAAATCATAGGAAAACCATAGGAATCTTAAGAATTCTGACAAATCCAGCGATTTCGCGTCATCGCGCGGTGCACTCGCGATGCTCTGTCATGCACCCAGGCCGCGAATCCTGTGCAAAAAAAACCACGCGGGCGACATGCGCGCGCGTCGCCGCGAGCGCATGCTCAAATCCTTCTAGAGTCGTCGCCGTCATTGGCACCGTCGCATGGACGTCCTGTCGTCCACGTCGCAAAATGCATGGCAGGAATGGGACGCGGCACACACCCCGCGCCCGCCCATCCAATTCCGTCTCCCATTCGAATATGAAAAAGACATTACACATGGTGTTTTCTTGACATATTATTGGCGTGCTGTCTCACTGAAGCTGCGCAATGCGTGCACGAATGGGACGGGCCCACACACACCGCGCGAAGGGTGACATGTTACTAACGACTAACCGCAGCTACCTACGACTACTACCGACTGGTACTACTACTCCTGCCTCTTTTTATTAATGGGGGGCATCCTGGGCCCCACCTTGGGTGTCCTGTCAACCGTCGGGTTGCCTTCCGGCCACCTCTGGCTTCCTGCGTGTACCGGGTCCCATTCTCGACTACGTCCTGCAATGCTGCGCGGCAGTCAAACACGCCGCTCGCCAAGTTCCCTTCGCAAACCGCCATCGCGGCCGCATCAGCTGTACCAAACCGGCTGGCCGGTGTGACTTCGGCCCCCAGTTGTGCCAGCTTTGCTTCTTATGTTGTGGGAGGGCGGGTGGGACTGGCTCTACGTTGTGGGAGGGCGGGTGGGACTGGGCATGCCATGCTTGACCTCGCTCGAGCTGGCTAGCTTGAACTCCTAACTGCATCGCTTATTCCTTATTATAATATACTCCTACTCCCCCCTCAGGCCGTGCCGATAGGGGCCGCAACCGGGTGTCCCATCCTAACCTGTAAAAAACAATACAAAATCAACATTTTTCTTATTTTTTCCTCCCGACATGGACGTCCTGTCGTCCACGGCGATAATCCATTGCAAAAAATTACCACAAAGAGCACACGCGCGCGTTCATGTCAGAATCCTACCGAACACCGTGCGTTTGCAAGCATTTCAACATAAAAACATCAAAAACCCAATGTTTTTTTCACAAAAAAATCTGCTACACCCATCCAGCGCCTCTCACCCTGCTGTGGCAAAGAGAGACAGGAAACAGGACAGACAAAGGGCGATGGGCGAGATGAGACGATCAACCAACTGTCCATTCACAATCTTTTCCAGAGCAGCTCGCTGCGCAAACTGAAAAGGTGCTTTGAAGACTGTGGTCCAGCACGCGCGCGCTTACCCTGTCTTTGCCAACCCCTAGGGCTGGGAGGGTGGGCGCCAGAACTCCTTGAGCCGCAGGGGCCGCGGAAGACACAGGCATGGCACAGGGGCCCCGAGGACCTTCACTATCTACCGCTCTGAGAGGCTCCTTGAGGTGTCGCAAAAACGTTTATAAACCAAACATGCTACACCCATCCAGCGCCTCTCACCCTGCTGTGGCAAAGAGAGACAGGAAACAGGACAGACAAAGGGCGATGGGCGAGATGAGACGATCAACCAACTGTCCATTCACAATCTTTTCCAGAGCAGCTCGCTGCGCAAACTGAAAAGGTGCTTTGAAGACTGTGGTCCAGCACGCGTGCGCTTACCCTGTCTTTGCCAACCCCATACCAACAAGACCCATACTTGTACCATGGCAGGCCTGTCGGGGCGGGTCGGGAGGGGCGAAGCACGACGGTCTGCAACCAAAAGAAAGAAATTAGAACGGGCAGGAAGGCTCACATCACCCTGGGCGTCTGTGCTTTCGCAGGGCCACTCGAAGTTTTCCTGGGAGGGCAGAGCTCAGGCGAAGGCTTCTCGACAAGAATAACTGAGAGAACTTTGATCGGACCCGAAGCAGAGTGCCAGCCTTCTCGTATCGACGCACGCTCTCCCGCGCCTTCCAGCGGCCTCGGCGCTGGATTGAGCGCAGGTCCTCGAACTTCTCTAGTGCGTCTCGGCTGGCGCCGCCATGACGAAGGCAGTGCGGCGTGAAAGCCACAGGCAGCTGCAGGCGGCGGCAGGCGGCGTTCACGGCGGCCTCCAGCTGTGCTAGCGTCAAGCCCGCAAAGAGCGGTCCCGGGCCCGCACGCGCCAGCAAGATATCGAGAATGCTGCCCACGAAGCCCTGGCCCTTGGCAGCACTGCCCAAGAAGACCGTGTCATCGAACGTGTTAGTCTTCGAGGGAATCGGCTGTGTCGCTGGGGCTACTGTCACCGCCCACAGCTTCTGGGGTCCAGAGCGCGGCGGCCGCAAGACATCGGCACCACGCAGGCCCGGCGCCTCAGACGGTCGCAGGAAGCCGTCGAAAGCAACGGGCAGCAGCGCTCCTGCAAGCGTGGACTGGAAGTCGCGCCCGATGAGATCGCCCGCGACGGCCAGCACTGCCTCCCAGACCGCGGGCTCGCGGCTTCCAGGTGGTTCGAGTCGGTCCCAGCCTTTGAGAGCCTGCTTGGCCTTGGGGAAGGCGTCACCCTTGGTCGCCCAGCCCTGCTGCCAGGCCAGCCCGTAGAGGCACCATCGGGCGTTGGCCTTGGCCTCGCCGCCGAGGAAGAGCGACTCGA
The DNA here is from genome assembly GCA_963575745.1 of Prorocentrum cordatum. Classification (NCBI taxonomy): domain Eukaryota; class Dinophyceae; order Prorocentrales; family Prorocentraceae; genus Prorocentrum; species Prorocentrum cordatum. The sequence continues at coordinate 4,278 of CAUYUJ010011080.1, forward strand.
AGTGGCGCTCCAGAGTGGCGTCGGCCGCCCGCGGGTCCGAGAGGCTCCCACCGTTACAGGCGACGAAGTCGTGGAGCCCCTCCACGCAGTCAGAGTAGCGCGCCGCGGTTGCCTGGCGCACTGTGGCCCGCCGCAAGAAGCCAGGCGCCTGCTCTCGCGGCTCCGCCCGAGCTCGACGACCGCGGCCGCGCGCCCTAGTCCCAGCGCCTCTGGCAGCCGTGCCACGGCAGCCGGTACCTGAGCGGGCATCGCGGGGCGTCGACTGCGACGCTGGAGCAGCCACACGCGGACGCCAGCTGCCGCTCCCAGCGGCGCTCGAGGTAGGCCTCTCCGTCTGGCCTTGCGGCCGCTGGGGGCGCCAGGAGCTGGGCGGCGCTGGCATAGGCGCGGCACAGGCTGGGCGGATAGGCAGCAGCTAGACTAGTCTTCCACTCCCAGCGTCCCCTCACCAAAACCTTGCCCTGCAGAACTTCGCAATGCCGTCGGCACCTGCACTCGCGGGCCAGGGAGGCGAACAGCGGGTGGGAGGCCGCAAGCCTCGTAGGCTTCTGAAAGGGCGTCCCAAAGCGGCACTGGCACAAGTCGACAAACGTGGAAGCTGACGCCCGAAGCGCCCTCGCCAGAGGTCTCCACGTCCAGAGGCGCGACCGCTGAGGATTCTCGAGAGTGAAGTGGACCCCAGATCGCCGGCACTCCTGGATCAGGCGAACTGTGAAGCGCGCCGCGGCCAGCCCTCCCGCGGGTTCTGCGGTGCCCGAAGAGCGTGCAATCGACCACCGCGTGCACGGGGTCGCAAGATGCATGAGCCAAATAGCGCCGGAGCGGATCCACCCGATGACAACCCTCTGGACCTTCGGGTCCGTGATGTCGAACTGCGGGCCCTTCACGAGGTCCATGGGAACCCCTGCACGCAGCCCAGCCTCCAGGATGGCCCCCGCCAGGTACCCCTCGCCCGAGAAAATCTCCAGGAAGAAGCGCCGGCCCCGTCGAGGCCTCTGTCCAACCTGACCTCCAAGACGCGCAGGAGCGGGAGGAGGATCGAGACCTGGTGGAGGACGTAGCTCGGGAAGGTGCCCTGGAACGTCGTGCCTGGCCCTGGGTGACGAACCCTCTTGACCTCCAAGACGCTCGGGGACAGGAGGAAGTTCCAGACCAGGTGGGGGACGTAGTCCAGGAAGAAGCCCCGCAGCTCGATGACTGGCTCTCATTGATGGGCGCCCTGGAGGTACCTCGTTGGAGCTCCTTATAGAAGGCTTTTTCAAAGCAGGGATGGAGAGACGATCGGGAGGGCGCCCGGATGGAAGACGACCGCGCGGCCCTCGCCACACCTGGCCGGGCTGCAACAGCCCGCGGTCCGCCGCCCGACTCATGTAGTCCGCCGCGTTCCGCACTCCCTCGACATGCCGTTGTCGCCACACGATGCCGGAGGCCAGCTGCAGCGCGGCCGCCCGTCGGCATTGTGCGAGGAGCTCCCTGTTTGCCGCGCGGCCCTTCTCGAAGGCCAAGACCGAGCCCATGTTGTCCCCTGCGGAGAGGAGCTCCGTGTCGTGGTACGGCGGATGACTGGCAGCTCGAGCCAGGCCCATCAGCCCGCAGCGCGCCTCGTAGTCGTGGATGCGGCTCGCGTCGCGCCAGGCCCCAGCAACAACCAGCTCCCAGCGCCCGGGGTCGACGAAGTCGTCGGGTAGCGGCGGCGGTCGCCAGCCAGAGTCGACCTCGACTCGGCAGCGCTCCGGCACGGGCCCGCGAGCACGGCTCCGCTCGAGCAGCCCGTCCCACCAGCCCTCGCCAGCGTCGCCAATCGCCATGGAGCCCCTGAAGCCGTCGTGCTCGCGCTCCACGAACTTCTCTCGACGGCTGAAGCGAGCTCGCTCCCGAAAGCGGCAGAGACTGCGAACCTCCCCGGGCCTCGCATCGGTCTCCAAGAGGGCGTAGCCTTTCATGGAAGCGTCCGTCATGAAGGCGACGGGGCAGGGGGGCAGCCCCCAGCGGCCCTACCGCCATGAAGAGCAGCGACCTGGCGACCTTCAGCTCGTGCAGCGCGGCCGTCGGCAACTCGCGGATCTCGCCGAGGTCCTGCTGGACAAAGTCGTACAAGACGCGGAAGATCGAAAGCCCTGGCCTCATCAGCTGGAAGAAGGACACCAGGTGGCCCAGAACAGCACGGATCTGCCACCCCGCGGCCTTGCGCCATCTCAGAAGAAAGGTCAAGCCCCCGTGCAGCCGCCAGAGGCGCTTCGGCTTGGGACGAACCAGGCCCTGCACGCCATCGACGATAACGCCCAGGATCTCGACCTCGATGCCTGCGTCCTGCCTCTCGTGCCACTTCAAGCCTAGCTGGTCGAGAGCCGCCGTCATGCGCTCGAGTCGGTCCTGCACGAGGTCCTGCTCGATACCAATGATGTTGGCGTTGTCGACGTAAGGTAAGTCGCCGACCATCCCCGGCTCTAGCTGGGCCGCTGGCGCCTTGTCCAGCACCATAGCGTCGCGAGGACCTGCCGAGGATCGCATCACCTGCGCCAACGTCTCGTGGCAGATCCACAGCGCCCAGGACCAGCCCATCGCCAGTCCGCCGTAGGCCGGCCACACGTAGTCGTCCGGGGCGACGTCCACGAAAGCCTTCGCGTCGCCGTCGTAGACCTGGTGTACGCCTAGGTCCTTCGCCTGGACCCCGGGCATGTCGAACACGAACCACTCGGACAGGTGCGGAATCTTGAACTGGTGGAAGCCGTCCTTCAGGTCGACCGTGGCCGCGTACAAGGCGGCCTCGTCCGGCTTCATCGAGCAGCGCTGTCGCCAGTCGGCCCCGACCTGCACCGACGCGAGCGCCTCCACTGAAGCCACGCTGGTCTGTGGGGGTAGCCGGTGGTACTGGTTGGGCTGTCGGCCGCCCACGATCATGCGGAGGCGATCCCCTTTCTTCTCGACAAAGAACAGCCCCACCGTGGCCTTCTTCCGACGAGTGGCCACCACGATCCCCATGTCGGCAAGGCGCTTCAGCAGCGCGAGCAGGCGCGGGTGGTTGGCGCGGACCCTCGGGTTCAAGAGAGGATCCCAGTACGGCTCGATGTGGGGCTCGTCTGCGAGCTCGTCCGAGTGCCGCTCCAGGAACTTCTCGGGTTCCATCAAAACTTGTCGAACGTGATCTGGGACGAGGTCGAGCGCCTCCCGAGGCTCCACCGAGCCCTGCAAGAGGGAGACCTTGTCCTGAACGAAGGGCCGAACCGTGAGCCGACCCTCCTCGGAGTAGATGTTGCTGGACTTGAGAAGCTCCTGAAAGGCCTCTCGAGGTCGAGCGTCGGGCGGAGGCGGACCATGTCGAGCCACCGATCGAACCACTCGGCCAAGCGCGGACTCCTGCGAAGGGGTCAGCGTCGAAGTCTGGCGCACCCGTCCTGGCTGGAGGGTGTGTGACGCTCGAGCGGCGGCCAGCGCGTTCAGGCTCGAGAAGATGTCCTCGGTCGCCCTGCGCGTCCAGTCCCGCTTCGTGCGGCGGCGAGCGGCGCGGCGTCCCGCCGGGCGCTCTCGGCTGGTCTCCTCGAAGAAGTCGGAGGGCAGCACCAGGGGGAAGGGGTCGGACGCCATGCCGACGACGTGCCCTTCGAGACAAAATTGTGAACAAAAATGCGGCGGCCGTAGAGCTGGCCCTTGGCCACCTGGAGCCCTGCCTCCGGGATGGAGGACGGGTGGAGCGGAACGTCCCGCCCCAGGTTACTTCTTGTTGCCGCTCCCCGCTCCGCCTCCGCCAGACTTTTTGGATTCGGCGTCTCTCTCCTCTGTGTATAGCCGTGTGTTCTTCATGATCACTGCCTTTGTCTTCTGCTCCTGCGCGACCCATTCGTCGAACTTGCTGGTGACCACCCCTCCTGTCTCGTCGAGCGCCGAGGCCAGCATGTCCTCTAAGCCCGCGTAGTTGGGATGCTTCGGGTCGCGCCGAATGGCTCGCTGCATCTGCACGATCCTCCTTGCGATGAGCTCGGCCCCTGCAAGATTCGTGACGTCGACCTGGTCGTGCTCGATGAGGTGCCGCAGGGCCTCGAGCAGAAGGCGGATCTCGTGCGCAGCAGCGCTGCCGGGTGGCACTCCACTGCTGGTGATGTAGTGGTTCGCGTAGCCCGCGATGCCCAGCCCCGAAGCGCGTACACTGTCCAGGAACTCGGGCAGCGACTTCGGCCCTCGGAACACCCAGTCGCCGACGTCCTGCGGGCGGTGCGCCTCGATGGCCTGATCCAAGGTTGCACGTCGAGGCCCACCTGGTCCTATCCGCCGGACGGGACACGCCCGAGGATCCCGACCGGGCCCCGAGTGTTTCTCGTCCAGCCATAGCTGGTGCCGCTCCTCCGGCACGTTCTCGCAAGCTGCGAAGATCCCGTCGTCGTCGTTCCCGTCCAGCATCGCCAAGGCCACAGCTCCACGGCGCACGAACCTGTCCTCGGCCCCGCTGATCGCCGCGTCGATGACCTGCCCGAACTGCGGGTGAGCGGGGTCGGCCACCACCCAGCGGGGAGGGGCCGCCGCTGCACCGCGCGGCACGTCGATGCCGAGCACAGCCGCCAGCGCCGCCGCCTGCTCTCGAATGGCCTCGAGCTCGCCCTCCTCGAACGGGTCGAACGCATACAGCTGGCCCACCAGCCGGCGAGGGAACGGCGAGTTCCGAGGCAGCGGCACCACGCGGTGCGTGGTGAGGTCCCCGAACTGCACGCTGTGGTCCGGGGTGACCCAGATCCACTTGCCCGCCCCCGCCGGCACGAGGAGCACCCGAACGTGGAAGAGGAACCCGTTCGGGTCGTCGAAGAAGTCGATCGCGACCTGCGCCTCTGGGATGTCGAGGCTTCGCGCCATCAGCGGCGCCTAGCACGCAGGGAGGCGGGCGTCGCGGCCAGGCGCCCCTCGTCCTCGCTGGCCGGAGCGGCCGCTGGGCCGCCGGCGTCCAGCGCCAAGAGCAGCTCGTCGTCCTCGAGCGCGGGCCGCCCCGCCTGCAGCGCCGTCGGCCGGCGCAACCTCCAGACCGCCCCCACGAGCGCGGTGGTCAGGGCGCCGATAGCCGCTCCAGCGGCGAAGGCCCCCAGCGCTGGCCCAGGCGCCGGGCAGCGCACCTCAGGGCAGCCTGGGCAGATCGGGCAGGTCAACTGCTCCGGGCCGCACCTGTCGAGTTGCCTGCCCAGCAGCCCGACGATCTCCGTCGGCACCGAGCAGTCTGCCACGCAGCTGCAATCGGGGCACCGCGGAGGGAGGAGATACGGCGCGAGCGGGGCCACTGCCTGGAGCCCTCGGAAGGCCCAGTCCATCCCCTCGCCAGAACTCCTTGAGCCGCAGGGGCCGCGGAAGACACAGGCATGGCACAGGGGCCCCGAGGACCTTCACTATCTACCGCTCTGAGAGGCTCCTTGAGGTGTCGCAAAAACGTTTATAAACCAAACATACAAATTTCCTGCCCGGGCTCTCTTGCTGAAATCATAGGAAAACCATAGGACCGAGCATAGAAAGTTTAGGTTTTCTAACACACCAGCCAGGAATATAAGGAAACAATCTAAAGAGAGCTATAGGAAAGGGAATATTAAGAATTCTGTCAAATCCAGCGATTTCACGTCATCGCGCGGTGCACTCGCGATGCTCTGTCATGCACCCAGGCCGCGAATCCTGTGCAAAAAATACCACGCGGGCGACATGCGCGCGCGTCGCCGCGAGCGCATGCTCAAATCCTTCTAGAGTCGTCGCCGTCA
>CAUYUJ010011080.1:15000-24831 GCA_963575745.1 Prorocentrum cordatum
GATCTCATCCTGGCTAGCCTTGCCGCCCCAACCCCAACTGCAGGCAGCACCTGGCGGCGCGGTGAACTGAACCCACGCGACCGCCGGTCCAGGAGCGGCAACCGTCCACCTTTGTTTTCTGAACCGCGCGTGATGCAGAACCCGCATAACACTCCCAGCACGCCAGGTAAGGTTCGCGACAGGCCAATGTTAGTATATCCGCCGGCCCCCTTGTGGGGCCACCAGGCTGCGAGGCGCGTGATTCGCAGTTTCCTGTACCAGTTGTAGTTTGTAGTTTCCAGTGTTACAATTCTGCTTCTTGCTGGTTACTGTAACTAGTTGATTGACCGCGCGAGGGGGGGGGGAGGCCCAAACCAGATTTTTAGCACCACCTGGGCGCGTTGTCTGAATTGCTGGGGGGGCTCAAAATCGGCACCCCTCACGCAGATCTGTGGGGTCAGGTTCCAAAAACACAAGGGATTTGCCACATTTCTGAAATTCGGTGCCACCCCTCACGCAAATCCGCGGGGTCAGGGTCCAAAAACACAAGGGATTTGCCACATTTCTGAAATTCGGTGCCACCCCTCACGCAGATCCGCGGGGTCAGGGTCCAAAAACACAGGGATTTGCCACATTTCTGAAATTCGGTGCCACCCCTCACGCAGATCCGCGGGGTCAGGGTCCAAAAACACAAGGGATTTGCCACATTTCTGAAATTCGGTGCCACCCCTCACGCAGATCCGCGGGGTCAGGGTCCAAAAACACAAGGGATTTGCCACATTTCTGAAATTCGGTGCCACCCCTCACGCAGATCCGCGGGGTCAGGGTCCAAAAACACAGGGATTTGCCACATTTCTGAAATTCGGTGCCACCCCTCACGCAGATCCGCGGGGTCAGGGTCCAAAAACACAAAGGATTTGCCACATTTCTGAAATTCGGTGCCACCCCTCACGCAGATCCGCGGGGTCAGGGTCCAAAAACACATGGGATTTGCCACATTTCTGAAATTCGGTGCCACCCCTCACGCAGATCCGCGGGGTCAGGGTCCAAAAACACAGGGGATTTGCCACATTTCTGAAATTCGGTGCCACCATTCACGCACATCCATCGCAAGGCGTGGTAACCCAAACTGCGAGAACTCCCGCGGCCCTTTGATCGCAAGGTGTGGTAACCAGGCCCGTAAACCATACACGTCTTACCAATCGCCAGGTGTGGTAACCCCTCTTGTGATCAGTTGGTTTTGCTGATTGCGAATCGGCTTCGCATGAAGTTTCGATACTGCTTCACGACAGCGCCAAGACCTCATGACTTAGCTCTTCCATGGCCCATTCTCCGAGAGAGGGGGCCGGCGGCAGGGGGCGAAGCCCTTACGGATATATATATATATATATATATATATATATATATATATATATCCATGAGCACAAGCATGAACATACCCATAACCATCACAATAACCATACACGTAACCATACACATGTACATGAACATGCACATGTACCGATGCATTGACATATGCGTGCACATGTACCTGCACACATACGTGTGCATCTACCTACACATTTGCATGCACATAGACCTATACATATACGCATCCATATACAGATACTAGAACCACGCGCGCTACGCACGCGCGCAGGTTCTCACCGAATGCGCACTCGTTGTTAGTAGACCTTGCGCTAATCCACGAACCCCAGGATACCCAGGGAGGGGATCCCCAGGCAACGGCCGCCCTTGGCGCGTGGAGGTGCTGGGCATTCTGGAGGAGCGCGTTGGGTTCGGTGGGCGGTCGCGGAGCCGTGCGAGATCGACGTGCGACGCGCCGGAGATTGTGCAAGTGACGTGATTGCCACGGTGACCGAAGAGGGCCCCAGAGGCTCCAGGCCGCCAGGCCGTCGCCGCCGCCGCCACCCCCCCGGGGGCCGCCGCCGCAGCTGCCGCCGTCGTCGTCGCGATGGTCGTCGTGGTGGTCGCCGTGGTGGTCGTGGTGGTAGGGGTCGTTGTCTGCGGACTTGATCGGACGATTGCACGTTCTGGGTCGTGTTTTGCTTTTCCTGAACCCCCTGGGGCCTCCGGACACTGGAGATCTGCGGGGCCTCCAGGGCCCCCAAGGCCTCCCAGGGCCCTTCTGAAACTCCCACAGGCCCCCAAGAGAGCTCTAGAGGACAGCCTGGGAGGGCCACAAGGGGGGCCAAGGGAGCTCCCCCCAGAGCGGCCTCAGAGCCCCCCAAAATCAACACAACTTTAACGCCACGCCGTCCTTGACGAGGAAGCGGTGTGTGTGTGTGTGAAATTTGTGAAAAAATGGAGGTCTTCCTTTTGGGGCCGTCTCGGAGCTCTCTTAGGTCATCTTGGGCACGTCCAGGGCCGTCTGAAGGCTGTATTGGGGACCTTTTGGGCCGTCTCGGGGACCTCTCGGGGGGCCTCTTGAGACGTCGTGGAGCGCTGGAACTCGAAAATTCGAGACCTTCGAAAACACGTAAAACCTAAGGGAAAAGGATTCCCCACCTGTGGTGTTGGGTCCTCGTTTTGAAGAAACAGTGTTCCGCGTTCCATCCTTCCTTCCTCTGCTCCTCCCCCTCCTTCCTCCTCCCATGCTCCCGCTGCCCTCCCCCTCCTCCCGCCCCTGGCATTGTCTTCCGAAAACTTGTCATCCCCATCATGCATCATCATTGCCCCCCTCTTCCTCCTCCTCCTCCTCCTCCTCCTCCTCCTCCTCCTCCTCCTCCTCCTCACCATCCTCATCATCATCAGCATCATAATCCTCATCAGCATCACTATTAGCATCAACATCAATATCATCTTCATCCTCATCCTCATCCTCCTCCTTCTCCTCCTCCTCATCATCACGTCCAGGTCGGCACACTCCTCACACGGTTCGTGGCCCCATACGGAGCTCTACCGGGGGTCCGAGTGACTGCGGCCACATGCGTCCCGCGCATATTTCGGCACACCCCTCACACGCTTCGCGGCCCCAGAAGCATCTCCACCGAAGGCTCCAATAACTGCGTTCACATGCGTCCCGCGCTGATTCGGGCAAACCCCTCACACGGCCCGTGGCCCCATAAGCAGCTCCACCGAAGTCTGCAGACGTACCTCAGTGGCATCAGCGGACGCCTTGGTCTCGATGCCCAGCAGGGCACCGACAACCAGACTTCCCCCAACGAGCCCGAGCTGCGACTTTCTTCGTGGATTCCATGTGTTCTTGTTTGTTTTTTTGCATTGCTGCGATCAGCATCAGTGCGCGCGGCGCCGCGGGACTGCCAGCAAATGCGCGACACGCCGGCGTCCACCCAGGATGGCCGGCTGCGCCTGGAAGTACCTCGACAGGTGGGAAAAATAACCAGGAGAGGCGGAGCAGAGGAGGCCGAGGAGGGAGTGAGGGTAGCCCAGCCGTCAGCATTTCGGCTGTCCCACACGCTGTCCTCGTGGATTTCACTTGGTACCTCCACGCACTTGTCTCGGGGCATCGAGGCATAGGCTCCCTGGTGGCAGGGCTCTTCTGGGGAAGCGCCATGGGAGCTGGCCTGGCGGTTGCCATTGCTAGGGTAACGTTTAACTGGCCATCGCTCGGACGTCCATTCCCTGTGCTTTCTTCGGTTTCGTGCGTGTTTTTTTTGTTTTTTTGCCAAATGATCAAGGATGCTCCTCGATGGTCCTCGCCGAAGGAGAAATGCACACGTCCGAGCGATGCCAAGTTAATGATGCGACAACTTCATCTCCTTGCAAGCACGGGTGGCAATGGCCGAGCACCCTTGCGCCAAGCAGCCAGGTCCTCGGCAGAGGGCACCTTGCTGCGCTAATAAGGGCCCCATACTTGGACCAATAGCGCGCCGAGCCTTACAAAGTATGTGGGTAGCCTCGGCAAGCGTGGGCACGACTTCCAGGAAGCTGGAACACACACGTGGCTGGATCTGCATGTCGAGCATCTGTAGGCAGTGCGCTGGGTACACATGTGGAGGGCCACCGCGCGTGGTCCTACGAGGGCCGAGGACTGGAACGACATCTGACCACATGTGCATCCAACTGTCGCTCAGGCCAGCCGCGTCACGTGTATCTGGCCATATTCCTGGTACCTTCTCGAGCCACATTTGTTCCCATCTTCCTCATCAGCATCACCGTTTTCTCCTTCTCCTTGCCATCTTCGTCGTCCCGCACCAAATCCAACTCCAACTCTAACTCCAACTCGAACTCCAACTCCTTCTTCTCCTCCTCATCCTCCTCCTCCTCCTCCTCCTCTTGCCCCTCGTGATGACCCACTATCCTCCTCATCCTACTCCTCGTGGTGATCCTTCTCCTCCACTTCCTCCTCGTCCTCCTCCTCCTCCTCCTCCTCCTCCTGTTGCCCCTCCTGATGACCCACTGTCCTCCTCATACTACTTCTCGTGGTGATCCTCCTCCTCCTCGCCCTCCACATCATCATCATCATCAGCATCATCATCACCCTCATCCTCATCACCATCCTCATCACCATCACCATCACACTTATCATCATCAGCAGCATCATCATCACCATCACCGTCATCATCATCATCATCATCATCATCATCATCATCATCATCACTATCGTCATCCCCATCATCACCGTCGCAATCATCACCATCTGCAGAAGCATCAACATCATCCTCATCCTCAACAACATCATCATCACCATCAGCATCATTATCAGCATCACCATCATCAACATCGTCGTCGCCATCATCATGCTCAACATCATCATCACCATCATCATTATCGTCATCGTCATCATTGGCGTCATCGTTAGACTCACCATCATCATCGCCATCATTGTCAACATCACCATCACCATCACCATCACCAGCACGATCACCATCGTCGTACTCATCATCGTAAAGGTCATCGTCGGCATCCTCATCGTCATCGTCAACACCAGCATCGTCACCATCACCATCACCATTACCATAATCAACCGCATTAGCATCAGCATCACCACTGTCACCATCATCACCACCATAATTCATCATCATCAGCTGCATCAACATCATACGCATCAATCTCATCACCATCATCACGATCGTTGCCGTCGTCGGCAGCGTTACCGTCATCACCATCACCATCATCATCATCGCCATACCCATCATCATCATCATCATCATCATCATCATCATCATCATCATCATCATTATCATCATCAACATCCTCATCACCACAGTCATCATCATCGTCACTGTTATTACCCACGCCATCATCATCACCAAGGACATAATCATCATCACCATCACCATCATCATCATCATCATCATCATCATCATCATCATCACCATCCGCATCGCCATCATCATTACCATCATCAGCACCAGTGCCATCAGAATGCTTAGCGTCGTCAACAGCATCGTCATCAACATCATCATACCAGTCGCCGTCATCCCCATCGTCATCAGCATCGTCATCACCATCATATACATCACAAGTCACATCACCATTACCAGTGCCATCATCATCTTCATCATCACCATCATCACCCTCGTCAACAGCATCATCATGATCGTCACCGTCGTCTGCATCATCATCATCAGTATCAACATCATCATCATCGTTCTCATCATCATCATCATCATCATCACCGTCGTCATTGGTGGCACCATGACCGATAGCAGCAAGACCAATACCATCATCATCACTGTCACTATCACCGCCACCATCACCACCACCATTACCATCATCATCATTACCGTCATCATCATCACCACCATCGTCGTCATCATCGCCAGCGTCATCATCATAACCATCGTCATCATCATCACCACCATTACCATCATCATTATCATCGTCGTCATCATCATTACCATCGTCATCATCATCAGCCTCGTCACTGGCGTTGTCGTCATCGCCATCATCATCGCCATCATCGTCACCATCACCGTCATGATTGTCATCATCATCGCCATCATCACCATCATCGCCATCATGATCATCTTCACGAACACCATCATCAACATCATCATCAACATCATCGTCGGTCGCCTTTGTCGTCGTCACCGTCACCATCATCATCACCACCATTATCATCATCATCATCATCGTTCTCATCATCATCGTCATTATTGTTACCACCACCATCACCCTCACCATCAACAACAACACCATCATCACCATCACCATCACCACCACCCTCGCGATCACCATCACCATCACCATCATCATCATCATCATCATCATTATCATCATCATCCTCATAATCATCATCATCATCATCATCATCATCATCACCGTCATCATTATCATCATCATCATCATCATCATCTTCAATATCACCGTCGCCACCATCGTCATCGTTCTCATAACCATCATCGCCATCGTCATCATCATCATCATCATCATCACCATCATCATCATCATCGCCATCGTCATCACCATCATCACCATCATCATCACCGTCACCATTACCATCACCATCATCGTCGTCATCATCATCACCATCATCATTCTCATGATCATCATCTTGATCCTGGCCGTCGTCGTCATCATCACCGTCATCAGTATCATCATCATCATCACACTCATCAACACCCTCAACACCATTCTGACTATCACCATCATCACCGTCATCATCATCGTCGTCACTGTCGCTATCATCGCCAGCGTTCACAACAACATCACCAGCATCAACCTCATCATCATCAGCATCATCATCATCATCAACCTCATCATCATCATCATCAGCAGCATCATCATGACGGGCCCTTCGTCTCCAGAATCTCGCATGTTACTGGTCGAAGTGGTGCTTGGCGTTGGAGCGACGGCCTGCCATCGGAATCTGGCAGAAATGCTCCTGTCGATCCGTGGTCGCCCACCCTCTTTTTCGCCAGCAGCGCATGGTTCTCCCTCGCCAGGGTTGCGCTGATCTACCAGCTCTTCGCCGACGCGAGGCTGTCGCACTGCATCGACTTCGATCGCATCGTTCCCAGGTTTCGCAGGCAGTTGCACGAGATCTCGACGGGTGGGCGGCACAGGTCGCACTTGAGGCGCAAGCGGCTGCTGATGCGAACGACTCTGGCGCTCTACACTCCATCGCGAGACGTCTCCGTTCTGGCCACGATCGCCCGCACGCCACCGTCAGGGACAAGCAGGGGAAGCTCGTCACTGACGAAGCCCTCGTTCAAGATCGTTGGTGTGAGCATTGGGCCGATCATCTCGCTGGGGATCGTGTCCCGTTCGCAGACCTCCAGGTGCTGAACGATGCCGAGTCCATCCCCGACGATTTCCCTCGAGCTGCCTTTTTGGACCTCTGGTACGTCGAAGCGCTGCTGAAGGCGGGGCGGCTCCGGGGCGCAAGGCCACGGGTCCTGATGGTCTCGGACCTGCCGTCTGGAAAGCTGGAGGCGAACCAGCTGCTCTTCTCGCTCAAGCTGTCTTGAATGCTACTCGCCAGTTTGGCCGTTGTCCGCTGGCGCTGAAGGGCGGTCGCATGCAGGACATATGGAAACGCAAGGGGGACAAGGCTGTGACCACTAATAGCAAGGGTATTTCGATTCAGTCTCACCTTGGCAAAGTACACGGTGCCACGCAGCAGGACGCCCTTGCCGAACACTACCCTCGAGCTGTTGCTGACACTCAATGTGGCGCCATCGCTGGCAGGGGTACTTCCACTGCCGCTTACGTGGCAGAGCTGCACTCGGAGTTGGCTCGATCGCTCCGTATTTCTTTCGCACGGGTTTTTGTCGACCTGTCAGCGGTGTTTGATACGGTCTGCAGGGAGCTTGCCATGGTGCCGTCGTTCCAAGATTCAGCTGCTACCGTGCAGGCTTTGAGCGGCATCGGCTTCCCCGAGCACGTGTGCGGCGCCGTGCGCGCGTATATTGCTGAGCATTCTAATTTACTGGTGGATGCCGGGGTGACCCCAGCAGTTTCGCAGTTGGTTGACGACCTGCATCAAAATACTTGGCTCGTTGTCTCCAAGGAGCCGCTGCGCGGCTCGTCCTCTGTCGTCCGCACCAGGAAGGGGCTCGGCAGGGCTGCAAGATAGGCGCGCTGATCGTCAACGTTATCTACGAGTACGCATTGGGCAGGATCCGTACGCGAGCCTCCGACGCGGGCATCTTGCACGAGATCGAGGGCTCACAACCGTGCCTCTGGACGTTGGCCGACGGCGCCATAAAGCCCGAGGCCAAAGGAGACGTGCTTGCAACCTTGTGTGACATCGAGTACGTAGACGATGTGCTATTCATGCTAATGCATGCTGACCCGCGGCAACTTGTGCACAACTCCCGCGCGATGTTGGCCATCATCCTCGATGAGTTCAAATGCTGCGGGCTGGAGTGTAACTTGGCCGCCGGCAAGACGGAGGTTACCTTATCGCTCGTGGGTAAAGGTGCTCGCAAGGCCAAGGCGCAGCTGTTCGACGCCACCGTGAAGCGCCATTTTCTTGCTACTCCTGATGGCCATCGACGTATCGGAGTCGTGAGGGAGTACAAGCACGTTGGCACAGTACGCACAGCGTCCGGCAGCAACATCCCGGATGCCAGGGCCAAGGCATCCAAGTGCCTTGCTGCTTACTATCCTCTGGCCCATCGGATTTTTGGTAACGCTGGTATTGCGGCCTCGACTAGGCTGAGCCTGGCACACTCCCTCTGTTTTTCGCGTTTGTTCTACGGCACGGGCACGTGGCTCGCCCCGCACGCCGACGCAGTGAGAATTCTGAATGAGGCCCGGCTTCGCGTTCTCAGGCAAGTGGCAAACAAGTGTCGATTCCAGAGCACAGGACACGGAACTGATGCTAGCGTGCTTGAGGCTCTACAGCTCCTCCCCACCGATTTGCACCTACTAGTGCTTCGTCTGAGGTCATTGTTTAAGGTGCTCGGCGCAGGGCCACAGGTTCTCGTGGCACTACTGTTTTCGAAAACGCGTTTTTCGCAGCAGTTGGCAAGTGATCTGCAGTGGGCTCGCGAGGCCTCCCCGGCACTGCGAGGTCTCCCCGACCCTTGCCTCGACCCCCAGCCCTGGCTCGCTCTGATCGGCGACCCTACTGGCTGGGCTCACGCATTGTCCCAGGTGGAGCACCGATTCTCCAGGCTCGGCCCCAAAGCGCCTACGCCTGATTTTTACGACGCCAGAGTTGCAGATTTTCCTGAGTCTGCTCCCTGGCCTTGCATGCTTTGCCCCCCGCAGCGCAGACGATGCTGCGAAAGCGAGGCTGCCTTGCGCTCCCACCAGCATAGGAGCCACGGCAGGGCGAATCCTGTGCGACAGTATGTGGAATCCGCGCGCTGCCCAGCGTGCAAGAAGCTTTTCCCGTCGCGGGCGGCTGCAATTGATCATGTGGCATACAGGTCGAAGACGTGTCGAGCGATGCTGGCATGGCTTACTCCTCTGTCTCCCCGGGCTATACAGAAGCTCGACGAGGCCGACCGCCAACGCGCCCAAGAGGTGGGTTGGAGAGGGCTGCGCGGCCATGCCTCCAGCAATGCCTGACAGGTATCGCTCACACTTGGCACATGTTTTTCCCTGGTATCATCACAGCGTTTTGCTCTTATGTCGGTAATCAAACAATAATAATAATGAGAATAATAAACATACTAATAATATTATTAATAATAATAAAAACCATCATCATCATCATCATCATCATCATCATCATCATCATCATCATCATCATCATCATCATCAGCATCAGCATCAGCATCGGCATCATCATCATCATCATCGTCATCACCATCACCATCATCATCATCATCATCATCATCCTCCGCATCATCATCATCATCATCATCATCATCATCATCATCATCATCATCATCATCATCATCATCATCATCATCATCATGATCATCATGAGCATCATCATCATCCTCATTATCATCGTCAGCATCAGCATCTTCATCATCAGCATCA
>CAUYUJ010011081.1:0-5000 GCA_963575745.1 Prorocentrum cordatum
GGGGGAGGGGGGGGGGGCAGGCCGAAGAGGGGCAGGGAGGCATCGGAGGGGGAGACGGGCGACGTGGCCGCGCCGACGGGCAAGGGCGGGGGGCCAGGGCTCGGGGACGGGGGCCCGGACGGAGAGACGGGGCGTGCCAGGAGGGGCCTGGCCAGAGGGGAGCAGGCTCGAGGAGCCAGGTCTGTGCCCACTGTCGGCTCTTCGTGGGCCTCCAGAAGCCTCCAGAGCAGGGGCCTCAAGACCTCAAGAGTCGGGGGGGTTTCGAGAATCAGCTCACGTAGCTGATTTCCCGGCGCCTCCCGGCGCCGGGAGGCGCCCATGTATCGAGGAATGGGCCCCTCGATGGGGCCGAAACCAGCTGCATGCAGCAGATTTCGTACCCCCCCCTTTCCCAGTCCCCCCCTTTCGCCCGGCCCGAAAGAGGCAGGGGCCCCAAGACCTCGAGAGGCATCCTTGGGGCCCACGGGGAGCTCCGGGAGGGAAGGGGCGGGCCCCCCCTTGACCTTTCACGGGGCGGCGGAGCAACAGGCCACGGGGCCCTTGGAAGTCTAAGAAGTCCCTGCCTGCAGGGCTGCTCTGCGAGGGGAGGAGGGAGGGGCTGGAGGAGGAGGAGGAGGAGGAGGAGGAGGAGGAGGAGGAGGAGGACGGGGACGGGGACGGGGAGGAGGAGGAGGAGGAGGAGGAGGAGGAGGAGGAGGAGGAGGACGGTAGAGGAGGAGGAGGAGGACGGAGGTGGGAGGAGGAGGAGGGGAGGAGGAGGGAGGGGGCTGGAGGAGAAGAGACGTGCGGGCCTGGGCCGCCAAGCACGCTCGCGGCTGCGAGGGCGAGCCCGCCGGGCAAGCCAGGGGCACATGGTTGCCTCCTCGGCGCTCGGGGTCCCGACCGGGTCTGCGTTCCTGCTGTTCCCTCCTCTTCCTCCTCTCCTCCACCTCCTCCTCCCCTTCCTCCACCCGCCCTCCTTGCCTCCCTACTCCTCCTCTCCTCCCTCCTCATCCTCAGAATCCTTTCCTGCTACTCCTCATACTCCTCATCCTCCTCCTGAGAACTCTGCTCCTCCTCCTCCTCCTCCTCCTCCCCTCCTCCTCCCTCTTCCTCCTCCTCCTCCTCGAGGGCTCTCTGCGCCCCCTCCCCCGCCTCCCCCCTCTCCCCCCCTTCGCTCGCCTCGTCGGCTGCTGCCAGCTGTCCTCGGCCGTTCCCGCCTGGTGCGGGCAATGTCTTTATCCACATCCAGAGCGTCTTGGAGTTCGGACTCTCTTCCCAAGAAACATGAGGCGCCCTGGATATGGATTATAATCTGCCTCCAAAAGGCTCAATTTTTATCCATATCCAGTGCGCCTCGGCCTTGCGGCGCCCCTTCCAAGAAAGTCCAAGACGCACTGGATATGGATATAAATATTGCCCGCACCTGGCTTCCAGAGCACCCCGTCACGCGGCACAGAGGGCCTCAGGGGCTGGAAGATAAAACAGCACCTGTGGACAGCTCGGCCCAGCTGGAGGCCTGGAAATTGGCACCAACGCCAACACAGGGGGTCGCCTCCACAGAGGGGGAAGATGATCCTAGATGTCGGTGTTGGTGGCAATAGTTCGGCCACCTTGGAAGCCAGAATATTACCACCATCACCGAGATCGGGATCCGCCGATGGAGGCACACCGCCGAAACTGGTGTTGGTGTCAACCTCTAGGCCTGCGACCCAGGGGCACCTGTAGCAACCCCGGGTAGAGCCTGGCTGAGGCAAATGGGCATCGGCAGCGATTCGAAGGGGAACATGTAGGACGATTGCTGGCCTCTTCGCTTCCCCTTTCGATTCGGCTGCACGCAAGAGTGACCCTGGGTAAGAGTGGCCTTTGGTGCGCGGCTTCTTGGGGGCCGCGGGGGGACCAAGCCTGGGCGCGCAAGCCACTGCTCCTGCTTCGTTTTCGGCCATCTGGGGACCCGTCTGTGCCCGCACCAAAGGTCACTCCGGCGAAAGGTCACTCCGGCGAAAGGTCACTCTTACGTCTAATCGATCGACGAGCATGGAGGCACATGAATGCTTTCTGGCGCGATTCTGGCATCCGTAAGTAAACCTGTGATGTCGGCTCCTTGCGCGAAACGGCACTGCAGGCTGCAAGTCGAGCGGAACTGGTGCCCTAAGCCTACCAGACCTTCTTGCTGGAGGAGAGCAAGAAGGATGACGAACGGAATCAGGAGCTGGATCAGCACGAGGAAGCGGAGCGGCGGACTGCAGCGTAGGATCAAGAAGTCCCACCTCCGGTGAGCCGCACGCCGGAGGCATGTATACATGCCAGTCCCGAAGCGCACGCCCACCTGGCGGCCTGCTTGGCCGCAAAAGTGTGGGCCTCACGCGCACGTCAGCGGGATATTCTGCCATCCCGAAGCTGCTGGGATATCATGCAATCTCGGAGCTGCAGCAACCACTGCAAGTCAAGAGCGGCCTGACCATGGTCGACAGGAGGGAGTGGCGGCTGGCTCACTTCCACTTGCACTCGTGTACGCACGCACACACACACACCTCTCACACACACCACACACACACCACACACACACACACACCACACACACCACACACACACCACACACACACACACTCGCGGGGAATTGAGACTAGGACGCTCGTGTGTGCGACTGGGCCTCGGGGTGGAACCAACCGGTGCCCAAACCGCTCCTCCCCGCACCTCTCCCGACGGCGCGCCCTGCCCAGCACACTCCGCAGCGGATCCCGCCGTGGCCGCGAGGGCCTCCCGGGAGGCCCCCCAGAGGGGCTCGGCCCCGCGAGCCCTCGGCGCCCAGCTCCGCCGGCCGAGCTCCGCCCAGTTCCCCCTTCCTCCTCCTCCTGCTCCTGTACTCCTCCTTCATACCACCTGCTGCTCCTCCTCCTCCTCCTACTCCTTGTGCTCATCCTCCTCCTCCTCCTCCTCCTCCTCCTCCTCCTCCTCCTCCTCCTCCTCCTCCTCCTCCTCCCCCTCCCCCTCCAGGGGTCTGGTGGGCGGCGGTGGCCGAGTCGTGCCCCTGTGGTCTACGGCCGCGGCTCCTCTGCCCGAGATTCCCCGCGGCGACGGAGCTCAGGGCCAGCTCGGCGCCCGACCCGTGCCTCTCCACCCTCGCGCGGCCCAAGACGAAGCCAGGGCGAGGATGCAGTGGAGGCCAGTCCACAGGAGACCTTCCACAAGAAACCCAACCCTGAGACCCCAGGACCTCCAGTGATTGTTGGTGGTGGGGAGCGTCGCGCTTTCCACCGCAAGAGCCATCGAAACCCGAGAAACCCAGAGCACCTGGAGGCAAGCAGGGTGCTTCTTGGCATGGGCCTCCACTGTATCATCTTCTTGGGGCGGGATGTCTTTTCGTAGTCTCGGATCGACGAAAGCCGTGCCCCGAGATCTCAAGCCTCAGGGAACGTCCTGCGCCGATCCTCCTCTCTGAGGATGCATCGAACATCTCTGAGATCCAGCGGCTCTGGAGGATGACTCCGGCGCCACGGCCTTCTCAAAACGTTTCGTTACGCTCTGGGAGCGTTCCAGAACGCTCTGGAACGGATTTAGCCTCGTCCTAGCCCCGTCCGTCTGGTGCATCTCCGGGGAACCTCGTCTGTCCCGTCGCGCCCCTGTCCGCGTCGAATCCGTGTCAAGTCCATGCCGCCTCCGCTCTGGTAGCGTTGTGGAACGCTCTGGAACTGACTTATCCGAGCGGCCTCCTTCGGCCAAGACGCCACGGAGCCGGAGCTGGGACTGGTCAGGAGAGGCGGAGAGGCGCAAGCCCACTCGCACGGGCACGCCAACAAAAGGAGGAAAACCAGGGCGCGGAGGAGGAGGAGGAAGAATAGGAGGAGAAGAGGAAGAGGGAGAGGAGGAGAAGGAGGAGGATAACGAAGGGAAAGAGGAGGAGGAGGAGGAGGAGAAGGAAGGGAAAGAGAAGGAGGAGGAGGAAGGAGGAGGAGGAGGAGAGAGGAGGAGGAGGAGGAGGGGGCGGACGGTGAAGACGCGGAGGACGACGAAGAGAAGGTCGAGGAGGAGGTGGAGGAGGTGGAGGAGGAGGCGGGAGGGTGCAGCTGGCCTGGGCCTGGCACTGAGTATCCATGCGATCGGTCCGACGTCCTGCGATGCGAAATCTCTGGGCACGTGCGCCGTCGATCTGGACGGCCTTCTTGTGGTGCGCCAGGGGTCGAGTGGGCCTTCGAGGTCGTGGGGCAATGATGCATTCACATGGGGAAGAGGAGGTGGACAAGGAGGAGGAGGAGGAGGAGGAGGAGATTGAGGAAGATGACAAGGAGGAGGAGGAGGAGGAGGAGGAGGAGGAGGAGGAGGAGGAGGAGGAGACGGAGGAGCATGGAGGAGGATCAGGTGCACGTGGGAGGAGGAGGTAGATGGTGGATGGGGGGGGACGGAGGAGCATGGAGGAGGAACAGGTGCACGTGGGAGGAGGAGGTAGATGGCGGATGGGGGGGGAATCGTTCTCTGGAAGGCAATCTACTTCTCTGGGAAATTATCCCAGTGCGACCCTACCTATAAGTTGGAGCCCCTAGGAAAGCAGCATTAGTAGCAACAGTAAAGCTGAGCTAAAGCTAAAGCTAAGCTAAAGCTAAGCTGAAGCTAAGCTAAAACTAAAGCTAACGCTAAGCTAACGCTAAGCTAAAGCTAAGCTAAAGCTAAGCTAAAGCTAAGCTAAAGCTAAGCTGAAGCTAAGCTGAAGCTAAGCTAAAGCTCAGCTAAAGCTGAGCTAAATCTAAGCTAAAGCTGAGCTAAAGTTAAAGCTAAAGCTAAGCTAAAGCTGAGCTAAAGCTGAGCTCTAAAGCTAAAGCTAAAGCTAAGCTAAAGCTAAGCTAAAGCTAAGCTAAAGTTAAGCTAAAGCTAAGCTGAAGCTGAGCTGAAGCTGAGCTAAAGCTAAGTTAAAGCTAAGCTAAGGCTAAGCTAACGCTAAGCTAACGTTAAAGCTAAAGCTAAGCTAAAGCTAAGCTAAAGCTAAGCTAAAGCTAAAGCTAAAGCTACAGCTCCCAAGGGACTGG
>CAUYUJ010011081.1:10000-24820 GCA_963575745.1 Prorocentrum cordatum
GTTTGGGTTTGGGTTTGGGTTTGGGTTTCTTTGTTTTCTATTGGAATCAAATTGTTTTAAATTGTTTTCTATTGGCAACCAATGGTTTGGCTTCGTTTTCTATTGAACACCTATTGTTGTGATTAGTTTCGTATTGGGAACCAATGGTTTCATTAGTTTCCTATATTGGGAACCAATGGTTTTTTGTAACTAGTTTCCTATCGGGAACCAATGGTTTGCATTAGTTTTCTATTGGTGAATTCCTTAGGATTCTTCCGAGATTCCTTATCCTCGGAGATTCCTTCGGATTCCTCCGAGATTCCTGAAGATTCCTGCTGAATTCCTTGGGAATCCTGCTGAATTCCTACGGATTCTTCTGGCATTCCTTAGGGTTCCTGAAGAATTCCTTGGGATTCCTGGAGACTTCCTTAAGATTCATGAGAACTCCTTAGGTTTCCTGGAAGCTTCCTTGGGATTCCGCAGGGATTCCTAAGGATTCCTAAGGATTTCCTTAAGATTCCTTCGGGATTCCCTAGGATTCCTTCGGGTTCCTGGAAGCTTCCTGGAAAAATCCTGAAGTATCCTGCAGGCTTCCTTAGGATTCCGGAAGAATTCTATAGGATTCCAAACGATTCCCTTAGGATTCCGATGGAATCTCTCAGGACTCCCCAGGGATTCTTTAGGATTCCTGAAGAATTCCTCGGGATTCCTCAGGAATTCCTTCGGATTCCTGTAGAATTCCTGAGGATTCCTGAAAATTCCTTTGGTTTCCTGAAAAATTTATGCGGATTCCTCGAGAATTCCTAAAAGGATTCCTCACAGCGTGCCGGCCATAAGTCAAGTGTGAAGGACGCGTACTTTATATAGGGTTTTCGTACACCTGTATAGAAACCCAACCAAACTACCGGCCATAAACACGCCGGCCGTAGACGACGGCTGACCCTACTATTACTACTACTACTACTACTACTACTACTACTGCTACTACTACTACTACCACCACTACTACTACTACTACTACTACTACGACGACGACGACGACGACTACTACTACTACTACGACTACGACTACTACGACTACTACTACTACTACTACTACTACTACTACAACTAATAATATTAATACTTTGCTACCTACGACTACTAGATACTATACTACTTACTACTATACTACTACTATTACTAATACTACTCCTAATTCTTATACTACGGATTAAGACTAATACTACTACGACTACGACTTACGCCTACCACTACGACTACTAATACTACTACTACTGCTACCTCCTACTAAATATTACTACTACGAGACGAACTTACTACTATACTTTCTATTACTACTACTATGGCTACTAATATACTACTACTACTACTACTACTACTACTACGACTACTACTACGACTACGACTACGACTACGACTACGACTACTACTAATACGACTACGACGACGACTACTACTACTACTACCACTACTACTACTACTACTACTACTACTACTACTACTACTACTGTGACTACTACTACTACTACTGCTACTACTACTATCACGACTACTACTACTACTACTACTACTACTACTACTACTACTACTACTACGACTACAACTACTACTTACTACTAACTACTTACTACTATTACTACTACTTACTACTTACTAACTACTCTACTACTACTACTACTACTACGACTTACGACTTAGTCTACGACTACGATACTCTAAGATATGATAATAATATTCAATACTTACCGCTACTACTATACTACTGCTACTTACTACTACTACTACTACTACTACTCTTACGACTACGACTACGACTACTAGTCTACTACTACTGTTTGAGAATTTTTTTCTACTACTACACACGACTACGACTACGACTACTACGTTATACTATCTACTTACTACTACTATACTACTACTACTACTACTACTACTACTTACTACTACTACACTACTACTTACTACTTACTACGACTACTACTCCTACTACTACTACTACTACTACTACTACTACTACTACTACTACTACTACTACTACTACTACTACTACTACTACTACGACTACGACTACGTCTACGACTACGACTACTACTAATAATAATGATAATAATATTCATACTACCGCTACTACTACTACTACTACTACTACTACTACTACTACGACGACGACGACGACGACGACGACGACTACTACTACTACTGTTACCACTACTGTAACCACTACTGCCGGATTTACTACGACGACTGATTCGCCACATCAAGAAAACTTATCTGGAAGAGTTCGTCCTCCGGGTAGCTGAGGCTAGCGTGGTGCGGAATCCTGGAAGTCTCCTTAAAGGGACCGCATCTAGGTTTGAGGAATTGAAGTTCGGCAGAATGTTGACGATCCCTGATACGGTCTCTTCTGGAGAAGTGAATCTTTGGCCAACATCATCAAAATCCAATCAAGATCCAGAAGTCCACCCAGAGAACTAACCCTTGTCTCGGAGAACTAACTCTTTCCCCGGAGAATGAACCTCTCGCGGTGGGGGGAGAGGGGGGGTCGAATCTCTGACGTCGCGATTTTTCGCAACGTGTACCCCCGGATGTCTGGAACTCTTCCAGGGGTCGGTGGTGCCTCCCGGGCCAATCTTTGACCGGTCCCGCGGCGAGGTGAAGGTCCCCCGGGAACACCTCCCGCAGTGATCTCTTCGCGACGAAGGAAATCTGGGCGGGAAGAGGAGGAGGAGAAGCAGGAGGAATGGGAGAGAAGGAAGGGGAGGATGCCCCTAAAATCTGGCGCTGCGAAAATAATGCAGCACCACGAGCGGTCACGACCGGAACCCTACATAGACCCCACATTTCTGCTGCATATGTTGGAGCCAGCTCGAGCTGTGATGGTCCCGTGGCCCAGGGAGCGGCGAAAACGCCTGGCGCGAACAAGTGGCAGCGCGGGGACCTCAGGGGAGCAGCGGGAACGAGGCGATTGGCGGAGGAGGGAGGATGATGAGGGATGATGAGGAGGGAGGAAGGAGGAGGAGGAGGAGGAGGAGGAGGAGGAGGAGGAGGAGGAGGAGGAGGAGGAGAAGGAACAACAACTTGTCAAACCCCTCTAAAGCAAGACCACTCCACAATTCCCTGGGCCCGAGGGACAAGGATGCGGGAGGCGAAGGGAGAGAAAGGATGGAGGAGGAGGAGGAGGAGGAGGGACTCGAGGAGGATGAGGGGGAGTAGAGAGGATGCGGGGGAGGAAGAGGAGGAGGCGGAGGAGGAGGAAGACGGGGGGAAGGGAGGAAGCGGATGGATGATAATAATAATAACGGCAGCAAAAGAGAGATAGGTAGAGAGAGATAGGTAGAGAGAGAGAGAACAAACAAAAACAGCAAAGGAACAAGAGGAACGGAGAGAAGAAGGAGATATAGAGAGACAGAGAGCCATCGAGGGCAAACCTCGCGCTCCAAGCCCGAGAATCGGCGGGCAACCCACGTACGCGGACCAGGTCAGAAGGGGGAAGGCCGACCTCCGCCCCCGAACGCTCGACTCTCCCCACTCCTCCTCCTCCTCCTCCTCCTCCTCCTCCTCCTCCTGCTCCTCCTCCTCCTCCTGCTGCTCCTCCCTCCCCCCCCCTCCTCCGCCTCATCTCTGTCTCTCTCTCTCTCTCTCTCGCTCCCTCTGCCTCTCTCGCTCTCTCGTCCCCCCCCCCCTCTCCCCCCCCTCATTCTCGGCTCAGGTGTCCCTCGCGGCCGTGGGACCGGGAACAGGCCCCCCGCCCTCGAACGAAGGATTGCAAAAAAACAAGTGTTTTGCAATCCTTCTTTCAGGCATCCAGCAACCGAAGCCTCCAGGAGGCCCCCAGAGGCCTCCTGGGCGCCCCCGCACCCCCCGAGGCCTCCCAGCCCCAGGCCGAACCGGCGGATGCCCAGAGGGTGCGCGAAGAAGGCCGCGTGTTCGGTATGCCTCTGGATTTGGAGGGCCTGGAGTTGCCGTCGTCGTTTTGTCGCCGTCAACGCTTCGTCGCCGTCGTCGTCGCCTTTCCGTCGCCGCTGCCGAGACCGTCGCCGTTGTCATCGTCGTCGTCGTCGGCGTCGTCGTCGGCGTCGTCGTCGGCGTCGGCGCCGTCGTCGTCGTCGTCGTCGTCGTCGTCGACTCCCCAGCCCACGAGGCCCTTGCGAGGAGTCGCGGGAGTCACGGCTCCCCCAGCCGCCTCCTGGGCCAGGACCCCGGGGCCCCAGGGGCAACCCCGATAGGGAAGCCCCGACGATGCCTGCAACAAACAAACGCCAACATGAGGAGGAGGAGGAGGATGGGGAGGAGGAGGAGGAGGAGGAGGAGGAGGAGGAGGAGGAGGGGGAGCAGAGGGGGGAGGAGGAGGAAAAGGAGGAGGAGGAGGAGGAGGAGGAGACGAGGGGAAGGAGGAGGAGGAGGAGGAGGTGCTTTGGGCTCCCCCCGAACAGAAACATCTCAAACGAACGAACTACGCGGCCCCATGAGGTCCCGATCGGCGGTGACATCAGAACCCTACCCTCGCCGATCAACGATGCAGGCAACTAGATGGGCGGCGGAGGGAGGGTTCCGAAGTCGTCGAGCACGCGGCGGACCCCGAGCCCTTACCCCGCCTCTGATCGATTCTGGAGGATCGATGGCTTGTGGGGAGTAGGGTTCGGATGTCTCCACTTGCCCGATCCCTTCCCCTCGGTCAGCGTTTCGCCCCGGATCAATGTTTAACCGTCTTGGGGCCCGATAGCGGCACCTGGGAGCCGAAGTCAAGGGAAAACAGCCCGCTGAAAAAGGACATCGTCGGAGATCTGGGTTCGGCCTTCACAGAAGAACCGCGCGGTGGCGGCGACACAGGCCACCAACTACAATCCTAGGATAAAAAATCAAGCTACCGCAGCAGGTATTCAAGCTGTCCTCCTGTGCGCCACGGGGGCGCCAAACAGGCAGCTGGGTAATGGTCGCAGCGCTGGCCTGCTGCTGCGCCTCTCTTCGCGCTGGGGGCATGACGGAGTCCATCCGTCGATATCTGAGAGAGGTCAACTCCTGGGAGGTCTGCGTGGGCGACACGAGGACGGCGGAGTCGGACCCAGGAGACCTAAGGCCAGATGGGATCACATGACACCAAAGATGGGCGGCGCGCACAAGGGGGTGGAGGGAGGGGGGAGGGCCTCTTAGAAGGAGGCTGCGCCTCAGCAAGCACTGGCCTTGCATCCATAGACGAGGCCCGCGCCTTCTGAGAAGCAGGGGTGCTGCTAGGAAGCCCCTCCCCCCACCCCCCTTCTGCGCGTGGCTGACAAGATCAGAACCAGCGAAGCGGGATTTTGAAGGGGCCCTGAGACACACAAATAAATACACACAAATAAAAAGATCCCCCATATTTTCCCATATTTTCTGGGTTTCTGTCTTTCCCCCCCCCAATTTCCCATATTTTCATACATTTTCTGGGGAATCGAGGATTCATTGTGTCTGTGTGTTTCCTTTCCTCCTGAGATCTGGCCAGGCCGGGTCGAGCTGGGGAGCTGCGCGCGACGACGTCGACCAGCCAGCCGTGGCGGCGGCCACCCGGATCCCTCCTAGGAGCGGGCCCCTTATGCGCCGTGAGGCCAGGGCACGGGCCGCTACAATTGAAGGGGCCCAAGGACACACAACTAAATACACACACATAAAATGATTCCCCATATTTTCCTATATTTTTTGAATTTTTGTCTTCCCCCCCACTTCCCATATTTTCCTGGGAGTGGACGATTAATTGTGTCTGTGTGTTTTTTTCCCCTCCTGAACAATAGAGGCCTCCCAGACGGGGTTCCGAGTAGACGGGGTCGGAGGTTTGCTCTGGATCGCCGAGGCATCGCCGATGCAACGGCCACGTCAGCGATGCATCGGCGACGTCGGCATGGCGGAATCGGGCTCCGCATCGAGCCGCATCGCCGATTGATCGGCGATGCGGCGGGATCCTCCTACCCCTGCTGCTCAGACCCAGTCTAGGAGGCCTAGATACAAGAGTCATGTGCGCAATTTCATGGGTCGAAGCTTCGCCGGATTAGGCCACACTGGCACCAAAGAGATGACAAGGGGCCGATGCAGAAAGCTGCCTCCCAGGAGTTGTACGCTGCGAGTGGGGTTGCTGCAAGAGACAGGCAAGCCTCCTGCGCGCCATGGCGGCGCCAAACAGGCCGCCGGGAAGCAGACCAGGAGCGTGGCACTGTTTCACCACGCCTGGCCAGAAAAGAACTACTTCCGGGAGAAGAAGGCCATCCTTTCATGTGTGTTCCCTCCTCTCGCTGCTCGCCAACCTCCTGCGACTCCTCCTGTTCTAACACCTCCTCCTCCTCCTCCTCCTCCTCCTCCTCCTCCTCCTCCTGCACAACAGCTCCTCGTCCTCCTCCTTTTGACGTTCGGCGGACTTCGGCCGCGGGGGGCTGTGGCGTTTCTCGGGCACGAAGACAAAAAAAGGCAGGGCAACGCGAGGCGGGCCTGACCGAGCCGCCGTAGGAACGTAGAGGTGCGAGTCAGTGACGACGAAGAGAGGTGTAGACCATCCAGTGTGTGCTGTATGAGCCTCCTACTCCTCCTCCTCCTCCTCCTCCTCCTCCTCCTCCTCCTCCTCCTCCTCCTCCTCTCCTGCTCCTCCACCACAGCAACACATCCTCCTCCTTCTCCTCCTCCTCATCCTCCTCCTCCTCTTCGACGTCTTCCTCTCTTCGCCTACTTATCCACTTCCTTGTCCTCCTCCTCCTCCTCCTCCTCCTCCTCCTCTGTCATCACTTCCTCCAGTACCCCTTCCCGCCGACATTCCTCCTCTCCTTATTCCCTCCTCTGTCCACCACCGCCACCGTTCTCAGCCCTCCTCCTCCTGCTCCCCGCCCCCCCATTCCTGCCTTCATCACATCTCATCATCGTTCACCCCTTCTGCGCTCATCACCCCCGATCCCTCCGTCCCTCCTTCTCCCCCTCCTCGTCCTTCGTCCCCCCTCCCCCCCTGCTCCCCCTAACCCGAACCACTCCTCCCCGTCCGACCACCAACGGTGTCAGTAGAGCGGTGTGGGCGGTTTGAATCAACACCTGTTCAAGACCTGCTTGACCACCATGGAAGGCAACTCCTGTTCACAATAGTTGCTGACGTGGCCCCCACAAAGTAGGTCACCTTGTCCTCGAATTTATTTATGCGTGGTACAACTCATAGGATGCAACTTGTGTGATGATGCGACAGCATCATCACACAAGTTGCATCCTATGAGCGGTGACAAGCATCAGCTGTTTCTCAACGATAGGGCGCCAACCGCAGAACGCGCACCACGAGGAACCAAGGCGAAAAGTACAGTCGACAACAATTGATTCACCATAGGACACGGGCCATAGAACACCACCCATCGAGCACCAGGGCAGCGTCGCGACGGTCGCAACCATCAAAGAAGCCATGCGGCGCCAACCCTACACGAGATTGCAGCACTCAAAGGCGTTAGAAGGCATCCGCCATAGAACGCAACCCAGTAGCCAACAAATCAATGGCTCGAGCAAATCAGCAGTCAAAGACATCAGTTGTCATACGGAACCAGCCCTGTATCTAGCACAACCCATAGAACACCAAAGTAGGACCCCGAATATCGAAACCGCCATGATGTCGCCAGCGTGGGTTCCAAAAAGGAAGTACATGCACTGTGAATGTGCAAGTTATGTGGTGCAAGCTTTGTGGTGCAGGCTATGTAATGTGTAAGCTATGTAGTGCAAGCTATATGGTGTCAGCTATGTGGTGCCAGCTGTGTGGCGAAGCTGCGTGGTGCAAGCTGCGCCGCGCAGGAGCACGACCTGCGCGGCACGCCGTGCGGCGTCGGCGGTGCGGCGCGGGGTACGCGGTGCAGCGTGTGCGGTGCAGGCCAGGTCGTGCAAGCGCTGTGGTGCAAACTGCGTGGCGCAAACTCTGCACCGCATCCCCCTCCTCCTCCTCCTCCTCCTCCTCCTCCTCCTCCTCCTCCTCCTCCTCCTCCTCCTCCTCCTCCTCCTCCCCTCCTCCTCCACCTCCTCCTCCTCTCCTCCTCCTCCTCCTCCTCCTCCTCCTCCTCCTCCTCCTCCTCCTCCTCCTGGTGGTGCACGCTGTGCGGTGCACGCCGTGCGGCCGGCCCCGCGCACGCCCCGCCCACGAGCAGCCGCCCACGGGCGCCTGCGGGCAGGCCTCCGGCGACGCCACCGCTCGGCAGGCCACCCGGCACGAGGCGCCCACGGCGCGCCACCAGGCGCCCGCCGGCCGGGCACTGGTGAAGGGGCCCTGGGACACACACAAATAAATACACACACGTAAAAAGATTAGCCATGTTTTCCCATCTTTTCTGGGTTCGTATCTTCCCCACCACTTCCCATATGTTCCCATATGTTCTGGGGAATCGACGACCCATTGTGTCTGTGTGTGTTTTTCTCCTCCTGAACTGGACGAGACCTCGGCCGACCCATCGAATTCCTCGAGCAAGGCACGCAAGAACCCCTGAGTGCAAGCGCTGTTTGGCCGCTTTCACGCCCATCCCCAGTCATACAAGGAACGCCCGGGTGCCTCTCGCCTGAACCGTCCACCTCGCATCGGCATCCTGCCGCCTGGCCTGTTCACAGGTTCCGCGGGTGGGGCGCATGCCGTGTGCAGGATGCGCCTATCTGCCTCGATGTCTCTGTTGTCAACCGCCTTGTGACCCCCATCAGCTCCACATGGTGGGCGATATTTTGTCGACATCGAGCTCTCGACTGGGAGCTCCACAGATCGAAATGAGGGGCGAGAGGGCGCGCGGGATGCCACACGTCTGGCGAGACCGCAGCCTGATTTCAGACCGACCAACATCGATCTGGCCCGCTGGTGGGCCCCGGCTGCGCCGCCAGGAGGCACCCACATCCACAGCTCCTGGAGCGCTGCCCTGGGCCCCCTGGGGAGCGGTGGCAATGTCGCCGGGCCGCTTGCTCCTGACGCGCCCAAGCGGACGACGCAGACACCACGGCAAACCCTGCGTCCGAGGCGCCCCAAAGGGAGGGCACCGCGGCAAAGCCCACGGCCAACCCGCCGCGCCCGAGGCGGAGTGTGCCCTGGTGCTGCCGAGGCGCCCCAAGACGTGAGGCGACGCGTCGGAACAAACGGCGCGGCGGCCTGTGGATACGGCAGGTTCGCGCCGTGTGGACTTGTGCTCTCGCGTGGTGCGTCCAACGTTGAACCATCGCCGGTTTTCGGCAGCGCAGAGCGTGAGATGTCGGCCGACTCCAGGCCGCCCTCGGTGCTCAATCTCGAACGCCCACGCTGGTCGACCCTGCCGTGTTCCCTAGCTCCCAGGGGACACCCACCGCATTCCCAGTCATCCGACGATGCGTTTTTTGTTCGATCCGCGGCTGACGGAGGCCAAAATACAGGAAACACGCCAGGGTGGCACAAAAGCAAACATCGGGATCCTCGGGACCTGCGGTGCAGGCATTGGCTAAGGAGCCCTTGGACAAAGAAGCCAGGGTCTTCCAGCCGGTGGACCACCAATATAAGGTCGGCCATGGATATCCCCGCCCTCACCAGACAAATGATCCTACAAGGTCTGAAGACTCATGGGCAGACTCCTTCACTTACGCCTCCGCTGTGTTCCAGGGCGACAAGCATCTACCCGTGTCCGCGGCTTCGGCGGCTGGGCCCCTGGACAGGCGCCCCGGCGGTCGCGGGACGCTCTTTCGCGGAGGCCCTGCACGCAGCGCATCCACGCCACCGCGTATCTGCGGCATCGCGCTCCCGCATCCAGACCGCGAGGGCGCGGATGCGGGCCCAGACATGCGACGCCCTGATTCTTCCAGGACGGCGCCCCTGGCAGCCCCCGACCCTTTCCCCGGGACCGGCTTTTTGGTTCCTCCCGCGGGTCGTTCTTTGACGGCCCCGAGGCCCGGCGAGGGCCCCCCGGGGCCCGGACATGGCCAAAACCCCTCCCGTCCCGATCTTTGCTGCGACGCGATCCTGTCTGGGGACGTCTCTGCCGCTCGTGGGCAGCCGATGTCCTGGGGCGTGCGGCTATACTGAAGGGGCCCCAGGACACACAAATAAATACACACTAATAAAAGAAATCCCCATATTTTCCCATATTTTCTGGGTTTTCGTCTTCCCCCCCACTTCCCATATTTTCCCATATTTTCTGGGGAATCGCCGATTAATTGTGTCTGTGTGTTTCTTTCCCTCTTGATATGCGGAGCGGTGGATTTGGCTCACGCCCCTGGCGGTGGACGGGCCGGGCAGGGCGGGGCCGCGCCCCGCGCGGTGCGCCTTCGTGGGCGCAGCCCGCCTGTGGCAGCACCCTTGCCTGGAAGAGCGAAGCACTGCAGAACACATACAAGCCAACGACAAGCATACACACACAACAGCATGTTTTGGTCAGCAAAAAGCGTTGTTTTATCCGGCGAAGAGATTCGGTGCTTCTTCAACGAAACATTGTTTCCACAGTGTGTTTCTTCAGCAAAAAGATTCGGTGGTTCGCGCTGGACCCGTGGCGCTCGGAGCGCACCACAGCGCCAGGGGGCCTAGAACCGAGCCGCGAAGCGTGCCTAGAACCGCGAGATCCGACGTTGCGGAAGCTGCAACATCGCGAAGCATCACGACCAGAACCATGGACACAATCTTTCCGCAGCATGTTTGGAGCCGGATCGATCTGTGATGATCTCGAGTCGGATCGATATGTGATGGTCCAGGGGCCCAACAGCAAGGCGAACACGCCCGCAATGCAAATATTGCAAGGCCCCAGTCCCAAGGAGTTCAGAACGTTATATGTTTATGAGCATCGTGTAACCGACCCCTATAGGCGTGGCCTGCCCCACTGGCCGCTTTCCCCACTAGATGGGGGCATCGGCCATTTCCTTCTGGGTTCGAAGGGTATATACCCTTATCTGGGGTGCCTAGGGCCTAGATGGTGGGGGGCCTGGATGGGGATGGGGATGGGGACAGGAGTCGGTGGAACGAGACTGAGTCTATGCAGCTGTTTGGTTCTTCGGCCCTTGGGATGCCGACCCAGACATGCGACCTCATGTTCTTGTTCAGGGCGGCGTCCCTGGAAGTCCCCGACCCTTTCCCCGGGACCGGTTTTTTTCGTCCCGAGTCGGTCTTTGACGGTCCCGAGGTCCGGCGAGGGCCCCCCGGGGCCGAAAATAGCAAAAAACCTCCCGTCCTGATCTTTTCACGACGCGAGCATGATGCCCGGGGAGTTTGTGCAGCTGCTTGGTTCTTCGGACCTTTGGGATGCCGAAAGCACGAGCGGCGCCGCCCCCCGGGCCCTCCGGGCGCCAAGGGGCGTGCGCGCGACCTTCCGCGGAGGATGGCGTGCGGCGCCCCTGTCTCAGAGTGGGGACGCGCCGCGCGAGGCACCTAATAGCGCGGTCCCCGCCCGCTCTCGGGGCGGCTCCCCTTCTGGAGGGGGGCGAGGAGGAGGAGGAGCAGAGGAGGAGGGGGGGGGAGGAGGATGAGGAGGAGGAGAGATGAGGAGTAGGGGGGAGGGGGGAGGAGGGGAGAGAGGAGGGGAGGAGGAGGAGGAGGAGGAGGGAGGAGGGAGGAGGAGGAGGAGAGGAGGAAAGGAGGGAGGATAAGGAGTGGGGAAGGGGAGGTGGAGTGAGGAGGGTGAGGAGTGTAGAGGAAGGAGGGAGGAGGAGGAGGAGAGGGAGGAGAGAGGAGGTAGGTAGAGAGAGGAGGAGGAGGAAGGAGGAGGAGGAGGAGAGGAGCAGGGGGAAGGGAGGAGGGGATGAGGAGGGAGAAGGAGGAGGAGAGGAGGGAGGAGGAGGCGGAGAAGGGAGGAGAAGGAAGGGGGAGGATGATGAGAATGAGGAGGAGGAAGGAGGAGGTGAGGAGGGAGGAGGAGGAGGGAGGAGGAGGAGGAGGAGGAGGAGGAGGAGGAGAAAAAGAGAAGGGAGAGAGGAGGAGGAGGAGGAGAGGGAGGAGGAGGAGGAGGAGGAATTAAATCATGGCCTTCCTCATTCCACACCATTTCGAGGCCGTGCGGCACACATTCTCTACAGATGCCCTCACGGGCTATTACGTTCGCTATGCCACGGCCCGTCTTCTTACTGATGCGCGACGTTCGCCCTATCCTATGCGCTGTCGCACGTCTCAGTCATTGTTTTTGTTCAGTATTGATGCTGCAGTTGTGAAGCCAAAGTCCCCTCAACGGAAAACGAGGAGGAAGAGAAGGAGAACGACAAATAACCGCAAAGAACCCTAGCCCTCCTCCACCGCTGGATTAGCACCACGGGAGGAAGGCCGTCACCATGTATAGCCTAGCCATTTCTTGACAATAGAACTCTTGGGAGCTGAAATAAAAAGAGGAGAAAAGAGGAAGGAGGCGGAGGAGGAGGAGGAGGAGCAGGAGAAGTCAGTGGGAGATGGAGAACTGGGATGGGCAAAGGGACGATACGGCCAAGCGTACGAACCGGAAGGACAGCGAGCGCTTTCCGAACCCCGAAGTGCTCCTCGTCTTAGCGTCCCGGCTGCAGGGGTGGACAGAAAAGAAGAGCAAAAAAACGCCACGAGCATCAACTCCGCGCGGACTCCGTGGATCGGAGCGCGCCGGGGGCGGCGCCGGAGGCCCCGGCGGGGGGGGGCCCCAGGCGCGGATCCAAGAAGTCGGCGCGGAGCGCCAAAACTTCATGCTTGTGGCGGTTTGCAGTCGAGGCGTGGACCTAAGGAACCCCAAATAAGGAACGAGGCCCCTGTTTTCGCAAGTGAAACCTTGACTTCCCATCGAAAAAAGAAGGGAAACCTTAGGCAAGGTGTGGACCAATGAAAGAACATCGAGCCCCTCCCCAACGAAAAGGGTTCCTTCTTCAGCGCCCCGGCTGTACTCTTCGAGGGGAAGGGACGCATCTTCCTCCGCCGCCCCGGCGCCCCGCGCGCCGCTGGGCCCCCCCGGGGGGGGGGGGGGCACGAGGGCACGGCGCCGCGCGGCGCGCGACCCGCCCGAGAGCTAAGGAGCCCTTCGTGGCCCACGCCGGGGCTCCGTGTGGCCCACGAACCCAGGGAGCCTCGCGTCGCCTTCGGTGGCAACTCCGTGTGAAGGGGGCCCTGGGACACACAAATAGATACACACACAACTAATAAAACGACGCCCCATATGTTCTCATATGCTCTGGGTGTTCGTCTTCCCCCCCACTTCCCATATTTTCCCATATTTCCTGGGGAATCGCCGATGAATCGTGTCTGTGTGTTTCTTTCCCTCCTGAGAAGCCTCGCGCCGCCGGTCGGCTCTTGCAGATCGGCGCTCGCCGACGCGAGGTCGACGCTCACCGACGCCAAATCGGCGCGACTCGACGCTCTCTCGCTCCGCCTCGCCTCCCGTCCCCGCTCGTCGCGCGTCCCTCCCTTCCTTCGTGCGTTCTCCCCCCTCTCCGAACGTTTGAATTCATGTATCATGTAGCGCCTGCCGACGCGCCAGTGGGCGTACGGCTTCTGTCTGTCTGTCTGTCTGTCTGTCTGTCGACGCTACTAGATCGGCGCGATCTCATCGACTCCCAGACGCTTGCCGACGCCAGTCGACGCCAAAGAGGCAGAACTCAGAGGGTGTTTGGCGGCGCGCACTAGGGGGTGGGGGGAGGGAGGAGGGCTTCTTAGAAGGAGGCTGCTTCTCAGAAGGCGCCGGCCCTACATCTATAGATAAGGCCCGCGCCTTCCAAGAAGCAGGGGTGCTTCTGAGAAGCCCTCCCCCCTTCCCCAACCCCCCTCTGCGCGTGGCTGAGGTTCACCAGGCTCACACGATTTGCTGCCGGGCGCCGCGGCGGCAAGAGAGCCAGACGGCGATCGAGGAGCGGCGGAGCGCGCGGGAGCACGGCAGGGCACCCCGGAGGGGGGGGGCGCGCAGAGAGGCGCTCGGGCGCGAGCTCATGGTGGGGGGGGGCGATGTGCTGCGCTCCGTTGCCGTTGATGCTCGCAGACTGAGCCAGGGGCGACGTGTGCTCTCTCCATGCCGGAGCAGCGGTCGCGCACACCCCTCACCAGGCATTGAGGGTTAACTGGGGGGGGGGGGGAAAGGTGCCCTGGACCGGGCCCCAAGGGCCCCTTCTGGGCCCTCAAAAGGTCCCCCTCCGGGTCCCCGAAAAGGATTCCTTTCTGCAGCGCCCGCCGCCCCCCCACCTAGTCGCCCCCCCCCATTACGCGTCCTCCGAGGCGCGAGGCGGCCGGAGGGGCGGTTGAGAAGGGACCAACCCTCCCGGCATTCCTGTAGGCCTACCACGACATGTTCTTGGAATTCGACAGTGTTCTCATAATAACAAAAGCAGTGCTCTTAGAACATAAGCCCGATGCATCCAAACAAGACAGTCTCGGCCAGAATTGTTCCGAGAACAGTTCGCGCAAACCACTTACAGTTAGTAAAACATTCCTTGGTGGGCCTATAGGCAAGCCAGGACGCTTCGCCATTGCTTGAGGCGGGGGGGGCGACCGAGCCGAATTCGGGCCACGCGTCGTGAACAAGCAACGCCGCAAGTTCAGTTCTCTGGCCGGTTTCTTAGGCCCTCGGGGGGGCCCTCGTCGCGAGGCGGAATCGTCCGCAACCTCTCGGGATGCACACTCTGGGCTTAGGTCGGGCATGTCCTCCAACAGGCGGATTTGCAAGGAAAAACAAGAAGTAGTCAAACAAGAATCGAAAATAGTCAACAAAAAAATGTCCCCAAACTATCTTTTGACTATTCTTGAATATTCCTCCTGTAGAAGGACATATTCGACTTACGTCTGGACCAGCTTTGAGCCGGTCTGGAGGGCTTTTAGACGGGCCGGCTTTAAGCCGCCCAGGTGGGAAGTGGTCGGGAGTACCATGGAATACATGCTTGGAGAAAAACATCGAAGGCCTCGAAACCCTGTCCCGACCGCTTCCCAAGTGGTAGGTTTTCTTC
>CAUYUJ010011082.1:0-24818 GCA_963575745.1 Prorocentrum cordatum
ATGCTGCGCATTGCACTCAAACCGCCCCGGCTGCACAAAACTCGCGTGACCAAGTCGCCGACGGAACTATGGGCGCAAAGGTGATCTAGCCGCGAAAGATCCGCGAGCGGGCGCGGCATGCTGTGCGGCGCACTCAAACCGCCCCCACTTCACGATACTCCCATGACCAGGTCACTGCCGCCCATCCCCTTGCGCCACCCGCAGCCCGCGGGCCTCGCAGTCGCCGCGGCCCTACGAGTGGCATGGTCATCCAAGCTTTGCGCGCTGGAGCGGCACGCTGTGCAGCGCACTCAAACCGCCCCGGCTGCACAAAACTCGCGTGGCCAAGTCGCCGTCGGAACTACGGGCCCAAACGTGATCCAGCCACGGAAGATCCTCGAGCGGGAGCGGCATGCTGTGCGGCGCACTCAAACCGCCCCCACTACTCGAAACTCCCATGACCAGGTCACCGCCGCCCATCCCCTTGCGCCACCCGCAACCCGCGGGCCTCGCAGTCGCCGCGGTCCCACGAGTGGCATGGTCATCCAAAATTTGCGCGCTGGAGCGGCATGCTGCGCAGTGCACTCAAACAGCCCCCAAAGGTGATGTAGCCACGGAAGATCCGCGAACGGGAGTGGCATGCTGTGCGGCGCACTCAAACCACCCCCACCACTCGAAACTCACACGGCCAGGTCACCGCCGCCCATCCCCCATGCGCCACCCGCAGCCCGCGGGCCTCGCAGTCGTCGCAGTCCCGCGGGAGGCATGATCATCCAAGCTTTGCGCGCTGGAGCGGCATGCTGTGCAGCGCGCTCAAACCGCCCCGGCTGCACAAAACTCGCGCGACCAAGTCGCCGACGGAACTATGGGCGCAAAGGTGATCTAGCCGCGAAAGATCCGCGAGCGGGCGCGGCATGCTGTGCGGCGCATTCAAACCGCCCCCACTTCACGACACTCCCATGACCAGGTCACCGCCGCCCATCCCCTTGCGCCACCCGCAGCCCGCGGGCCTCGCAGTCGCCGCGGCCCCACGAGTGGCATGGTCATCCAAGCTTTGCGCGCTGGAGCGGCATGCTGCGCAGTGCACTCAAACCGCCCCGGCTGCACAAAACTCGCGCGACCAAGTCGCCGACGGAGCTATGGGCGCAAAGGTGATCTAGCCACGACAGATCCGCGAGCGGGCGCGGCATGCTGTGCGGCGCACTCAAACCGCCCCCACTTCACGAAACTCCCATGACCAGGTCGCCGCCGCCTACCCCAATGCACCACCCGCAGCCCGCGGGCCTCGCAGTCGCCGCGGCCCCACGAAAGGCATGGTCATCCAAGCTTTGCGCGCTGGAGCGGCTACTGCGCAGCGCGCTCAAACCGCCCCGGCTGCGCAAAACTCGCGTGACCAAATCGCCGTCGGAGCTATGGGCCCAAACGTGATCCAGACGCGGAACATCCTCGAGCGGGAGCGGCCTCCTCCTCCTCATCTCCGTCCTCCTGCTCCTCCTCCTCCTCCTCCTCCTCATCCTCGTCCTCCTCCTCATTACCCCCCTCCTCCTCCTCATCGTACTCCTCTTCCTCCTCATCCTCCTCCCCCCCATCCTCCTCCTCCTCCGCATCCTCCTCCTCTTCCTCCTGCTCCTCATCCTCCTCATCCTCCTCGTCCTCATCCTCATCATCCTCCTCATCATCATCATCCTCCTCATCCCACTCATCACCCTACTCCTCCTCCTACTCCCCCTGCTCTTCCTGCTCCCCCTCCTCCTCCTCCTCCTCCTCCTCTTCCTCCTCCTCTCCTCATACCTCCGCATCATCATCATCCTCATCGACCTCCGCCTCGTCCTCCTCCTCCTCCTCCTCCTCCTCCTCCCTCCTCCTCCTCTCCCACCACCCCCCCCCCCCTCCCCCCCCTCCTCCTCCTCCTCCTCCTCCTCCTCCTCCTTCACCTCCTCCCCCGCCTCCGCCAACCCCGCCCCCCCCCCCCCCCTCGCTCCGCATTGCGGAACCTGAGCACGCGCCCGCCCGGTGGGGTGGGGGTGGGGGGGGGGGGGGGGGGGGCTCATGCCCAGGCGCGACGTCGAGGCTGGCGGCGCGCAAGCCCGATGGCGACGAGTCTGGGCACAGATAGCTAATCTAAGAGGAGGGGGGGGGAGGGGGGAAGGGGGGGGGGAGGCGACGTAGTGGCCCACCGCTTTCGCCAACCCAGCTGTCGATAACTCGCATGGTGCCGTGCGCGGCCAGCTACTATACATTCCTCTTGGATCCGCAGCGCACGTTCGACGAACCAAAGCTGTGGAATTTAGCGAAGAGATTATGCTGAGCACGTTGGGGCAATATTGGGAATCATGGGATGGGGTATGTGCTTCGGTCCGCGGAGCACCCTGGCTGGGATGCTCCGCGGACCAAACTGGCCAGCCGACAATGCTGCATTAAATTACCCCGGCGACGTACCCAACCCCTGCGCAGAAGCGGGGCGCAAATAGTTTAGGATACTTTATAAGGGGGCGATGACGGAGCGAGGGTTACATATGTCTGCAGACGGAATTCGGGAGACTCGCAGGACACTGGATACAGGAGAAGGGATTGATAAAGCTGATGATTTACAATTCCTGAGCACTCCTAGCCATTTCGAAAACGGGGATCACAGCAGGCCTCGAAAGTGGCGACAGGTTCGCAGATCGCAGCCCCGCAGGGATGGCGAGGTCTCATTTGAATCTGCCCGTGGCCCTCACTGTGCTGGGCCCCCCAGCAGGCCTCGAAAATGGCGTCAGTTTCGCAGATCGCAGCCCCCCAGGGATGGCGAGGTCTAATTTGAATCCGCCCGTGGCCCTCACTGTGCTGGGCACCCCAGCAGGCCTCGAACATGGCGACAGTTTCGCAGATCGCAGCCTCCCAGGGATGGCGATGTCTACTTTGAATCCGCGGCGATTGCCCTCACTGTGCTGGGCCCCCCAGCAGGCCTCGAAAATGACGACAGTTTCGCAGATCGCAGCCCCCCAGGGATGGCGAGGTCTAATTTGAATCAGCGCGTGGCCCTCACTGTGCTGGGCCCCCATCAGGCCTCGAAAATGGCGACAGTTTCGCAGATCGCAGCCCCCCAGGGACGGCGAGGTCTAATTTAAATCTGCCCGTGGACCTCACTGTGCTGGGCCCCCCAGCAGGCTTCGAAAATGACGACAGTTTCGCAGATCGCAGCCCCCCCAGGGATGGCGAGGTCTAATTTGAATCTGCCCGTGGCCCTCACTGTGCTGGGCCCCCCAGCATAGCCTAGAAAATCGAAAATGGCGACAGTTTCACAGATCGCAGCCCCCCCAGGGATGGCGAGGTCTAATTTGAATCCGCGCGTGGCCCTCACTGTGCTGGGCCCCCCAGCAGGCCTCGAAAATGGCGACAGTTTCACAGATCGCAGCCCCCCAGGGATGGCGAGGTCTAATTTGAATCCGCGCGTGGCCCTCACTGTGCTGGGCCCCCCAGCAAGCCTCGAAATGGCGACAGTTTCGCAGATCGCAGCCCCCCCAGGGATGGCGAGGTCTAATTTGAATCCGCGCGTGGCGTCACTGTGCTGGGCCCCCCAGCAGGCCTCGAAAGTGGCGACAGTTTCACAGATCGCAGCCCCCCAGGGATGGCGAGGTCTAATTTGAATCCGCCGCGTGGCGTCACTGTGCTGGGCCCCCCAGCAGGCCTCGAAAGTGGCGACAGTTTCACAGATCGCAGCCCCCCAGGGATGGCGAGGTCTAATTTGAATCCGCCGCGATTACCCTCTATGCAGGACCCCCCAGCAGGCCTCGAAAGTGGCGACAGTTTCACAGATCGCAGCCCCCCAGGGATGGCGAGGTCTAATTTGAATCCGCCGCGATTGCCCTCTATGCAGGACCTCCCAGCAGGCCTCGAAAGTGGCGACAGTTTCACAGATCGCAGCCCCCCGCAGGCAAGACAGAAAGAGGCAGGAAAGAGGCGGGAGGCGGGAGGAGGAAGGACGCGACCACACTGCTCTTTTCAAAACGAATACCCAACCAAGGAGGGTTGGGAAAAACAACAACTGTGGCGGTCACCCACCAAACGCCGCGCCCTTTAACATTAAGAGGTTGGAGAGATTACGAACCAGTAGAGCTGCCGCAGTCCGGACGTGCCAGGAGGAGCGGAGGCGCGCGAGAATGGGGGGGGGGGGGGGGGGGGCGTCGCCCCATCCGAGGGAACGGACGCGCCCCCCCCCCCCCCCCTCCCCCGGAGGAGGTTTGAGGGGGGACGCCGCCCATCCTAGGGAACGGGCGCGCCCCCCCCCCTCCCACTGAGGATTCCCGCGCAGCGGCCCCTTGCTCACTCATCCAGGGAAACAAGAGGGCATGGACGCATTTGATGTTCAGTTCAAAACCTAACCCAAGAACTCGATCCCTTGGACAGATATCAAGCCTCAACCGAAAAATCGATCCCTTGGAGCTCAAACGCGGCACGTAAACCAGGGAGCCGAAAACCCGAAGAAACATTTTCGTGCGCCTATGCCCCCGTGCGGCCCGATAGCCCCCCACCGTGACCTGGTTCCACCCAAGCCTACAGGTGGGCGTCCTATCGGTCGCGCACTATGGGAGGTTGGAGGTTAGAGAGTTTTCCGGCCCTCGGTCCGTCTGCGCAAAATCAAGAAACAGGAGAGAGATCATCTTAACATTTACGTCGCGTCAATGTCTCATTAACAGTCACATATACCGAGATTTCTCTACCAACCCCTTTTATTCCCCCTTGGGTGCAGGGTTGACCTCCCGCCCCCCCTTCCCTAGAACTGGACGCGGCATGCCACGAAGGTCGGGCGTCCCACATATCCTGAGAAAGAACTTAGAGTTGAGAATAAACTACAATACGTCCGGGCTGGACACAGAGACCTGGTGAATGCAATGCTACATTGGGCCTGGAAAGTGGCATTAACTTACCCAACGGCGTGCGGCAATTCCGGCCTATGGGCGACCGCGTTCCAAGTACTTCCTCAATATTTGCCATATTCGCTGAGCCCATTGAGCTAAACAGGATGTTGTCGAGTGCGCAGGGGGCATCGTCGCAATCAATATCAATGCTGAGCAAAACAGTTCGGTCTTATGATGAAGCGAAACTATAGAATACACATCATGAGCCTGGTGAATGCACCGTTCATGGATTACCACTCCGCACGTCGTAACTGGGAAATAACCAGCCACCGTGCCCCAAAGCACGTCGGGGCGTGCTGGCATGCCAACTACTGTCTCGTAGGGTTTCCGTATGTCCGCTAAGGACCCCCCCCCCCTCTCCTCACACTCTCTTGCATACATCGGCGTCCCTCCGGAGGCCAAAACATTCATCGAAAAGTGCCACCGACTCACACTCCCGAAGCCGCAAATCTTCGTAGGATACCAGAGATCCGCGCTCCCTACCAAGATGGTTCCAGGACCGACCCGAAATGACTCCAAGCCGGCCTGACTTGGCGTCACGACGGCCAAGGAGGAGGGGGAAGGAGGAGGGGGATGGGGAGGACGGCGAACAGAAGGACCAGAAGCCTCTTGGGTAGGTGTCGGATTCTCGTCGGCTGTCTCTTGGAAGCATATTGGAACCCTCTTGGGGCGTCTTGGGGGCCTCTTGGCGGCCCCGGGGGCCTCTTGGGGCGTCTTGGGCGCCTCGGAACGCCTCTTGGGAGCCTCTTGGGGCCTCTTCGGGGCCTCTTGGGAGCCTCTTGGGGGCCTCTTGGGGCGTCCTGGGCGCATCCTGGGCGCATCATGGGGCCCTCATGGGGCCGTCTTGGGCCTCTACTGGGAGGTTCTGGGGGGCGCCGCGGGGAGCAAAGGAGGCGGGCGGGGCACGGAGCAGATGGGGGCCCCCCCCTCCCCCCCCCACCCCCCCCCCCCCCATCCTCCCCCCCCCTTCTGGAGGGGGGGCCGACGAGCTGGATGGGAGGAGGCGGCGAGGAAGCAGGGAATGGCGGATGGGGGGGCAGGTGCACCGAAGGAAAGGAGAAGAGGCTACCCAAACGGCGCTGGGGTAGATGGGAAGGATGGTCGCACCGCATCGCCGGTGCATCGGCGCGGTATCGGCGACGTGACGCGATCCTCTGACCCCGTCTACTCAGGCCCCACCTGGGCGACCTGGACAGGTGGACTGGAGGAGAGGAGAAGAGGCGGGCGGCAGTTCCACATGACATGAGCACCCGCTCGTTCTAAGCCGAGCCTGGGGACTATGATGATTATGACGATGATTACGATGATGATGATGGATGGCGGTGATGGTGACAATGTGTATTATGATGATGTCAGAGAAAATGAGAATGAGACGGCCACGCAGAAGACCTGGCACGAAAACTACTCGACCGGCTAGTCCGTATCGACACCACTTGCGGCCGCTATGAACCGACGAAGGGGGGGTGGCTGCTAGTCCTGGCGCGTCTCAAAAAGACCAGCCGAATTCCGCATACGAGGACGAGGAGGATGAGGAGGGGGGAGTAGGAGATAGAGGAGGGGGGGGAGGACGAGGAAGAGACGGAGAAAACGGAGAATAATGAGGAGGGAAGACGAGGAGAAGTCCGCGGGCCCCCTTGTGGGGCCACCAGGCTGTAGGACGGAGTTTGCTGATCCCTGCGCCAGTTGCAGGTTCCAGTTTCCACTGTGACAGTTCCCCTTACTGCTTCCTACTGTGAATTGTTACTGAACGCGCGAGGGGGGGGAGCCGAGAAGGGCGCGCATTGCCGCGCCCCTCCGGGAAACTCCGAATTCCTGCGGGGTCGTGGGACGCGTAAAAGAACATGGGAGTCGCGCCCGCGAGGCCAGAAACCCACGTAAATTACGCAATAGTCGTGCCCCTGGGGCCATAAACCTTAAGACACTATGCAATATTCGCGACCCCGAAGCCATAACCCCCCGACAACCGTCGGGACAGCCGCCAAAAATCAACCTAGGGCGCAAAACTGCATCGCGGGAAGGCCACCGAACCTCCGAGGGCCCACACCTTGACAAAATCACGTCGTCGGACGTTTGGGAGAACGGAGGGCATGTTTTGCACGAGGAAGAGAGAGAAAGAGAGAAAGAGAGAGAGAGAGAGAGAGAGAGAGAGAGAGAGAGAGAGAAAGAAAGAAAAAAAAAAACAACAAAAAAAATAGAGCGCGACACTCCACCCCCCGCCCGGGCTATGCATCCAAGAGCACTCTCAGAGAGACACTCCGGGCCCATATTCAACGTCCATCGCGCGACCGTTCGAGTCTCAACGCGCTTCCCGCGATGAACGCGCCGTTCAGTTTTTCGCCGCCCAGGAGCCCCCGAAACCGCGACAAACCACCGGGCGTCGTCCGGGAGCCCACGAAACTCAACCCACCAAACGTCGCCCCCACCAGCCCTATGGGCGTAGGTGGTCTAGACCTTCCTCTTCCATGCCCATTCTACCACCCTCCCTGAACCTGGGCGGGGGTGGCCGCGACGCGTTGGAGCGTCCAAGATGGCCCAGGCAGGCTCCAAGAGGGTCTCCGGGAGTGCAGGATGGCCTCCAACATGGGCCGATACAGCGCATGATCGCTCAATCTAGCTTCCAAGATGCTCCAAGAGGCCTCAAGACCGCTCCAAGACGACTCCAAGTGAGCAAAGAGCTCCCCAAGGAGGCCCCCGAGAGACCCAAACCCTTCGAGCGCGTACAGAAAATCTATCATGAGCCGCATTCTCTTCCATTCGCGTTCGACACTCTTCCGAGGCTTCAAGATGGCTCCAAGATGGCCCAAGAGGGCCCCAATTGAGCCTTCTGGGCGCCTCGTAGTGCCATCTTGGAGGAGATCGATCAAAGAAAAGAAAGGGCGAAACAGCCTCGCTCCTCTACCCCCCATTCCCCGGAACAATCCAAGAGTCCTCAAAAAGCGCCCACAACAACCCAAGAAAGCCCCAATACGGCCCGAGCGGGCTCCAAGGCGGCCCCATGGAGGCCCGTCCGACTGACGTATCGGATACGCGCAGAAGTGAGACAGCAGCCTGTCACTTATCGGAAAAGCCCACGGCGCACAAACATCCATGAACTTCTTTGGGGTCGGCGGCAGAGGCGGCAGTCTTTAAATTGAAGGCGGCGGGCATTGCGCGGGGCCCGGCCCGCGAGCGGGGTCGCGCGCGCGACCGCGCGACCGCGCGCGCGCCGGTCGCGTCGCAGATCAGACGCATAGATAAACAGACGAAGACGCAGAGACGCGCTGACAAACAGAAGCGCAGACACACATCCGCATAGAAGCACGCGCGCAGCAGGCGCGGGCGCGCGCCCCATAACACGCGCAACGCCCATGCAACGCATGCGCACTTTTGGCGGTCGCGGTCTCTCGCGCGGCGGCGAGGAGGAGCAAATCTGATGCAACGGGCAAAGCGCGCGGCCTGGGCCCGGAGCGGGATCGCGCGCGCAGACGCACGCG
Source organism: Prorocentrum cordatum (assembly GCA_963575745.1). Lineage (NCBI taxonomy): Eukaryota > Dinophyceae > Prorocentrales > Prorocentraceae > Prorocentrum > Prorocentrum cordatum. The sequence continues at coordinate 8,354 of CAUYUJ010011082.1, forward strand.
CGCGCGTGCGCCGCGCGCAACCGCGTGACGCGCGCAAGCGCGCAATCACACAGACGCCCACGCACGCATGCAGAAAGACAGATAGAAAGGCGCACAGGCGCACAGACACACGGCCGCACAGACACGCAGGCGCAGGCAGCGCGGCGCAGAGATACAGGCGCACATACACAAAATCACACAGACACACATGCACACAGACGCACGTGCGCACAGACGCATGGACACACGGACGCGCAGACACGCAGACACGCAGACACACATGCACGCACACGTGTGCACACGCGCACGCACGCACGCGCGCGCGCGCATGCACGCCCGCACGTCCGCGCGCCCGCGCACCCGCGCCCGCGCGCCCACCTGCCCGCCCGCGCCTGCCCTCGCCCACCCGTCCGCCCGCCCCCGCCCATTCCCGCCCACCCCCCGCGTGGCCCCGCCCGCCCCCGCCCGTCCTCTCCCGCCCCCGCCCGCTCCCGCGCGCCCGCGCGCGCCCCCCGCCCGCGCTCGCACGCCCGGGCCCGCCCTCGCCCGCCCGCGCTCGCACGCGCGCGCGCACTTGCGCGTAGTGACATCTAGCCCATTGCCGATATCGATAGCTCGAGCCTTCTCGGGGGGCGGTCAGGCCAGGCCTCGCGCCGCGAGGCGTCTCGAATGGGCCGAGATGACTGGCGGGGGCGGTTTGCCAGCGGCGGCTGCCGGCGCTCCTTCCGCGCTGAAGACCCGTGCGCATCTGTGGCCCGCAGGCCTCGAGCGGCGCGCTGAGCCTCCAGTGCGCGGGGCTTTGGCGCAAAGAGGCAGAATGAGGTGTGGGGCGGCGCGCGCGTGGGGCGCAGCAACTTCAGCAACGCGCGCGGTGCGTGCGCGGCTGGCCCCAAGGCGCCCCCTGGCTCAGAGCGCTGAAAATGCGCATCCAAAACTTGACGCGAGCACTCCCCGCCCAGATGGAATAGGAGAGGGGCGAGCAACATCTTGTGACAACGCTCAAGCCCGGCGCATGCGCGGCTGGCCCCAGGGAGCCACCTGGCTCTGAGAACTGAAAATGCAAATGCCGAAGCTCGACGCGAAAACGCGCGCGCGCCCCGCCCATGGTGAATCGCCCGGGCGAGGCCTGCGCATATCTGCACCAGGAAATCGCTGGGCGAGTTGGTCCGCGCGCCGACATGGAAAGTCAGCTAATCACAATCCAAGGCGACCGGGCTGGGCAAGCACGGCAAACCAGGTCCGCTGCTCGCCATGTCCTGGGCCGTCTATGACAGGTACCAGACCGAGAGGGCAGCGAGCCCTGCGCTGGCCCATGGGCCTGGCCCTCGCATTGCGACGGCAGCATGCGCGCGTGGCCAGGAGCGGGGTGATGGCCAGCGCTCTCTGGGCAGCAATGGTTGGAAACTCCCCCGCAGTCTAGCCAACCCGATGAACAGACATGCCTGGGAGGCAGTCCAGCAATGAACCGCGAGAGGCGCGACCGCGGACTACACGCGATCCATGGGCCAGAATGACTCGGAGCACTGCGGCGCCGCGGGCGCCCGCGCCACAATCGAAGGGGCCCGTTAATGTGCAATGACCTGCTTGTCCGCGTCAGCCCGCGAGCCGCCCTCGAGGGGGCGGGCGTGCAAATTCTGGCCGATCTCGTTGCGGCTCGAAGCGTTGGGCAGCTCCGCTGTTTCCATCCCGAGAGACCGCGGCTTCGGGCCACGCTAGTCAACGACTCTGCAGCGCGAGACCTGCGCCTGCCACCCACCAAAAGGCACATCCGCATTGTCGCGCCGCGCGTCGCTGCTTTGACCGTCGGGCCAGAGAGCGCGCCACCACTGTTCAGGTCCACGGGTTTTGCTCCTGGAGGTGTGGCCGCCCCGCCTCGCGCGGCGCCTGCCGCCCTCGGAATGCGCAGGACGGCGATTGGGGGTGTTATTCGCGACGAATCTGCGGCGCCCCCATCGTCCGCTCCATCGTCTCGCGGGCGGGGCGCGAATATTCCACTGCCGTCGCAAGAGCAGGGTTGATTATCGAAATCGATCGACCATGCTGACCCACCGTCGCCTGCAACGTCGACATGCGGGCATCTTCGAAGTCGCGGGGCTGGATTCCGCAGTGCCCGCGGGGGAAGCCGAAGGGCCAGAGCCAAGAGCAACGGGGCTCGATCCAAACAGACTGCGCGGGCGGTGGACTGTCCGTTGTGGCCTGGTCTCCCGAGGCGTTCGTCTCTCGGCGTCCGTGGGCGCCCTGGCCTGCTCCCGAGCTGGCTCGCCCATGGCCAGAGCGGCCCGCCGCGGTCGGGGCCGCGGCCGCGGCTGCCCCCCGTGCTCGCAGAGACTGCCGCGCGACCCCGTCGCTGACCTGCGGTGTCCGGCGGGCCGGGGCGGCGCCGAGCCCCCGCGCGCGGGCCCCCCCCGGCGCCGCTATGTTATCCGTCGCCGAGGTCATCGGGCCGAGCATATCCGAAATGCCCGTGTTGCCGCCTCCAACGCCGCCGCCGTTGCCGCCGCCGCCGCTGCGCTAGTTGCGCAGCTTGGGGGCGGGGGTGGGGGCGCGTGGCGCGGGGCGTTTTGCCGGCGCGCGGCCCGCCGCCGCCGCCGCCCCCTCTGCGCCGCGGGCCAGAGTGCATCTCGGAAGAGGCGCGGTGGCCCAGGCAGCAGGTGGATTTGGATGTCGGGCGCGCGCGCTGCCCTCCGCGGCTTCGAAGGCAACGACTTCGATCGCTTCAGGGCTAGTGCATAAAAAAAAAAAAAAAAAAAAAAAAATGCGCGGCGCTGCCTGGAGCGTCTCCGCGCGGCTGGACGGCGGTGCAATGTTGCGCCGACTCCGTCGCGCCCGCGTCTCGCTGTCGCCTGATTTTGCGCGCGGCGAGATGTCAATGGGAACCGGCGCCGACCAATTCAGATCGCATGCTTTGAAATTGCGCCAGCGTTGCAATCGACCGCGCAATTCGTCTGTGCTCCAGAAAAATGGTGAACTGTAGACGAGCCACGGACAACGCCCGACGGGTTGTTTTGCAGGGGGCTCGATCTTGCCCGCGACGGCGCACGCTTCGTTCTCGCGTGCGATATATGCGCTGGCTGACGTGGGGGCGAGATAGACGGCAGCCTCATAATAGAAGGCAGCGACTGCGCATGGCGGCCAGCGTTGACTCCAAGTAGACGGCGGGCAGGACGAGGATGAGAGGAGGGGGGGGGGGGGGGGGGGGGGGCGAAAGGAGGGCGGGGGCAGAACGGGGTGGAGCGGGGGGGGGGGGGGCAACGTCACGCAAGCGCAAGCAAGCACGCGGAAGCAAGCAAGCGCAAGCGAGCAAAAACAAGCAAGCAAGAGCCAGCGATCAAGTGCAAGCAAGCAAGGGCTAGCAATAGCAAGCAATCGAGAGCAGGCGCGCAGGATCAAGCAAGCGAACGCAAGTGAGCGCGCAAGAGCAAGCAAGGGGCCCCAGAGCCTGGCGGGCCTGGGCGGGCGCCGCGCCCGCCCGCTTGAAACTCCGGGTCGCCGGGGGCCGCGCGCGAGACGGCCCTGCTCAGGGGGGCCCAGAGGGGCTCGCGCAACAGGGTTGCGGGTCGCTCAGTCGAGGGGCTCGGAAGTCCACCCCGGTTGCGCTGAATTTGCCAAAAGTGAGACCCGGACTGAAGGGGCGGCGCAGCGCGCGAGATTGCATGCGCGCGTTGCTGCAGACACTGCGAGGGCAGCAGCTGCGCTATAACCCGGCGCACTTGCGTCGACCGCCAATGAGGGCTGCTGCGCACCAGTCCCGGCATCTAACAATCATCCGATGGATAAACATTAGGGAGATGTCATCGTTGAAATGGGCCCTAGCCCCCAGCGCGCGTCGACCCGCGAAATGCGCGGTCGCCGAGGAGCTGGCGCCGCGGGAGCGCCGCGTTCACCGCGGTATCAAGACCGCGCCGTCTATCAGGGGCAGCGCTGGGCATGCGCGGCCACCGAGCTCGCCGGAATGAACGGTTTGCGCGCCGTGGAGTGTTTGGGCCCTCATCTTCTATCGAATGGCTATCGCGTCGCGTGCGCGCCGAGTCGAGGCGCGCACGGCACGTCGTCGCTCGCCAGGGGCGGGGCCGGGGGCGGGGCGGGGCCGGGGGGCGCGATGCGCGGGGCAAGCGCTCCGATCCAAGCCTCGGGGACGAATCCGACGTCTGTAGAGGGGCGGGGCGGCGCCGCGGAAGGGGGTTATCTGGTTGAGAAGCGGCGCGCGAGCGTCGACTGCAACTCGCTCCGCGTCCTCTTCCCTGGCGGCAGCCGCGAACTCAGCGGGGGCGAGCCGACTGACCTCGGGGGCGTCGACCGGGCGGAGTGCGCGGGGGGTATCTGCGGGGCACCCCCGAGCGGTCGTGCCCAGACAAGACGCGAACCAAACAATTCGCGCAACCCGTTTTGCCAACGCTGGTCGCGGCTGGCGAGATTGCCGGGCAACTCGCCCGGGCCGCCGCAGAGCGCGCCGAGTCTCCCGGCCACTATCCACCTCGATGATCGCTTCATCGCCCGACTTTTGGCCCGCAGAGATGAGAGGGGTCGCGACGGCAGGCCCGGCCCGAATCCAGCCCATCCAGCGCGTCGGAGATGCGCTGAACTCCGAGAGCGCATCAAGGAACATCAGAATATAATGTTCGGCCCGTGCGCGCGATTTTCCAGCCCGCGCCTTCTGCCAGAAAATAGAGGGCCATTCTAGGGGCATGGCAGGGCCCCCGTTCGCGGGGGCGCCAGGCCCCCCGGGGGCGCTGCGGCGGCCGCACAGGCCCGGGCCGCGGACCTGGCGTTGGAGCAAGACGTCGTGCATATCGCAGTGCTGCAACGAGATAAAGCGCGGCCGTCGGTGTCGCGCTGAAGAACAAACGCGGAGGCTCAGGTGTCGACTGCGCGGTGCGTCGATGCACATATCGTGCTAGGCGTGATGGCGGTGTTCATGTGTGACAGGGGGGCGCCGGCGACATCGCGCGCGCCCGCGGCGCGCTCGCGGGCGGGGCGGCGACGTGCGCGAAAGCGATCGAGGCGGGGACTTGCGTGGATTATTAGCTGGGGGCCGTGTGCGTGCTCGGTGCGCAGTGTTGTCGGCGATGGATAACGCGGCCGGATTCAGCAACGGCGCCGCGCGCCTTTGCGCCGCGCCCCCTTCCTACCTCCAAAGTAGCAGCTGCGAAGATCATGGGGGGTCGCCCGTGGCGCCTGGGAGCCAAGTAGGGGTGCCCACTGCGCTCCTTCGCGGGGGCCGATCAAGGGGCGCGCCGACGCCCGTGGGAACGTTCGCGAAAACGTCCGACGCTCCTGGGGAACGCCTAGGGGCCGCGCCGTTGGCCTGCGTAGGGCCCTTGAGAACGAAGGTGGCCCGCAAAGGTGAAGCCCTCGGGTGCCCATCTCTGGTGTCGGAATGGGTCCTGGATGCGCTTAGCTAGGAAACATACGAAGCCGTTGAATGCGACTGCCTGACGTCGATCAGCCTCTCCAGGCCGATCGAGGACAGACTGATGAAACACTGGAGGTGAGCAATGGCGCAGACGATGGGCCCGCCCACGTGCCGTTCTACCGCCAACGAAAGGTCAACGTACTTGGCGCAGAGTTGAGCGCGAGGCGAGGGCAAGAGCAAGGACGCTGACGTGACCATTCGCCCCAACTGTTGCAATGCATTCGACCGCCTCACGCTGGATGAAATGGACCCCATCGGTGAAGGCCTCCGCTGGATATGCGCACAGTGCCTGCCAGAGATCCGCAGAGAGCAACGATGTCACATTATGCGAATGGGGCTTTGGGGAGCGAGGGTTCCTGTGAATAGCCAGTGCTGATGACCACCCTGAAACAATCTGAACTTCTGCAGCTCACGCCTGTAACGCACACTAACCAGCGCGGCTCGTGAGAAACATGCGAAACTGGATGTGTTGCTGGATGCTTGCGTCGCTGTGAGATTGCAGTGCGCCCGCGGCCCTTGCCCTGGGAATGAGGGCAGCAAGGATAACAACTAATACCCACACAAGATAACATGCCGAACGAGATGATCTGGCCAAGAGCGCCCGTGTCCCCGACCCGACCGCCTATGGGGAACGCACTTCCCAGGCCGCGCGGTCTGTCCAAGATGAACGTGGCACCGCCCAGGACGTGGGGCTGAATGCTGCACTTCGTGGCCCTCCGACGCAGACACGAAGGATGGTTGAAACAGATGCGGGAAACATTGGGATGATGGAAGGCGACAACATTGACCGTAACCAGGGAACCAAACGATTCTCCGAGTTTCGGCTGCAAAAACACGAAACGATGAATTTATCACTGAATGCATTTGGCGGCAGTCTCGTCGGATGAAGAATCGCGACAGTGGGAGGCGCACGCCAGCAACCACCTTGCAGAGCTCAAGGCAACCAGGAACCCTATTAGCCACCTGGCCCCCTTCTGGCCTCGATCCACGCCTGACGCGGTTCGTGGTGCCCGGGGCTTGCCTGGCGAATTGCTAACAGCGGGTGCCAACGTTCCTTCAGATCGATACGTATCTGCGGCCCGTCGGCCTTGCGCGGCGCCCGAAACCTCCGGCGCAAGAAACCTTGATCGGGGCACATGCGTGCTATTCTACATCTGTACCAACGCACACAATGCATTTCTGTCTAACCCCACGATTTCCCGTAGCTCTGGAAGCTGAAGTTGCAATCCTAAATCTTGAAAAGAAAACGGTCCTTAAGATGCCCTAGAGATTCCTTTGATTCCCTTGAGATTCCTAGGGTACCCACGTGAGTCCTCAGACCCCTAGAATTGGATTGGACTCCCTAGAGATTCCGAATATTCTTGAGAGATTCTTCATATTCCCTGGAGTTCCCTCAGATTTTCTTGAGGTCCCTTGCATTCCCTACAGATTCCTAATATCCCCTCGAGATTCCTATTGGTTCCCTACCTCGTAGAGTTCTGTCGCCAGCAGGGATATGGACGAACCGTCGACCGCCTACCCCCAGTCCTCCCTTCGCTCGTCCGGCGCCGGGGGCCGGAGGGAGGATGACAACGACAGCGGCGACGACGGCGACGACGACGACGACGACGGCCCCCGGTCCCCTCCCAGAGCCCAACCTGACAAGTGTCTCGAGCGCGCCAAGCCGCGACCGACGGGGAGAGCCCCCGAGAACCAGAAGGCATCCAACCCCGATCCTCGAGGCTTCCATCAAGACGCGCATCGTCCCACTCGAAGCCCACGGAAGCCCGGCCAAATCAATCTCCGGACCCCAAGCTTTCCGCCCGGGATCGCTTCCCCATGGCCGCCCGAAACGCCCCCCGGAGGCCGAACGCAAAGAAAGACTTCCTCGAACCCGGATCGTCGAAACTCGAAGGTCGAACCTACCTCGGCGTCCTTCTCCTCCCCCTTGTCCGCGCGCACGGCCGCGGTGCCCTCCAAGGCAGCTCGAGGACTTAAAGCCAATATGCGAGGAAACGATCGGGCACCGAGATCCGAACAACCCCATCGGGCCCCGACGTGAGAACAAGGACTCCTCCTCAACCTCCGCGTACGCCTCCTCCCCCTCCTTATCCTCCTCCTTCCCCTCCTTACGACTTCAACGACTCTTACTAATCTTACGGGCACTACTTCTACGACTAGTACTACCGCTACTACTATCACTACAACTGCTCTAAAACACCGCAACGCAGACCACTAAACATGCGGCACGGGAAGACGCTTCGTGTAAATCGTCGTAGCCTTCCTTATGAGGCCCGATGTGGCATGATGGGGTACGCGACACTACTGAAACAAGTCGTTGAACCACGCGACGTACACAACCGCTGAATGCCCAACCGCACGACGACGGGCGAGCTGCCCCCGGGCCTACAAGCGCGCGGGCGCGAGCGCTGGCTCGCGGCACAAAAGCGCGGGTTCCACGAGGCCCCTTTGAAAGAAAGTGCTAGGCATCGCGTGCATGCGGAGACGGGAATGGCAGCGCGCGCGCCCCTGGAACGCGAATCTTGAACCGCAATGGGTACACAGAGAACCCCGGGGGGAATCCTTCTTCCCGCCTTCATCGCCTCAGGCACGTTTATTGGAATTTCATGGTGTACTTTTCGAAAACCTCTGCTATCTTTTGGGAGTCGCGCCGCTCGGAGGTCTGGGAACAGTCCGGCGGAGGACGACGACGACAACGACGAGCTTCAAAAATGGCACAAGACGGTTCCAAGAGCGCCTCGGGTTCACTCGCCACCCAATGTCTCCAATGTCAATATCTCCAGTGCCATCTCCATCGTTGGCGACATGCTCAACATCGACCCACCATCTCTCAGTCATGAAACTCCATGCCAGCTCCGGATCGTACACTGCCCGCGACACCTGACCGCCAGCGTCTGCGAAGGTTAGCGCCTCCCTGTGCTCCAAGACTGCCCGCGCGTCTGTCAATTGCCCTAGAGCGCTCCAAGACTGCCAGAAAGCCACCTGGGAGAACCAGGAGCGCTCCAAGAGGACCCCCAAGATGACTCGGGGATGGGCCGAGGGCCCCCTAGACCGCCACAGAAGCCCCCGACACAACCCAGAAAGGCTCCAGGACCGCAATAAAACGGCCCCGATTCAATGAAGGAAATGCTTGCATGTCTTCAGGTGCCTCCCCCCTCGCCGCGGCTGGACACAACTCGAAGGAACATTGTGCTCTGACCCTGGGCCGAAGACCAGATGCATATCTTGATGGACCTCCGGAGGTCGGAAGACACTGCCCTTGTGAAAGCGGCCACTCGGGACCGCTGGGGCTCTGTGGGGCCCTCCTTGGGCCGTCTTGGGATTCGCTCGGGCCATCTGGAATCCTCCTTGGGCCAATTTGCGGCCAATTTCGGCACACCTTCTCGTTGTGAAGAAACCGGCATCACTCTCCCGCGACTTCCAAAAAGCTGTGGTACACGGTACCTCGAGGGAGAAAAAAAAGGGGTCGGCGGATGTGGCGGAAGCCTATAGAATCTTCAAAAGAAAACGCACACACAACCACACAAACACAGAAACACAGCAACACATCACATACACACTTACATGCATACACACGCGATCACTCAATAACGCAGAAAGAGACATACAAATCCACAAGCACACAATCACACACCACAACACAAACACATAACGCACAACACGCACAACACAAACAACACACATAACACACACCAAACACCACACACAACACACGCAAAACACACACAACACAACACACAACACACAACACACAACACACAACACACAACACACAACACAGCACAGCACAGCACAACACGCGCAAACACACACACACACACAAAGGCACACAAGCACACAAACACACACACACACACACAATCACAAACACACACACACACACACGCACACACGCACACACAGACGGTACCCGACCCTACTCGACGCCTGGTCGCTTTCGGGTCATAATTTGGCCTTTGGAACTGCTGAAGAGCGGGGAAACTCTCCACGAGGAGCAGTTGCTGGAGAGCACCCCGAAGCGAGAGAACCCCCAAAAACGATCCAACATGTCCTCCCCTGCTCTTTTTGGATGAAGGGAAGCATCGAGCTGGTGGAATCGGCAATGCATCGCCGATCGGCCCCTCACAGCAAATCCGCACGGTACTGGGCGAGGTGGGGCTTTCGTGCCCCTATCGGCGATCAGTGGGCGATTCGGAGTCGGTACGCCCCCTCGGGAGCCAATGCGCCCCCAGCGTTGCTCATGATTGAATCCCCCTGGGTCCTCACTCCTTCTCCGACGCCCACGAACTGGGCGCGAGAACTTTTGTCCCAACCCTCCAGTGCGGTCTCCACTCTTACGTTGGATGTTCCTCTTTCCAATGCGAATGGAACAGTGCGGTCCCCACTCCTTCTTCTCCATACCCGCCTCCTACCTGCCTGCTTCTCTGCCTGCTACCTCGCCGTCCTGCCTGGGGTTCCCTGTGGGGTTGCGAACTGCGAAAGCGTTGTTATTTTCTAGGGTTGCTGGGGGGGGGTCTGGAATAATGACGTCATCTATAAATTCACATTCGACCTCACTATCTTTGGGGAGCTGCGATGTCGGAGTTGTCGCCACCCTCGAGGGCTGCGGGGGGGTTCAACATGGTGGCGTCCTGCAAGCAATTCAGACTTGACCTCGCTATCCCTGGGGGGCTACCATGTGCGAGTCTGCCGCCACATTCGTAGCCGCTGTGGGGCTAAACGTTAAGATGTCCTCAGCAAATCTGGACTTGACCTTGCCATCCCTCGGGGGTTGTCATCTGCGAAGCTGTCGGTGGTTTCGAAGGGTTCAACGTAGTGATTTTACGAAAATCTAGACCCCACCACCCCCGGGAATCTGCGATCTACAAAATTATCGCCATGCTCGAAGCTGTGGGGGGTCTAGCATAGTGGCGTCCGTCGCAACTTCAGATTTGACATCACCATTGCGAGACGGTCGCCATTTCTGATGGTTGCTGGGAGGTCCAACGTACTGACGTTGTAAGCAGACCCGAATTCGACCTCACCATCCCTGGGGGGATTCGAAGTGCGAAACTTGCCGCCACTTTCGTGGGCTGCTGGGGGGTGCCGCACAATGACGCCCAACGACAATTTAGATTCGCCATCGCCGCTCCTGGGGGGGTGCGAATTGCGAAACTGTCGCCATTTCCGAAGGCCGCTGCGGGGTCCAGCATCGTGATGGTGTACGCATATCTAGATTCGAACTCACCATCCCTGAGGGGTTGCGACCTGCGAAATTGTTGTCACTTTCGATGGCTGCTGGGGTGTCTAGCAGAACGACGTCCTACGCGGAATCATACTCGACCTCGCCATCCCTGTCGGGCTGCGAACTGGGAAACTATCGCTCGCCACTTTCGAATGCTTCGAGGGAGTCCACCGGAATGACGTTCTACGCGGGCTTTAAATTGGACCTCGCCATGCTTGGGGGGCCTGCGATGTGCGAAACGGCCGCAACTTTCGAAGGCTGCTTGGGGGCCCAACGGCATAACACCCGACGCGAACTCATACTCAATTTCATTATCCTTGGGGGTCCACGGACTGCGAAACTGACGCCGCTTTCGACGGTTGCTGTGTTGGCCCGCCGCGGCGACGTCCTACGCGGCCCCAGGTTCGACCTCATCATCCCTGGGGGGCTGCGATTTGCGAGACGGTCGCACATATTAGAAGGCTGCTGAGGAGTCCGACATCACGACGCCCTGCGCGGACGCAGCTTCGACCTCATCAGCCCTGGGGGCCGCGAGCTGCAAAACTATCGCACAGTTATGAGGGCTGCTGGGTGGCCCATCGTAGCGACGTCCTACGCGAAATCAGGTTCGACCCCATCATCTTTGGCGGGGCCGCGAGCTGCGAAAGTGTCGCCACTTTCGAGGGCTGCCTGGGGGTTCGCCGTAGCGACGTCCTACGCTGAGTCAGTTTCGCCTTGATGTGCTGTCCCGCGGGCCGCCAGGAGACCTGGCGGCGCGCCTGCGGGCGTTTAGCTCCCACACTGCAAGGTGCAGGAAGGAGGCGGAAATCCTGGCGGACGAGCTCGACGTCGCTTGCTTCTTGCACCAACTACTAGCTCTGAACCGCTGATCCTTTGGTGTGCCACGGCGACATGGCGCGTGCCGCGTTTCTTGTCCAACGTGCCACTGTAAAATTATCGGCGCTCTCCTGCCTCGCCCTGTCTCCATCGTTGTCGTCCTCTTCTTCCTTTCACCATTTCACTGCTGCTGTCACGTTAACTGTTCGGCCCCTCTTCCGACTTTTTCCGGCCCCTCGCTCCCGCCCCCATTTTATCGTCGACCCTGGGGCCTTAGTCCTCGTCCTCCTGCTGCTGTCTTGTGATTCGTGCAACGCGCCCGCTTCCCGCATTGCTTGCGCAACAACTGATATATCCTGTGCTGCCATCAGCCATCTTATTCTGGACCCGGTCCTCTAGTCAATCAGTGAACACCGGTTGGGTACGTCGCAGGGAAATTTTGTTCGTGGCACTGGGCGTCGGTCGCGCCTTGGCACGCCCCCTGCCCGCGCAGGGGGGGGGCCGAAGCAAGCGGCTCTCGTGTGAGTGGGCAGAGCTCTTGTTGGCGTGCGCCACTGGCCCGTGAATGTTAGGGGAAGAAAAGGCGGTGTACGGCAGATTCGTGTGGTGACGGCATTGGCGTTGGTCCCTTGTCTCTGACACCGCGTGGATCCTTAACCTCGAACGATCGCGGCTTCGCGATAACGCAGATTTTTCGATATCGGCCGATTCCTGGCAACTGGCTGAGTTGAACCTTGAATGCCCACGATGGGGTCGCCGCGTCGTCGACACGGCACGAGCCTACCGTAGACATAGACTTTCGGAACTCCGCGCGGACTGAGTGGGTCGGCGCCTGACGCGCGGAACGCGCCAAGGGCGGCGCCGCGGAGCCCGTTGCCGATCCAAGGTGTCCGCACGGACCGGATTTTCTTTGTCGAAGCGGGGCACCTCGCGGGCGGGGCTGTGTCGCGGGGGGCGTGCTGGCTACCTATAGGAGCACCTGGGCTTCGTTGGCGCCAGACAGGGCTCCTCAAACGTGGAAAAGCTGCAGCGGAGGCTCCTCACGAATTCCGAGGTGGTCCTTGCTCTGGCCCGCGGCCGCGATGAGCTGGTCTATGGGGAAGCCTGCCCCGAAGACAGCCTGCAAGCCGAGCCGAATGCCTGTGATCATGAGCAGGCTCAGGAACACGTAGGTCACGGTCCTCCCAGATATGTTGGGCAGCGACGAGCGCTGGGCGACGACGGTCATGATGCACTCGTCGCCCATGCTCACCCGGATTGCCAGGGTGGCGCCAGCAATCGCAAAGAGCAACAACAACGACTCGAACGCGCGCAGCACCGCGCTGCCGCCGAAGACCATCACGACGAACACCCAGTGACAGGCGTCGAGCAATCCGGACTGACAGGTGGCCGCCTGGGCAGAGGCCCCCGGCGGCAACGCGAGCGCGGCCAGCATGACGGCCTGAACCGCCAGGGCGGTCAAAAAGAAAGGCCTGTCGATCAGCCACGGCACGTCGGGCCGGCTCGCGATCCTGGGGGGGGGGGGACCATAAAAAGGCCTCCTGGATGGGGCCCGAGCAGATGGGGTCGGAGGATCGTGCCGCATCGCCGATACATCGGCGATGCACGGGCGATGCATCGTCGACGTCGGCGATGCATCGGCGACGTCGACGTGAAGCAAATCGGGCTGCACATCGAGCCGCATTGGCGACGCATCGGCAATGCGGCGCGATCCTCCGACCCCATTGGCTCCGACCCCATCTGGGAGGCCTAGAGACCAAACAATACTGATGCCGCTGCTCCCTGGACGTCTCCTGGGGTGCGTTCTGACCCGAATCTCGCAGAGCATCCAGCCGTGGCGGCGAGAGCTCTCCGGGACGAGCAGCGATAATTATGGGTACAGTCGGCCCCTATCGCAAGGATGCGCGATAGGGATGCAAGGGCCTTGGACGCCCATTTCAAAGCTCTTCGAGCGGGGCGCGACCAACGAAAGTGGCCAAGGATGGACCGAGGAGGCAAGGGATGCAAGGGTACCCTTAGGACAATTGCCCGCCCTTGCGCTGTTGGCTGACCTTATCTGGGGGAACGAAAAAACATAAGCATGAACTCTCCGAACTCCGCGCGGATCTCTTGGACCTGCGCTGGGCCCCGCTCTCCGGCGCGCCGGGGGGTGCGCAGCCAGGGAATGCACCGACGCTGCGAGAAATCCGCGCGGACCTCCGAAGATTGATGTTTGTGCCGTCTTTATTCTTCGAGTACAGTGGAGAATGGAGGCCAGTCCACAAGAAACTCAACCCTGAGACCCCAGGACGTCCGGTGGCTTTGGTGTGGGAACGTCGCGCTTCCCACAGCAACACCATCGAAACCCGAGAAACACCCAGGGCTCCCTGGAGGCACGCAGGGTGCTTCTTGGCATGGGCCTCCACTGTATCCCTCCCTCCCCTGGGATCCACAGCTCGGCCGCCATCACCAGCACGATGGCGCCGCCCAGCAGCGCGGCCAACCTGCCCGGGCCCCGGCCGCCCTGCTGGCCGAGCAGGCCGGCGACCGCGGGCCTGGCAGCAGGGCAATGGCCGAGGCCTTCCTCGGCCGCCGCCGAGGAGGCCAGCGGTGGCGCCTCCGCGGGCGCTGCGAGGTGGTGGGTGGTCGCGTCCGCAGAGGGAGGCACGGGCGTCGGGGTGGCCTCCGCCGCCATCGCGGGCGCGGGCGGGGGGGGGTAGGCGTACGAGATGCTCGCCCTGGGGACCTTCGTGGAGCCATTCTCGCTCCACTCGTGCGTCGATGCTGCGTTGAGCGTCCGTGGACTTGAGTCAAACTCGAGAAGAACTAGAGCCGAAGTGGAGTCGAAAGCCGAAGTGGAGTCGAACATATCCGTCAAGTGTGCTCCAGGAAAATCCCCCGAAAGAACATCCAAGGCGTATGTTGCATCATCGGGAGACCTCGTCTGTCCCATCGCGTAAACTATCCTTGTCGAATCGTCGCCAGAGCCACGTCGACCGTGCTGGAGCCGTGTCGAATCCACGTCGAATTCACGAAGAATCTGCGTCGAGTCGGAGCACAACAACAGACCTCCATTTGCAGGGCAAGACCCGAAGATGCAACGTGAGGAGGAGGAGGAGGAAGAGGAGGAGGAGGAGGAGGAAGAGGCAACTTCTGGGAAATCTTCGTGGGAACGATCAAACGCTGTTGAGCCCGACACATTAGGGTGGATCCGACCTGATTAGACCATACCTGACTCGACCTGATTAGACCTGATTCGACCTATCGTATGTGTATGGAATTTCGCGGGCCAGATCGATCTGCGAAGGCGCTCAAAAATTGGCGCGACAGGCAGGGCGCGCCCTGGGCCACGACCACCTCTTGCAACCCCCGAATCTGGGGCGTCCAATGGGGGGGCGTCCAAGAGGGGGGGGCACAAATCATGGCCGGCGGCAAGTGCGCGGCCCAGGGGGGGACGTTTTGAGATACGTAGCCCCCCGCAGATGCGGAGAAGAGTGAGGGGGCGGTGGAGACGCGGCAGCTTGCGAGACTCCGGAGAAGCCCGCCGCAGGCGCCGAAATTTCACAAATCATATAACGAACCCGCCGCAAGCGCTGATTTTTTCGTTAAACCAATGTGGGTAGGTCGCGGGTGGGTCGCAAATGGGTCGCGGGTGTAGAGGGCAGACAATCCACCCCATAATTATCACCCCAGCAAGCGAAACCGTTAGCAAGCGCACACACGGAATTAATCGAACAGGGCAGGGCTGTTTAGTCAACGCCCAGGGCAGTTTAGTAAACGTCAATTGTCGGGTCCGGGTGGTTTTTCCTCCCTTGAGGGTGGGTCGCAGGGTGGGTCGCGGGTGGGTTGCGGGGTGGGTCGCGGGTGGGTCGCGGGGTGGGGGTCGCGGGTGGGTCGCGGGGTGGGTCGCGGGTGTGTCGCGGGTGGGTCGCGGGTTGGGTCTCGGGTCGGTCGCGGGGTGGGTCGCGGGGTGGGTCGCGGGTGGGTCGCGGGTGGGACGACGACAGCAAACAACAGCAACAACAACAACAACGCAACAAGCATAATTCTCACCACGAGTTCTTTATTCAGCCACGCACCCAGGGACAATGAATGACCGTTCGGCCCCCTCACTCTGATGTAAGAAGAGGCACCGCACAATCTGGGGGGAGATGTCATGGCCCCCGCCATGATATCCCCCCTAGTCATCATCCCCCCCTTGGCCGCCCCCGAACCTCTGGCAACCTCCGAAAGCCGCCCGTCGACGATCGGAACGACATGTGTAGGGAACAAAACTCTATACACCGACGCTTTTTCCAGCCCTGAATTGAGATTTGCACAGGAAATCACACCCTGGTGTATAATTCGGGAGCCTTGTGTATACATGTTTCGTCGTTTCCCTGGGAAGCGGAAACTAAAAATACAAGTGGCACGCGTGTCCTGGCTCTTGCACAAAGGAGCTGCGAAGGACAGGGGGCCCTCGCCTCCTTCCTCCAGGAGGGGTTTAGGAGGATCCAGGAAGAAAGCGGCGGAGGAGGACGACGACGACGACGATTTCTGGGGCCTGGCCTGGTTTTGTTTCTAGGCCTCGGCCAAGAGTGCCTCAGTGGTTCCCCAAGAGCCGGGGGGCTACCCTGGGAAGCGTGGACAGGGGGGGGGGGCGAGGGGGGCGGGGAGGGGGCGAGGGGAAGCGAACGATGCGACGAACGACGAAAGTAAAGGGTTCCGTGGCCCAGGGGGGCTACCCTCGGAAGCGAGGACAGGGGAGGGGGCGAGGGGCACCCTGGGAAGCGTGGACAGGGGGGGGGGGCGAGGGGGGCGGGGGGGGGCGAGGGGGGCGAACGACGCGACGAACGACGAAAATAAAGGGTTCCGTGGCCCAGGGGGGCTACCCTGGGAAGCGTGGACAGGGGGGGGAGCGAGGGGGGCGAACGACACGACGAACGACGAAAATAAAAATGTCCGAGCTCTCGAGCACAGCTGTGCAAGAGAATAAGGCGATCGGGGCGGAGGGGGCGGTGTGCTGGGATGCTGGTGAGAGTGGGAGGGAGGGGGGGGGGCGACGACGACGCCGA
>CAUYUJ010011083.1:0-24808 GCA_963575745.1 Prorocentrum cordatum
TGACGGGAGCCGCCACCGAGACCGCAGTTGCGGGGGTGGCCGGCGAGCCAGGTGCCGCGCGCGGCTCATCTGGGAGCAGCGCGCCCTCGGCCGCGCTGCTCGCAGCCGAGTCCAAACGAGCAGCGCGCCCTCGGCCGCGCTGCTCGCAGCCGAGTCCAAACGAGGCGCCCAACCCGAAGACGAGGCCGCCTCCCAGGAGAAAGCCGCCGAGACAACCGCCTCGGCCGATTCGCGGCCGAGGAAAAGGCCGCCTCCCACGGAAGACTCGCCGCTGTCAGAACCGCAGTCGCGGGGTCGCGCGGGGCCTCCGTCGGAACCGCAGTTGCGGGAAGATGCGGGAGCACCGCGGAAGAAGCAGCGGACCAGGTCCCCTCCAGGGATAAACTACGTTTGGGAACGCCCCAAGTGGAACGAAGGATTCCTTCGTACAGCAGACGGCAATCGGGTTCCGTCCACCATCGCTTTGGTGTTCAACGTGGTGGTCATCACGAAGGTGGCAACAAAGGAAGATGTCTTCAGGTGCATCTTGCACCAAACTGCGGCGGTCGTCTTCGTCGTATGGGACCCCGAGCTGTTCCGCACGGGGAACGTCGAAGGCGCTTGCAGCTAAGACGTTCCCGTTGGACTCAGGACTGCCGTCGAAGACGCTGTCACTTTGAAAAACAACACCGCGGAGCCTTACTGGACGACGGTTGGCCTGTTCAGAGACACGGTCGTGGTGCTCGTGCGCCCGCACATCATCGCAGAGACCGCAGTTGCGGGTCATGTTGTTGGGGCCACCCACGCCGTCACGATCCTGCGCTTTCGCCTGAAGGGCTCCGACATGAATCCTGCCGCGGTGATCCGTTTTGCCGTCGTGTCCAGTCACGCAGTCACCGAACGTCTCCAACAGAAGATCACGCAATCAGAACAAACAGCGTGGCATCCAAGTTTCTTCAAGGACGCGGTTGCTTCCATCCATAAAAATGATGCGCGGTTCTTGTGCGGCCTGTTTGACATCCCGCCTGAGCAGCTCCAAGCATTTGGCCGCAGTTGCGGAGCCAGCTACACCTGCCCGATGGGGGTGGTGCTCAGGGCTGGACCCGCCCTGTTCGGAGGCCTTGTGGAGGGCACGCGCGTCATGCATCCGAATTACGTCCTCCCCATTGGCCCGTGCGACGTGCGCATTGCGGACTACAACACGGATTCTGCAGGGAGGCCGTCGAAGAACGATCCCCAGTGGCTCCTTGATTGGATGCATCGAACAAGCGACTCCATCATCTCTCGGCGCTGGGTCCCAGCGAAGTACATGCCCAAGTGGGAGGATGACCCTGACCGCAGTAGCGGAGTCAGAAGAAAGCTCTGCTTGGCAGCGCTGCCCCCAATCGGCAAGGTCATTCAGAAGGAGCTCAACGAGAAGACCTTCAGCACGCACTGGTGCGAGGGCATCCACCAAAACGTCGTCTTCGTCGGCCACGGACGCCAGAGTCGGGCGAGCAAGCGGAAGCACGAAGAGGCGCGATCTGCCGCAGTTGCGGACGAGCGGTGAGTGCGGCAAGACCGAGGAGCCGCAGTTGCGGAACAGAGCTCGGTACTACTGGGCGCCTGCTGCCTGCGTAGTGCATCCCATTAGCGATGGAGTGCATGTTGCGGTGTGGGATAGCCCGCAGTTGCGGGGTTGCGGTTGCGAAGCCGCAGTTGCGGTTGCGTATAATAGGAGAGCACGCGGTTGCGAAGCCGCAGTTTGCAATAAGTGTGCGCGCGCTGGGTCATCATCATCGTCGTCGTCCGTCCTCGTCGTCGTCGCTGCCGTCGTCGTCGTCGCGTCTGTCGTCTGTCGTCAGCAGTCGTCGTCGGTCGTCGTCGTCGTCAAGTCTGTCGGCTGTCGTCAGCAGTCGTCGTCGTCGTCGTCCCTCCTCCCTCCTCCCTCCTCCCTCCTCCCTCCTCCCTCCTCGTCCTCCTCCAGGCCGCATCCCCCCGCCACCTCCGTCCTAGCTCTCCTTCCCCTTCCCCTCCTCGTCCTCCTCCAGCTTGCACCCCCCTCCCTCCTCCAGCCTGCACCCCCCCCGAGCTCTCGCCCGATATTTTGGATTAAAACTGAGCCTTCAGTCGTCCGCAGGCATTCGGCTCAGCAGGTCGTTGGGCTCCTGGCACACACGCCCCCACCCTGAGCGACGGACGTCGTGCCATAGTCCGCCATATCGGAGCTCCGGGCCGCAGTGGCGGACAGCGTCGGCACAGATATGAACGACAGCGTCGGCACAGATTATGCCGCAGTGGCGGACAAGAAAGCCGCAGTGGCGGACGAGACAGCCGCAGTTCCAGGCGGAACGCAAGGGATCTTTCAGAGGGCCAACGCCTTGAGGTCTAGATTCAGGACAGGGGACAAGGTGCGCCTCCCTGTGCTCATGCTCGCCCCGCACACGGGCAACCGAGGCGGGCACTACCCTCAGCAGGAAAGGGTTCGGGAATTCGCTGTGAAAATCTTCCTGGCTGGATTCACGCAAGCCGAAGCTGACCACGAAGGTGTCTGCGTTCAGATGTACCCAGCACAAGAGCTGGTGCTGAGAAAAAAGGAGGACCCGAAGTTCCAGACGTACACAGAGTACAATCTGGAAAAAGCGACCGGCCACCTCGCTGCGTGCTTCGACCGCAGTTGCGGACCAGACGTTGCGTATGGGACGTGTTCGCACTCCCACTTGTGCCTCGTGTTGCGGGCGTGCGCCCTGGGAGCCAAGTGGCCCATCCCCCAAGGCATGGAGTTCACGGAGGACGAGAGCGCGAGGCTGAAGCGCGTGCTCGATAGGACGGCAATCTCGACATGGCCGCAGTGGCGGAACATGACCCTGTCGCTAAGAAACTCGTGCAGGGGGGTATGCTCATGGAAGTGCTTAGCTGGAAAATCATGGACGAGGAACCCACTTGTGCTTCGCTCATCAGCCAGTCCCTCAATAAAGGAGCCGATTTTGCGTTGCGAACGACTGAACTCACCGCGCTCCGTGTTCTGTGCAAGGCTGTTGACGCGGAGCTGCACGCCGCAGTTGCGGATCAGGTTGCCTTTGACAAGGTCAAGCTCTCCGTCATACACGAACTCGATCGAGTCGTTCAGGACCCAGACTTCATTGAGCTGTTCTCGTTCGTTGTTGGGCTCGGGAGCACGAAAGCGCAGTTCATCCCCTTGCTGCTCCAGTTCTGCGAGGTCTACGTGAACTCCAGGAGAAGGGCCCTTCGGCTCGGTGCCTTCGGGGCAGCCAGCGAGCTTCCCGACGAAGTGCCGTGGGTCAAGGTTTCCGTGGTGATGCGATGCTACAGGAACGCGCCTGCGAGGAAGAGGGGCGTTGACACTCCTGTGTGGTGCCCTGACCCAGAACAATCGTGGAAGAAGAAGGAGTTCCGAGACTTCCTCATCGACATGAACTCGGCTCTCCGTTTGTACTTGTTCACGCTGAGCAAGGCCATCGACGGCAGGGGCCCTGAGAAGGCGATCGAGTTCAAGGCGAACCTGTGCATACTGACCGCAGACGGCTTCATGCAGTACCTGAAGGACACCCACGTCAAGGAACGAAGTATCCCAGGACATCGTCAGGCGCTCCTCCGCGCTTTCGCGGAGGCCACGGGGAAGGTGGAGCCGAAGTCCAATCGGGACGCCCTTGAGAAGGCCCTCGGCGAAGTGGGAGTCGGAGGCGGGAAGCCCGATTGGTTTGATTTCAACGCGTTGCCGCGCCCAGAACCGAATGAGCCCGCAGTGGCGGGGAAGACAAAGGCTTCCGCAGAGGGGCACGAGTTGATGCCGACGGTCATTTCCTTTGACCCCACGACGCAATTACCAACGAACCACCAGCGCAGCAGGGACACGACGGCCATTCCACGCGGATCATTCCCTTTGCCAATCGCCGAATGGAGGCGTTCAGCGGCAGCGAAGGAGCTGGGGCGGGAGCCTGCTTTGGTCAGCGCAGTGTTGCTGTGCCTTTGGGCGCGCCACATGTCCGCAGTTGCGGAAGCGCAAGTAGAGGTGTTGCAAGACGCTGACACAGAGAAACGCACCGTCAAGGCAACCGCTGCAAACGACGAAAAATGAATCGAGTTGTGGCCGTGCGTCCCAAAGGCATCCAAGGTGCACGCCGCAAGCACGCACCCCGAGAGGGTGGCCGTGCAAGTCTGGGTGAAAGGAGATCCAAATGGGCCACGCCCACGACCTTCTACTTGCACCCCGAGTTCAAGCCGCCTGCGGACAAGACGCCCGCCGACGTGGCTGACCACGATGTGCGGTTGAGAGCATGGAAGTGGGATGCGCAAGAGACAATGCACGTCTTCTGGGCAGTCAACAGAGTCTCGGAACAGGAGATCCAGCAGAGAAACAGCCGTAATGAAAGCGCAGTTGCGCGCATCAACATGGAGCTGGAGACGAAAGAATTGGCGGTGTGCGTGCCTGGGACAGGCGGGGTCGTGCTCGCCGTGAATGTCCCTGTGCTGGTGAATACCACGGCCGTGAAGAAAGGAGACGAGCTCCTGTGGGAGGCGAGACCCAAAACCGCACCGAAGAAGAAGGCGGCCGAGGAGACGTGGAAGACGGACGCGGCCAAGAGGGCCAAAGGGAAGCCTTCGGGCCAGCCCGCGCAGAAGAAATCGAAGAAAGGGTTCGACGAAAGCGGGAAGATGTCGCTCTAATTAAGAAGCCGCAGTGGCGGCAGTCAGGGCGGCTTGCTCGCGTGACCGCAGTTGCGGGCAACAGGCCGAAGGGGGGGGCTCACGCGTGACCGCTGTTGCGGAGCGCTCGTGTAGTTTGCAGTGTCACTGCTTCTGTTAGCTGATGCCGCAGTAGCGGGCCGCTGACGATCGAGCACGGAGGTTCGAAACGGACCTCCTCCCTCCCTTCTCCCTCTCCTCCCTCGCCCTTCCTCCACTTCCTCCCTCTCTCCTCCTCCTTTCTCCCCTTCACCCAAGTTGGAAGCCGAAACTACTCATTTCCTCACTCCCTCCCTCCCTCCCTGGAGGCCCTGGAGGGCCTCCGCCCTGGAGGGCCTGGAGGGCCCTGGAGACCCTGGAGGGCCTCCCTGGAGGCCCTGGAGGCCCTGGAGGGCCTCCCTGGAGGCCCTGGAGGGCCTGGAGGGCCCTGGGCTGAGGGCGGAGGCCCTCCAGGGAGGCGCGAGGATCGCAGGGACCGAGGGAGGCCCTCCAGGGAGGCGTTCGCCTCGCCATCTGGCTCAACCGCGCGCGGCCCCACTGCCCGCACCTCCGCCTTGCCCGCAGTTGCGGCTGTGTCCAGCGCAGTAGCACACATGCCGACTTCGAGCGAATGGAGCCCTGTGGGCGTTGAGAAGGTCTTGTGCATCCGTGGAGGTTGGCTTGCGCAGACCACCCCCATCCCCGAAAAGGATGTCAAGGTGCTCCACGCAGGGCCCCTCGGAGAGATAATCTTCGTGCACGTGAACATGCAAAAGGCTTGGCTGCTCAAGGTGTGCGCCAAAGGTAAACCGACCGCAGGGGCCTTGAAGGCCTCCAAGGCCTGGGACGCGCTGAAGAAAGAACTCGCGAAGCAGGGCGGCGCCGCAGTTGCGGACGAGGAGAGCGACGGCGACGCGGGGGACGAAGCAGATGACCCCATGTCGGCCTTGGTCAGCTCCACGGACGCCACGAAGAAGCAGGCAGCGACCCCGACCAGCGCCAAGAAGCAGAAGACTGGAACGCGTGCGGCGACTACTGGCCTGCCCAGGGGCGAGGCCGTGGAGTCGGCCATAGCCACTGTGCACTCCGTACAGATGCCCGCAAAGAGCCCCATGAAGTTTCCGCACGACACGGCCGTTCGAAACGTGCGGGTGGCCAGCTTCAAGCGGAGGACGTTGTGGCTGGACGCTGCATACCTTGGGTGGCTGATCGACATGATCGTGGACGACGTGAGCCTCGGCGGTGTCCCCGACATCGGCGACGGCGACAAGGGCGAGGCCGCAGTGGCGGACAGGGACTGGGCAACGGCGGTTGACCCTGCCACCCCGCTGGCGAAGCAAAAGGAGGTCGACCCCCCCGTGGCGCAGGGGAGCGGCTCTGGCTTCACCGTCGTTTGGGACTTCAAGGGCGCTTGGGTCGCGACATCACGCGAGAGTGTGCCAACAAGGGCAAAAGGATCGAGATGGATGTGAAGAAACTTACAAAGAAGAAGTGGCAGTCGGCGCAGTCGGTGAAGGGCTACGACTACGAGTGGGAGGGCATGACGCAGCACCAGCGCAAGCAAGCGGCTCTGGATTACCTCGAGCTCCAAATCCCCAGTCTGTTCGACTGAGTCCCGAAGCCGTATGGGCCGCAGTTGCGGTGGGGCTACTGAGTGCCCGCAGTTGCGGGGTGGCTGGGTGCGCGTGAACACGCGGAGGGCGAGGCGGTGTGAGGAGGCAGGCGGAAGGTTTAGGGTGTTCCACGGGTGCACGCCTTAGTGCGCCAACTTGTGTGGGCGAGCGTTTTTCTTAGAGAAGCATGGAGTGAATCATCGAAACCCTGTGCGCGCGATGATTGGGGCTTCCGCGCGGGCGTTGTTGAAATGTACCTCCTTCTTCGCCCCTCCGCATCGTCTTCAGTTGCTCCTCCCTCCTCCCCTCCCTCTTCCTAGTTCTGTATCCCGCAGCCGAGTGCCCGGCCCGAGTCGTTCGCCACGCGACCGCTCATGGATGTTCCCGTGGGGCGGACATGGTATGGCGAGGAGGACGGAACGCATTTCGAGGTGGAGTGGCTCCATTACGACAGCGGCTGCGCACCGAGGAAAAAGAAGTATGGCACCACTGGGCTCGCCAACATCTTGAGCCGCAGTAGCGGCGTTCCGTGCCCCAAGAAGATAAAGGTGCACGCATGTGCGGATTTTCCGTGCCTAGCGAAGTGGCCCGCGTCGCAGCACGGCCTTGCTGAGCCGCCTCGCTTTCATTTGCGGCCGTCTGCTTGGCGACCGGGCGCGACGCCACCCCCCGCAGTTGCGGCTCCAGGCGGCACCGCAGTTGCGGCTCCCTCGGCCCCTGCACACATAGCACCAGCAACACCAGCAGAACTCGCAGCTCCTGCTCAAGAAGGACACGCAGCTCCAGCACCAGAAGCACCCGCAGAACCCAAACCTCCAGCAGCCCCTGTGCCCGAAGCACCCGCAGCAGCAGTCCCTCCAGCTCCTCCAGCTCAAGTGCACGCAACACCAGACCCGCCTGCTGCGCAGGAGACCGCAATTGCGGTTGAAGCTCCTGAGGGAGTGGAAGCGGACAAAGACACACCACTTCCAGCACGCTTGCCACCAGCGCGGCCGCTGCAGAGAACTGGTCGAAGACGCAGGTCGCATTCTTCCCGTGCCCAGACCCAAAGGCTGCAGCACGAGTTGCGGCGCCTGTTGGCGACGCCTTGCGGCCACGAGTCGCGGCGCCACCCCTGGCGCCAGAGAAAGGTGTACCTGTGGAAGACGCGCCAAAGATCCAGGCCGCAGTGGTGGCGACGGTGCCTGACCGCGCGATGGCTCTCCTGAGGCAGATTCTGTCCGAGAATTCCTACATAGGGTATTCAGCTTTCATGCTGTTTGCCTTGCGGTTCGGGCGTCAACCTTACGTGTGGGAAGGCGAGAACCGCAAGGACCTCCTTGACTTCTACATGCCTTGGGCAATGGAGAAGTGCACTGAGCCATGCGCCGTCGACGGCGTGGCGTGCGTACTCGCCGCTGCTGAGGATCTGTTCGGGGAATGGACAACGGTGGAACTCAGGCCCGTGACTCCCGAGAACCCTCTCCATGAGGTGCGCCACTGGTGGCCGCAGTTGCGGTGGGTGGCGTGTGCTCTGAGGGGGCGGACGCGTTGAACAGGTTCTACGGTCCTCTGGGACAATGGGTCCTAGGGACTGTTTGCGATGGAAACTGCGGCATTGACCTTATGGCGATGATGTTTCAGAAACCGCAAAATGCCGAGACGCGCAAATGGCTTCGGGAGGAACTGTACGATTTCGGGGTGCGCCGCTGGGACGAACCGTGGTTGCACGACATGCTCGTTGTCACGCATGAACTAACCTTGGAGGAGGTGCGGGCGTACCGCAGTTGCGGGGCCAGCGGCCCTGCTGGACCCATGGTCCTGCACGACTCCGAGGGCGAGGGCGAACCGGCAGAGGCGCCGAGAGAGGCGAGCGCGCCACGCCCCGCTCTCATGGCGGCGTTAGAGTGGCAGACGGGCGTGCAGGACATGGGTATATTGCTTGCCATGGCTGAGGCTATTCCCGAGGCGTTGCAGGAGGAGCAGATCAGGGCGCACGCACTGGCCAGCGCACGCCCAAAACCCGAAGTTGCGGAACAGAAGCGGCGCGTGTGCCCGCACATGCTCAGAGACCGCGAACTGGTTTGCAAAGACCTGGAGGCGCACGCACGCAGTTGTGGTTGGATGGGCGAGGGCGTTCTGCCGCGGAATTCAATCGCGTCTTTTTGCGAGCGGTTCACGTGGCCGAAGGGCATGGGGGTCGTCCAGCAGCGCCAGGCCGTCTCCAAGTGGTTTCAAAACTGGCGCACACAAGGTGGACATGGCACGGCGGGCGTGCATGGCCGACGCCGCGCGCGGGGCAACCAAGGGCGCCCGAACAAGGCTCCATGGCTGAAGCCGCTCTGTACGAGTGGTGGTCCCACATGAGGTACTCCGTGGACTGGAAGGCGGTGGCCAAGCGAACCGCAGTTGCGGAGGAGAGGCCCAAGATGTTGGCCAGGTTCTCCCAATCCCTGCTGTTTACGAAGGCGAAGCAACTCGTCGCGGACTACTGCGTGGAGACAATGAAGCGGGGAGGCAAACCGATGGTGCCGCAGTTGCGGCCTCGGTGGTGGGTGAAGTGTCGGCGCTCCTACGGCCTGAGCATGAAGAAGCCGAACCGCAAGTACAAGGTGCCAAAATGGTTGCTCCAATCTCGTTTTGAGACTATGATCTTGAACGTGGCCAGGGTCCGCGCAGCTGCAGAGGAGCTTCTGGGGTACGACCCGCGCATCCTGAACTGGGACCAGTCGCCCTTTCACCACAACGAGTCGTCGTCGGCCTCGAAGCCGACCTTGGCTGTGAAGGGTGGCTTTGTCCCGCTTGTCGAGGCGCATGACGACAGCAGGGCTCGGTGGACAGCGAACCTGACGGTGTCGAGCGACGCGGAGGACATCCGCAGTTGCGGACCACCGCCGGCGGAGCTAATGTTCAAGGGGGGATCTGTCATCGCTGAGGGCATGGCCGCACATGCCCGCAGTCGCGGCTATCCGTCTTGGGTGAGCACGGCGACGTCCGAGAAGGGGTCCTACCGCGCAGACGACGTTGTATCATTCTTGCAGCGGCACTTGCGGGCCTGGCCCGACGACCCGCAGTTGCGGGGAAAGTGGCGCATCCTCATGGCCGCCGACCATTCCCCGCACAAAGCAGACGCTGTGCGGAGACTCGCCTGGCAGCGCGGCTACGTGCTGATCATTCACGGCGGGGGGACGACCGCAGTTGCGCAGCCCGTGGACACGGACTTGAACCAGCACGTGAAGCGCCGGTACATTGCCCTCGAGACAAAAGCGCTGGTGCAGCAAATGGCGTTGGGGAAGCACGTGCCGCAGTTGCGGCGTTCCGATTGCGCCGACTTGATGCTGTCAGTGTTGGAGAATGTGCAGTTGCACTTGGACGCCGCGAAAGGTTTCCTGAAAGTGGGAATTCGAGCGCCCTTCGACAAGTCAGTAGATCTCGAGATTTGCCGAGAGGCGGCGGAACTCTGGGAAGCAGGGGGGCTGCGAGCAAAAGTGGACACCGCAGTCGCGGAGGTGAGGGAAGAATGCGAGCAGAAACGTTTGAAATGGTCCTACAATGACGTGCTGCGTCTCATACACGAATACGAGAAACACTACGCCACAGATTCCGTGTTGGAGAAGCTCGGCGACGAAGCGCTAGGCCAGGAGCCAGGCCACGAGGAGGGCGATAAGGAGGGCGGGGAGGAGGAGGAGGAGGAGGTGCACGAGGAGCACGAGGAGGACGAAGAGCAAGAGGAGGCCTCGTGGGCCGAGGCTCTTGCGGAACAGTGCGATGCCGCAGTTGCGGCACCTGGGCCTCAAGGATCCTCGGTATCCTTGGACTGCGTGGTCGACGCAGAGGCGGCCGAGCAGGTGGCAGTGGCGACGTCCTTGGCAGAAACGCTCCGCGAGGCGGAAGATATGCTGCGCCAAGTGGGCATGGAGAAACTATCGCAGGATTGCCGACAGCAACGACACAAACAAAAGAAGCGGTTGAGAGAGCTGGCGCGGGAGGACAACGAGGTCCTACGAGCGTTGACTGCCCAGCGAGACCACGAAGCCGCAGTGGTGGCGAAAAAGCGGCACCTGGCTCTGGAAGCGAACGACAGGACGAAGGCGTTGCACGATCTCAAGAAGCAGATTCGAGAGGCCGAGGCCGCCTTGAGGGCAAAGAAGGAGGCCGCAGTTGCGGTGGAAACGGCTTTGGCTAACAAACACGCCCTAGCGCCGTGGAATCCCGAGGAGTTCAAGATCAAGAAAAACAGGATGGCAGCTCTGGATCGCCTGGCTCGCGGAAAAGGCGTCCTCTCAGACGAGCAGAGGGGGGAGTGGGCATGGTTCAAGACGCATTGGGACGAGGAGATGTGCAAGCAGCACAAGGAGCAATGGCCGCTCACGTTTGCTGGGTGGCTGCAAAAAGTCGCGAACGACGCGGCGTCTGGGAACCGTTCGGCGCTGTCGCAGTTCGTGCATTCGAAAACAGTGAGAACCCTGGGAGGGCAAATGGCGCTGGTAATCCCAGCCCTAGCGTGATGCAGGCCGCAGTTGCGGACCCACAGGAAGTCCAGAGGGAAGTTGTTTTTCCAAGCGGCTCCCGCGCGGGCAGGAGATGAGGCAAAACCGCAGTTGCGGTCTTCCTGCTGATGTGAAAATAATCCTTTCACAGTCCCTTGCAATCGTCGCCCTCCTTCTGCTTCTCCGCCAGTCCATTTGTTGTTCTTTCGGTTCCTTTGAGTCCTCGCCCTCCTTCTGCCACTCCTCGAATCCACTTTGTCTCCTCCCTCCATCCGACCCCATGCCCATTCACGATCCATTTCCGTAGCCACCGTGGCTCGAGGTGGCGCACGCGAAGACGCAAGCATGTGGCCGCCCGCGCGCCCGAGCGCATCCTCAGGGAGTATGGACCGTGGACCTCGATTCGCCAGAACGGTGTTCATCCACACCGCTGAGGAGGAGGAGGGAGGCAAAGACGAGGAAGCCGCAGTTGCGGATGATGACGACGACCAGCGGACGCAAGATGGCGACAGCACCGTCGCGTCCTCGGCTGCCTCCGCTGACGAGGCTGAGTCCCGGGGAGGTGCGGGAGCCGCAGTTGCGGCAGCACATGACTCCTACATGCCGAGAGTGTTGTCGTCGCGGAGACCCTGGGAACGGGTGCCCATCATCGAGACAAGCAATCTGTCGGAAAAACAAAGAGCTCTTGTCGACGCATGGGAGGAGAAAACGGAGTTCGAAGCGTGACGGGTCGGCTTCTACGTGGCCAACTTCGGAGGGACTGCAGCTAGACCCACGCAACGCGCGGACGAGTGGGCGCAGCTCCGCGCGAACCCTGCCCAGATCATCGCCCTCTGCGAGTGCGACGACGAGACCTGCTCGGTACTCAGTGGGGAGCACGACGCGAGGGACAGTGCAGCCGCAGTTGCGGACGATAGGTTTCGGAGTCGGACTCAATACAACTACCTGTGCGTTAAGGGCGGCGAGCCATCAGGGGCCCTCCTTGTTGGCATGAGGGACCGCAGTGGCGGCCACATTGAACACGTAGACTTTGCGAGACTCTTCCACAAGCAGGAGAAGTCCAAAACGAAGAAGAAGAAGAAGAAACAGTCCGCAGTTGCGGAGGCTCCTGCGCCAAAGCTGCACAACAAGTACTCCAGGGCGATGGTGGTGCGCGTCCACCTGGACCAGGCCGTGCCCCATTTGGGGGGCTCCTTCAACGTCATGGCGGTGCACGCCCACCACAGCTTGGCCAACCAGGACTGGGGCGTCACGAAGCTCCATGAGTTCTACAACTGGTTCGTCGCCTACGTCAGGGAATGGGACGTGAAGGTCTGCATGGGGGACTTCAACATGTGAATGTTCCAGCTTGTGTCCTGGTGCCGCAATTGCGGCCTGACTGTGGACGTCGCCGCGTGGACCCCCTGGAAGACAGCAGGCGGCCAGCCCAGGGCAGACAGCATGGCGATTTTGGTCATAAACTGTCCTGGGCAGTACAAGCTTCACCATGGCCTGAGTGTTCTGCACGACCGTGAGGGCGGATTCTTGACGACCCAGCATGATCCGTCTTTCCCTGTCTTCGACTACACGAATGGCCCTGGGAAGATGCTTCATACTTACGTGCCCAAGGCTGAGCCCGTTGAAAACAAGATGCGCGCCTTCCTGACGCCATCTGGCGAATCCTTGACCGCAGTTGCGGAGTTCGAGCAAAGTATGGCGCGCAGGGAACGCGACGATTGGGTGCGCCATCCCTTCAGAGTGAAGCAGGGCAACCTCGACGACAAGATATGGCATGGCGCCTTCGGCAGGGCGAGGCACGGAGCGAACTTCCCTCTGGTGGCTTTCACGCACAATACGTGCCGCAGGTCACCTGAAAGACTCGCCGCGAGGTTGGAACGCAGGAAGGGCGGCAGGAAGGGCGGCTAGAAGGGCGGCAAGAAGGGCAGCTACGCGGACACCGCAGTTGCGGGGAAGGGCGTCCGACCCCAGATGGGAACCGCAGTTGCGGGGAGAGACGCTGGGGCTGAGCGAGCTGGGAACACGCCAACGCCGCAAGCTGCCAACGGCGACGATGCGACCCCTTCTTGGGCCGCAGTGGCGGCTGGGTCCTGGGACGCCAGCGGCAGCGGCGCATGGGAGGCGCGCAGTCCCGCCACGAGATGGCAGGGCTGGTCCTGGTGGGACTGGAGCTCGAGCGAATGGGGCGCTGATGGCGCGCAGTGGTGGCCCTCTGATCATGCCGCAGTTGCGGACAATGCCCCTGAGGGCTCGCCTCCTCAGCGTGAAGTCGAGTTGGGCTCGAGCGGGCGACCTGCCGAGCGCCCTCCGTGGAGCTTCGAGGCGCAGCGTTGGTGATGGCCGCAGTTGCGGGCAAGTGGAGCATGATGTTGATTGCCGCAGTTGCGGACAGTGTACGCTGGAAAAATCATCATCATCATCAATCATAATCATCATCATATCATCATATCATACGTTCAACGCAGTGCCGGGGCACTGCTTTGAACGCGTTCAAAGCAGTGCCGGGGCACTGCTTTCGATCGTCGCCTCGTCGCCGTTATAAGGGCTTTCGGATTATGATGATGATGATGATGATGATGATGATGATGATGATGATGATGATGGAGACGCTGAAGACGGCGCCGGGGGGCTGTCTCGAACACCCTGCGGCAGGCGGCCGTCGGCGCGCGGCCCGAGGACGTCCGATTCAAACCTCGCCCGCACGAGGTTCCTGTCCCCGCGGCAGCGCCTGCGGTGAGCGCAGGGCCGCGGCACCGCGCAGAGCGGTGGCAGGTGAAGGATGCCTCGGAGCCCCGCGAGGCACGGGCGCGCGGGCGCGCCCGAGGCGCCAGGAGCTGGGAGGGTGCGCCTCGTCCCGTCGCTGCTGCACTGCTCGGGGCACGCGCTGCTTGCCCGACGTGTCCCTCCGATCGTGACCGGGTGAGCGCGCGAACCGCAGGTCCCACAGTCACCCCGCACAGCGAGGATGGGCAGCCTTCCCAACGGCACCCTTGCTTGCCCCTTTCGGCCCATCCTTAGCGACTCCAGCTGGCCAGCCTCGTTCGAGAAACATTCACATGGGCCTCCAAGGCCCTTGCACTCTTATCGCGCATCCCTATGATACGGGTTGACTGTAGCGCCAAACCCTCCCCCAACCACCCCTTAGGAGCCCACCTCCGCTTCCCCGTCGAGGATCACTCCCTCTACTCGGCCTGCTGCCTATGTTGGCCTTCCCCGCGGGGCCCTTCCCGCCGCCGCGGCACCCGCCACGCATGTCGAACGGCCCTCTCACGAGCGTCCCCACGAAGCAGGCTGGACTCGAGGATCAGCGTGTTGAGTATGACCGTGAAGTCGCTGATGACGATGGTGATGGCGACACCGACGATGTTGATGATGATACTGATGATGACGATGGTGGTGGTGATGATGATTATAGTGGTGATTGTGACAATGCTTTCGATGTTGCTGTTGATGACGGTGCAAGTGATGGTGGTGGTGGTGGCGTTGATGATGAGTGTCATGATGGGCATGATAGTGATGATGTTGGCGATGATAATGGTAATGATGGTGTTGAGGATGATGATGGTGGTGATGATATTGATGGTGTTTACTCTGGTGGTGATGGCAATGATGATGTTCAACATGATGTTGATCGCGATGGTGTTGGTGATGTTGATGATGTATGTCGTGATGGAAACGGGCATGGTGATGTTGGTCATGGCGATGATGGTGATGATCATGATGGTGGGCATGATCATGATGGTGATGGTGGTGATGGTGATGATGGTGGTTGTGAGAAGGAAGATCAGAAGAAAGAGTTGCAGGATCAGAAGCAGGAGCACGACCATGAGGGAGACGGCGAGGAAGAGGAGGAGCATCATGAGGATCAGGCGCCGATCAGGAGGATGAAGGGGAGGAGACGATGGACCAGTGTAAACCCAAGGCTCATCAACGATGTTGGAATAAGCCCTCCCTCCAAGCTCCCTCTTCACAAGCCCCTATCCGGGTTCATCTCCACTGAAGGAACTGCCTCGTTGGGAGACAACCGTTGGAAGACCCTGAGGCGTTCCAAGTCTTGGTACGTGGACCATGGGAGTCCGTGAAACTCCCTGGCAAACGTTTAGGACGAGTTTGCGCGGTGCTTAAGCGAGAGCCACATCGTGTAAAGGAGCAGCCCTCAATGCGTGAGACGCCCGGACAACTGTTCAACACGGATGTGTGCGGCGCTAAGGCGAGAGCCACATTTTGAAGACGACACGCCCTCAGTCCGAGAAGCTCCTGGGCTAATTTGTATGACGAGCGCGCGCGGCATTTGAGGCGAGAGCCACATTTTGAAAATCACCCGCCCTCTATCCGTGAACATGTTCCCAATGTCCTAGATTCAGGGTCGTAATTGGTGAAGAAGTCTCACGCGAAACGCCCGCCCCCCCCCTTTCGACCAGCCTCGGGGTGCGACAGGGAGGAGTTAATGATATGGAAAATTGAGGACAACGATGTTGGCGAGGACGATGGCGAGGAGGAGGGTGAGTAGCAGGAGGAGGAGGAGGAGGAGCAGGAGGAGGAGGAGGAGAAGAGGGAGGAGGGAGATACGCAGCAGGAAAGGGAGGGCAAGGGAGGTTCCCGCAGAGGAGGACGAGGAGGATGCCGCTACAGGCCCAATGGAACGCGCAGATGCACCCAATTGCGACAAGTGCGTGTATGCGTGCTTATGTGCACGCGCCATGTGATCTGCCTGGTGGTTGCAGGACGAGGAAGACAAGGAGGATCATCGGAGGACGGAGAGGAGGAGCTGGTGATTGGTGATTGGTAACGATAATGACGATGATGACGACGATGATGATGATGATGATGATGATGATGATGATGATGACGATGATGGTGATGATGATGATGCTGACGATGATGATGCTGATGATGCTGACGTTGATGTTGATGGTGGTCATGGGTGTGATGGTGCTCATTACGATGATGCGGGTGCTGATTGCGATGATGATGCTGATGACGAATATGATGATGATGATGATGATGATGATGATGATGATGATGATGATGATGATGATGATGATGATGATGATGATGATGATGATGATGCTGATGCTGATGATGATGATGATGATGATGAGTGATGATGCTTCTGTGCTGGTGATGGCGATTTGGATGAGCGTTTGTTTTGAGATGTCGGAGGGGGGTTTTCCTGAGGAGGGAATAGAAGTAGAGCAGGAGGTGGGAGGTGATAGGGAGAGGCGGCGGAGGCGGATAGGGAGAGGCGGCCGGAGAGGAGACCCTTCATCAGCGGAGGGGGAGACAGGGGAGGGGGGAAAGGTAACGAAAAAAGCGGGAGTGTTACACTAGGGATTGTGGAGGGAGGAGGAGGAGAAGGGCAGGAGGAGAAGGAGGAGCAAAGGAGGCGACAGAGGAGGAGGCAGGAGGAGGAGGGAGAGAGGAGGGAGGAGGTAGAGGAGTGAAGAGGAAGCAGGAAGGAAAGGAGTTGGAGGAGGAGGAGGAGGAGGATGAGGAGGTAGGGGGAGGAGGAGGAGGAGAGGAGAGGAGGAGGAGGAGGAGGAGGAGGAGAAGAAAACTAAAGGCCGTTTGCGGGAAACTCGAATTCCCCGCGTGCAGGTGGGGGGGACGGCCTCAGCCCGCTGGCGGCGCCGCGGTTGGGGGTGCGCCAGTAGCCATACAATCCTCGGCTTGATTATCAAGACCCACTTGCGGACCATCGAGGTCTACGGGTGGAGCATCAGGTTCCACGTGTGGATCCGTAGTTACCTTACGGAGATCCTCATTCGAGAAACTTACCGAAGAACGCCGAACATCACAGGGGGAGCCGCTCTTAGGCGTATGGGATACCACGTCAGACATGCACGTCAGCCAAATCCCAAACCCATCAAAAACGTTACTCCCGCCGCGCCTCAGAAGTGCGACGACGAGGACAACAGCAAGTACAACACCAGATACAGCAAATACAACACGAAGTACGACAATGCGGAGTACAAGTACATCGTCGTCGAGGTCCCGGAGCGCGACTACAAGCACGCGTCGGCGATTACCACCAGCACTGCCAGTACGACCAGTACGACCACCAGTACGTGGTCGACGACCGATGGGCACATGTGCTAGCAGGGCAACGAGGGCCACCAGCTGAGCTAAGAGTGCCACCCGCTGGACTGCCAGAGCCGCTGCCTGAGCTACGAGGGCCACGCGCAGACCTTCGGGGGCCTGCTGGCAGGGCCACCGGCACAGCTACCAGACGCCAGTTGAGCAAGGAGGGCTACATGCAGATCTACGAGGGCCACGTCTTGATGCACGAGGACCTTTGCCTCCACGGTCGCCTCAGCCAGAAGCAGACCTGGGCATCAGCGTAACACACAGACGAACCCGGCGCGACCCCAAGTAGGGGGGGAAAGCCCGTTGCGTCGCCGTATCGTCGGGGCATTGCTTCGCATGGGGTAGAATTATGTGGCATTGCTTGACATTGATTGGCGCTTCTGGGTAATTCTTGGCATTTGTTGGCAGTGCTTGGCATGGGTTGGCATTCCTTGGCAGTGGTTGACGGTGCTTGGCGTTCCTTGACATAGCTTGGCATTGCTTGCTGCTTGGGGCAACGGGGGGCGGCCGGTGAACCCGAGGAAGCCGGGGAATCCAGGGAACCCAGGGAACCTGAGGATCCCCCGAGGAACGGGCAATGGAATAATCGGAGGCGCCGGGGGCGAGAAACCGCGGGAGCTCAAGGGATCTGGGGAACCTCCGAGGAACGGGTAACTTAAGAATAGGAGAGCGAGGAACGAAGGAACCCGGGGAACCCGAGGGGCCCATGGATTCTCCGAGGAACGGGCAACGTAGTAATAGGAGACACCAATCTTTGACCAAGTAAGAACCCTTTTGGCAAGCCTAACTGAGGCTAGTTGGGGAATTCTGATGGGTATCCCCCCCCCCGCGGCGGCAGCCCGCAGTTGGCCCTACGGGCTACGTCGCCAAGGACCCCCCCCATCGTCGCCACGGCTGGACTCGACCGAACTACGAGTGACAGCAGCTGATTCTTCGAGAGCCACCAGCAGAGCCACGACGGCACGAGGAAGAACTTGAAGCTGAGAGGGCTACCGGCTCAGCTTTCAAGGGAACTGGCTGAGCTCTGCGAGCCACGCGCAGAGCTACGGTGACCACACGCTGGGCAGCCAGGACCACGCGAGTTGCTACGAGAACCACCAGCCGAGCTGCGAGGACGACAAGCCGTCGCGGTGGAGGAGACGGATGCTGAGGACGAGGAGGAGGAGGAGGAAGAATTGGAAGCGGCACAAGAGGCCTGGAGGCCTGGGGTGGCCCAGAGGGTTGAGGAGGCCTGGAAGGCTGAGGACACGAGGAAGTATGCGAGGGAGGCGGACGGGAGGCCGGTAAGGCAAACACGGACCAAGGAAGCACACGGGGCCAGGAAGGCACGGGAGGCACAAAGGACCGAGCAAGACACCCACGCCACGTACGTCCCCATCCTCAAGCAGATCGATGCGGATATGGAGTACATCACCAGGCAGTTGGAGCACAAAACGAACGCGCGGGCGCGCTGGGAATGCGTCTACTATCGGCGTGTGGGGTACGACGAGGAGGACGACATCGCTCTCCACCTGCTCAGGCACGGCACCTGGCCCCCCCCCCGAGGGAGGCGCGGAACCCCGCGCGTCAGCAGGGTGCCATCGCAGGAGGCTAGCGAGAAGGCAGAGGAGGAAAAGGATGAGGAGGAGGAGGAAGAGGTGGCGGAGAAGGCGGAGGGGAACGAGGATGCGAAGGTAGCACAGGAGGTCGGAGAGCACCGCTGCCTAGACCTCGTGCGGGACGCGGTCGCAACCGACGACGTCGATGCCCTGGCCTACTGGCCACATCTCGAGCCTCCCGTGCGATTGCGCGGGACGCTCCTGGGACTGGAGCGTCAAGTGCGCCTGCGAGGACGCTGCGCACGCCCAGGAGAAGCGCCTCGTCGCGGTGGTGGCCCTGGACCTGCGGGCTCAAAGGAAGAGGGGGAAGGCGAACGCAGCCGAGGACGAGGACGAGAACGCCGAAGTGCATGGCGAAGCGGGGGGCGGACGCGGAGGAGGAGGAAAAAGGCAGCGCAGGAGAGAGGGCCGCAGAGCTGCGGCTACGTGGACAGGGCGCCCAGCGCGGAAGAGGTTGGGGCAATGCCACCGAGGTGGATGAGGGGCTTCTGCCCCCCGCGGGCGCTTCAACCCAAGGCAGGCCCAGACATGAGCCCAATCGAGAGACGTCAGGTGGGGGCCCCCCCATCGCGGCGGCAACCCGCACCCAGCCCGTCGGGCTGTGTCGCCATGGTCCCCCTCGGCGTCGTCGCCGTGGCTGGGTTCGCCGTCGTCGTCACGGTTGGGGTCGGCCCTTCCCGCCCCGAAGCTGTTGCAGCCACCAGCAAAGCTACCATGGCCGCCGAGGGGCTTTCGGACCCACGAGGACCACAGGCGCAGCTGCAAGAGCCCCCTGGACTCCTGGAGGGCTTCAAGGCCCACCTTCCGAGCTACGAGAGCCACCCGCAGATCGACGAAAGCCACGAGCAGCGTTGCGAGGACCGCGAGTTGTGCTACCAGAACCACGGGCAGGGCTACGAGGACCACCAGCTGAGCCACGACGGCCACCAGCTGAGCACAAAGCGTCGACAGCCATCGGCGGAGCCACGAGGTCTACTTGAAAAGCTACGATGGCCACAACCTCAGCTCCGAGGGCAACTGGCAGAGCTATTCCAGCCACCAGCAGAGCTACCAGGGTAACCAACGGACCGTCGAGGAGCACACGCTGAGATACGAAGTCTACAGGCACAGCTACGAGAACCACCGGCCGAGTTAAGAGGAATGCAAGCTGAGCTACCAAGGCCACGAGCAGGGCTACGAGGGCCACTAACTGTGCTACCTGGGCCACCAGATGTGGTACGACGGCCGCCAGCACAGCTAGGACGACCACCAGCTGAGCCCCGTGGAACACTGGCTGAGCTACGAAGGCACCCGGCTGAACCACGACGGCTACCAGCACAGCGACTACCTCACGACCCCCACGTGACTACGAAGGGTGTTTGCTCATACCACGGGCCGGGATCTACAGTACTGTCCCCTCCAGGTACAATTGGGTCTTTTCGTTTGGAGGTTACGACGCTACTTCGCCTACTCCGCTACCGACAAAGGTACACCTACGTCTTACAGGCAGAGTACTACGTCATCCGCAACCGCTACGGGATCCCCCCTTCGCATTTTCGATAAGAGCGCCCCCTGGTGGATCGGGGGGGGGGGCCGTGCCTCCGCCCGCAGCTTGCGCGCGCGCGACGGTGCGGTTGCGCGGGTCGGGAATGCCCAGCGGCGTTGCGCACGTATGGAAAAGGCGAGATAGAGGAGGCTGCTGAGTTTCAGAGGAGGAAAAAGGAGCACGATAATTAAGGCGAGGAGGAGGAGAAGCGAGCAAGATCAACGGAGCAGACGAGGTTGAGAGAGAGAGAGAGAGAGAGAGAAAGAGAGAGAGAGAGAGAGACAGAGAAAAACAATGCGATAGAGAGAGAGAGAGAGACAGATAGTGAAAGCGAAAAATGTGGAACATCACAGGGAGGAAAAATATAACCAGAAACAGGAATAGGTAATCTTCACCAGCTGGCTGGTGGGCGACGACTTTTTGGCGCGCCGGGTCGGGGTGGTTGGCGGCCCATCAGCGGTTTAGGCTTCGGCCGCGCCAGTGCCACCCGTGTGGGGCTTCAGGCCCGGTGCATTCCTCCTTCTCCCCCCCTTCTGGTCTTCTTTTTGTTTGCTCCCTCACCCTTCTGCCTCCTATCTCTTCTCTGCCCCGTGCATCCATCCTTCCACCGTTGTTATCGTCGTCCTTCTGATTGCCACTCCCTATCGTGATTCTGCGTCCTCGCAGCTTCGTCCCTGTCTCACCAGCCGCTACTCATCCTTCCTCCTTCTTCCTCTTCCTAATATTGTTCCTGGCCCTTCCCTTTCTTCGTCCTCCTATTCCCTCTCCTCCTCCTCCTCCTCCTCCCCTCCTCCTCCTCCTCGTCCTCGTCCTCCTCCTCCTCCTCCTCCTCTCTCCTCCTCCTCCTCCTCCTCCTCCTCCTCCTCCTCCCTCCTCCTCCTCCTCCTCCTCGCTCTCTTCCTCCCCCCCCCATCTCCTCTCCCCCCCCCCATCCTCCTCCTCCCCCCCCTTCAGCCTCCCTGCCCCTCTTCCTCATCCTTCCTTCCCGCCGGGGCACGCCGCTCCCGAGGCCATGGACGCGAGGGATGCCGAGGACAGGAAGGACGAGAAGGATCTCCGCTGAGCACGGGCATTGCGCGGGGATTGCCACGCGTCCCTCGCCGATTCCTCTTCGCCCCCCCCGCCCCCCCAGACGAGTTCTCGGCCTTGCCCCCGCACCACCGTGCCACTTGCTCCGAGTCGTTACCCAGCAGCTGCGGCTCGCTGGAGCGACCCGTCGGTGCAGAGGTCGAGTCGAGCCGGCCACACTTCGCGCTTGGATGCTTGACTCCCCCCCCCCGTCAGCTCTCCCCCCTCCCTGTCGTTGCCGCTCTCCCTGTCGTTGCCTCTCGTCCCCCGTCGCCCCCCTGACATCCTCCCTTTCTCTGCCCCCACCTGCAGATCTGCATATGATTATCCTCCGCCTGCTCCTCGCCACCGTCAACAGTAAGTGCTCATGGTAATCGTCCTCGCCATCCCATCGCCAGCTTCGCCGCACCCTCATCGTTCTTGTCCACATCCCCCTTACATCCTCCCCATCCGCCCCCCCGCACTTACGGGTGGATGGGTAACCTCGTGCATGATGTATGGTGCCACCCGTGGCCGGTGATCGATTTGCCCCCCATCTTCCATGGTTGTGCCTCCACCCTCCGGTGCATCAGCGTTTTTGCGTGCAGTGGGGAGCTCATGGGGTCTCGCGGGAGGGGCCGCAGCGATGCATCCAGATCAGAGTAAGCCTGCGTGTTGTGTTCGCGTTTGCTTGGCAGTCTACCACGAGTGTAAAAATGCCTCCGTCCTGGAAGCACGCCGAGATCATCTCCGCTATCGGGCTGCATCTGCGCTTTCCGCGGCTCGCTTGGCCTCTCTCAAGCAGCGGAACAGAATCATCAGGATGAGTGATGTTTACATGGGTGCGCTTGCATCCATGAAACCCTAAAATTCGTCAACCTAAGCCTTTAATCAGCCATGAGCCAGGTGCTTCAAACTTCGGCCTCCATTTGGGGTCCGACGGGCCTTGTACCCTTACAGCGCATTCTCCCCTCCTCCCTTTCCCCCTCCCTCCTCCCTGACGCTGTTTTCTTTCCCCACTTCTCGGGTTGCCTGGCGGATTCCTGCTTTTTCTGAAGGGTTGATGGTTGTTCGGCCTGCGCCGGGCAGCCTTCCTCGGTGTTTCCCAGATCCCTTTGGTCCTGTTGCCTTACGGTTCTTACGCTCAGGTGCACCTGGCCGTATACTGAAGTCGGGCCTGTCCCTCTACAGGAGGAATATCCAAAAGTACTACAAAAATAGCCAGGGGACGATGTTTGTTACTATGTTTGAGCAGTTTTGTTGAACACATGCTTTTTGAGTAGTTTTCAAGTTTAACCTGCAGGGGAATATAGACATGCAGGACATGGCAACGTTTCAAAGACACCTGATTGGGCGACGGGCAAATGCAATGCTTAGTGTATCGATCTTGATGTACCGTGCCGAGGGCTGTGCTGTGCAGCGCCGTGCTGAATTGCGATGTGCCATGCCACGATTGTGATATACAGCGTTGTGGATCGAGTTCTCCTTTGCATCCGAGTCCTGACCGAATTGATCTGGATCTTAAGCTCGAGCTGCCTGAGAACATAACTAGTAGCTGCCCCAGAGCTGATTGACAGGGGAACATGCCAGGAGGACGGCGCCGCGGAACGTCCTAAGGGACGCGCCAGGCGACGTGCCAGGGGACGTGCCATGGGGACGCACCGCGGGACGTGCCAAGGGGGCGCGCTACGGAACGTGCCAGTGGACGTGCCACGGGACGTGCCAGGGGACGCGCCGCGCGACGTGCCAGGGGGACTCGCCACAGGACGCGCCACGGAACGTGCCAAGGAATGTGCCAGGTTGCAATGTTGAGTGAGTGTATCGATCTTGATGTAGCGTGCCGAGGGCTGTGCTGTGCTGCGCCGTGCTGATTTGCGATGTGCCATGCCGCGATTGTGCTCTGTAGTGTTGTGGATCGAGTCCTCCGTTGCATCTGAGTCCTGACCGAACTGATCTGGATCGAAACATCGAGCTGCCTGAGCACATAGTCCTAGTAGCTGCCCCATAGCTAATTGACAAGGGAACATGCCAGGAAGACGCGCCGCGGAACGTTCCAAGGGACGCGCCAGGCGACGTGCCAGGGGACGTGCCACGGGGACGCACCGCGGGACGTGCCAAGGGGACGCGCTACAGAACGTGCTGTGGACAAGCGTCGTGTTGGTGGTCTGGACACGTAAAAACACGGTGCCGGGACAACCATGTTAGATACCCCCTGGGTGGCCTGGACACGAAAAAACACGTGGTTCCAGCTCGGGCCAATCATGTTAGAGATCTCCTTGGGTGGCCTGAGCATGAAAAATCACGTGGCTCCAGCTCGGGACAGCCATGTTAGATACCCCCCTGCGTGACCTGGATACGCTGAATTCGCGCTCCCGCTCGAGACATCCTCGCAATGTCTTCCCTGGAGAGGCCCCCAAAGCGCAATCCCCTGTTCAGAGCAAGAAACCATCACTTTTCTGTTTTGGGACATGTGTTCGGGTAGCGCTCTTTGGCCCCCCGTGCGTTTCCTCGCAATTCGGCGTTGGGCCCGACGCCATGTTAGATACCCCAACTCTGCAAACCCAGCGTTTCGCTCGAGACATCCTCAACACATTCTGAAAAACAAGCGTTTCGCTCGAGACACCCCCCAACTCTGCAACACCAGCGTTTCGCTCGAAACATCCTCAACACATTCTGAAAAACAAGCGTTTCGCTCGAGACATCCTCAAATTCTAATCCGCCGGCCCAGCTCGACCTCGATAATTATAAACAAAATAATCCGCCAGCCCACCTCAGTCATAGCACGGGGGACAGTTGACAAACAAAAGAGAACCCTGGGCCCACGCCCTTTCCGGGAAAAATGGATCTCCTCGCTGAATTTACGAAGCATGCGACGAATGTACGCAGACCAGCGGGACATTCTACGTGTTTGTGCTTCTTCTTTGTTCTTGTAAAGTCGACGAACACACCAATTCTGGGGTGAATGAACTCTGTAGTCGATCCCTTGCTCGAATCTAGGCCTCCTAGATGGGTCCGAGTAGATGGGGTCGGAGGATCGCGCCGCATCGCCGATACATCGTCGTTGCGTCTCGATGTGGAGCCTGTGCTTCCCCACGCCGACGCCTTCGATGCATTGCCGACGTGCGCGATGCATCAGCGATGCGACGCGATTCTTCGACCCCATCTTCTCGGATCCCATCCCATCTAGGAGGCCTCCATCGAAGGATGTTGTTTCCAGGTGCGTTTCGATCCTGATGTGTTTCCTCGATCTCGGCCTCGACACAATATGAGGCCGATGTGCACCGAGTTTGTTCTGTACGTGGCGCTCCCTTGGGAAGAGCTCCGGGCGATGGCGCTCCCTCACGCCTGCCACTCTGAGCCAACCGGCTTCGGACGACAAAAGCGACGTTCCTGCCCTCCCACCCCATCCTAGATCCAAACTCACCGAGCGCGTTCCACTACTCGCAAAGTGCCTACTCGCAAACGTCCGGAAGAACACATGCCCGCTTTGATGTAATTTAGCGCAGATCCTCCGCGGGGGATCCAGGCCATGTGCGAGTAGTCACTCTGCGAGTGGTGGAACGCGCTCGTCTAGAAACAGCACGTGTGCAAGAGTTGGCACGCGCGCGCACGCCCGATCGAGAGGTGCTCCACTCCTGCCGTGGCTCCTCGGCCTCGACCTCCACCGGCCCGTCGCCTCGCGCCCCCAGGGGCCAGCCAAGATCGGCCCCAGGGACGACGCGCCGGCCCCGGGCGGAGACGCCCGGGACCTCCGAGGCCGCGCACGGAGGACATGTCCAGGCCTCCCTCCCTCCCTCCCTTCCCTCTCTCTTCCTCCCACCCTTTCCC
>CAUYUJ010011084.1:0-2500 GCA_963575745.1 Prorocentrum cordatum
CCTCCTCCTCCTCCTCCTCCTCCTCCTCCTCCTCCTCCTCCTCCTCCACCGTAGGGTGCCTCGCTAAACGTGGCGGACAGAGCGTGGAGCTCGAAAAAAAAAGGGCCTCGCCGACCACCAGGGGGCCCCCCCTGCGAGTCGAGCCGTGCGGGGGCGGGCGCGCAGGCGGCGGTCTTGCGCGGCCGTCGGCCGCGTGGGCGCGGGCGTTCAGTCCGCGAGGGTTCCGGGGCTTTGCCCCCTCCTGGCCTTGACGTGAGGCCCCT
This sequence comes from Prorocentrum cordatum, assembly GCA_963575745.1. Taxonomy (NCBI): domain Eukaryota; class Dinophyceae; order Prorocentrales; family Prorocentraceae; genus Prorocentrum; species Prorocentrum cordatum. The sequence continues at coordinate 264 of CAUYUJ010011084.1, forward strand.
CCTTCTTCTTCTGGCCTCCTCACTCTCCTCCTCCTTCTCCTCCTCCTCCTCCTCCTCCTCCTTCCTCCTCCTCCTCTTCCCTCCTCCTCCTCCTCTCCTCCTCTTTTCTCCTCCTCTCCTCCTCCTCCTCCTCTCCTCCTCTCCTCCGCCTCTTTCCTCCTCCTCCTCGCTCAACTCCTCGCTCCTCCTCCTCCTGCTCCTCCTCCTCCATCCGTTCCCTCCTCCGTTTCCCTGCCTCCTCCTCCTCCTCCTCCTCTCCTGCTCTCCTCCTACTCCTCCCCCTCCCCCCCCCCCTCCCCTCCTCCTCCTCCTCCTCCTTCTCCTTCTGCCCCCCCCCCTTTGCTAATTAAAGCTGTGCGCGGCCCGCTTAGCTTCGACCGGAAGAGGGATGTGCGCTCTCGACCCGCGAATCGAAAAAGTGTTTTTTCCCCCAGCCAGGCTTTGCCAAAAGAGCGCGTGCCTGCCTTTGGATGCCCCGTGGGGTCTGAGAGCCTGCGCTGTTCGGGGTGTTGCCCGGGTTCCTCGGATTCCTAGGTCTTGCTGCTTTGTTGTTCACGACGCCTGCCTGGCCTTGCCCGGGTTGCCCGGGCTCCTCGGGTTCCTTGGTCGTGCTTCTTTTCTGTCTTAGAAGAGGCGTTCGCCAGGTTGCCAAGCAAAGCAAAACAGTGCGCCGCAATGCAAAACAATGCAAAGCAATGCCAAGCAATGCCAACCACCAGGCAACACCAAGCAATGCCAAGCAATACCAAGTAATTCCAAGCAGTGCCAAGCAATGCCAACCACCAGGCAACACCAAGCAATGCCAAGCAGTGCAATGGCAAGCAAAGCCAAGCAATGCAATACAGGGCCATGCAGTATCATGCAATGCCAAGTGAAGCCACACAAAGCAGCGCCAAGCAGCGCCAGTCAGTGCCAGGCAGAGCGCGGCAACGTCGAGCAGTGCCAGGCCAGGCCAGGCAATGCCGAGCAATGTCAAGCAACGCAGAGCAAGCTCAGTGGCAAGCAGAGCAAGGCCAAGCCATGCCGAGCAGCGCCGACCAGCGCATGAAGCGGTTCAGAGCCACTGCCGAGCAACGGCCCGCAGCGCAGGAGTATTGTGCCGCGCAACACCGCGGCGGCCCGCGGGGGGCCGCGCCGCGGAGGCCCCCCCGGGGGCCCGGCGCGGCGGGGAAGCACAGGCTCGGGGACTCGAGCCGGCGGTGCGCCAGGCCTCCCTGATGGGGTCGGAGCGGATGTCGCCAGGGGGGCAGAGCTCGGGGGCGGCAAGGAGGGGGAGGGGGGGGATGACTACAGGGGGGGGGTGGATCTCATGGCGGGGGCCATGATGTTTCCCTCAGATCTCACGGCGCCTCGTCTCATTTCATTGCGTCCCTGGCCCCCCCGCTGGGCCGCGCACATGCCGCCAGTCATGATTTGCACCCCCCCCCCCTCTTGGACACCCCCCTCTTGGCCGCTCCCGACAAAGCGGGTCCCGAGGTTTTTCGCCGTTTTCTGGCTCCCCGGGCCCTCCACGGGCCCCGTGACTGCCAGAGAGCGATGCAGGATGCAGAGCTGGTCCTGGGGTGAGGCGCCACGGTCCAGGACCCGTTTCCCTCCGGACCGGCTTCCCCCCTGCGAACAGATGGGGTCGGAGGACCGCGCCGCATCTCTGCTGCATCGGCGACGCGGCTCGATGTGGAGCCAGACTCCATCCACGCCGACGGCGCTGATGCATCGGCGATGCGGCGCGATCCCCCGACCCCATCCAGGCCGACCCCATCTGAGGCGAGAAGGAGGAGGAGAGGAGGAGGAGAAGGAGGAGGAGAAGGAGGAGGACGAGGCGAGAAGGAGGAGGAGGAGGAGAGGAGAAGGAGGAGGAGGAGGAGGAGGAGGAGGAGGAGGAGAGGAGGGGGGGGAGGGGGGAGGAGGTGGAAGGCACCTCAGTACGGTCAGGACGCGGAGCAGGGACCACTTGTGGCTCGGGGGGGGGGGGCCCTCCGTGGCCGCGGCTCGCCGTGGCCGGGGACGCCCCCCTTGCTCCTCGGTCGGCGTTCCTTGCGGTAGCACGGTGGCCTCCTCCTCCTCCTCCTCCTCCTCCTCCTCCTCCTCCTCCTCCTTCCTCCTTCTCTCTCTCTCTCTCTCCTGCCTTCTCCTCCTCCTCTCCTCCTCCTCCTCCTCCTCCCTCCTCCTCCTCCTCCTCCTCCTCCTCCTCTCCTCCTCCTCCGCCCCTCCTCCTCCTCCTCATCCTCCTCCTCCTC
>CAUYUJ010011084.1:10000-12500 GCA_963575745.1 Prorocentrum cordatum
GCTCGTGTGCGTGACGCGCGTTTGGGCGAGGCGAGGCGAAGCTGCGCGAAATCGTCCCCTGACCAAGGCCAAGTCAGCAAGCAAAAAGGGGCGCCCCTATCCGGGCCGTGGGGTCCGATGGTTGTCCCGATGGTTGTCCCGAAGGTTGTCCGAATGATTGTTTCCATGGTTGTCCCGGTGATCTCTGAGAGGCCGCAATACCAAACAAATGCGCTCTGCGAGGCCATCGCACCAACAAATGAATTCCCCTGTCCGAGCCGCGGTGTGCAAGTTGTCCCGAAGGTTGCCCCGATGGTTGTCCCGATGGTTGTCCCCATAATTCTTTCCATGGTTGTCCCAATGGTTTTTGTTAGAGGCCGCAATACCAAACAAATGCGCCCAGCGAGGCCATAGTAACAAGTGCGTTCTTCGAGGACATCATACCAGAGGTAACTGCCGAAACGTGTACACTGAGTTCAACTGATGCACGCCACAACGTTGCAGTACAGTGACACCCCTGACGTGGCTCTAGTAGGGATAACTAACACTTGCGAGCCGCAGTAAGCAACCAGCTTGGAATGTATCTAGTTGAACTGGCATGGCTTCGATGTTGCCCCAATTGGAATCAAGGCCGTAGTTCGACCCAGTTGTTGGATGTCGCTCGTGAGCTCGCTGTGGAACTCATCCCGCACCCCAGCCATACGGATATTCCCTGCATGCTCAAATCTCTGGCCGGCATCCCGCTTCTTGGCCTAGTACATGTCGTGGGAATGCTTGTGTTGCATCATGCATCATAAGCGTTTGATGATATAACAATGCTCGAGGCTATCTGGGGACATACAGTCGAGCGCCTCGGAAGTCCAGCGCCAGCAACGCAAGCTTGCCCGACCGGGATCCCCAGGCATCCTCGATCTAATGCCGAGCTATTGACAATGCGTCCGTCGTTTCACGCTGCGAGTGCCAGGTTCCTTTTTTACGACTAATCCCCAGATGCGCAGCGATGTTGCAAGACACTCTCCCGTCCCAAGTCCCCTCCTCATAAGTCTCTACAGGCTTTCGTATTCATTTCAGGAGCCCCCCTCCCTCCCTGAAACACCAGCTCCAGATTTGCCCACCATTTGGGTGAGGGCCCCGTTTTGACAAGGAACTGCCTCATATCCTTCTGTCGCGTAGCCAGGAAGGAGAAGTTATAATCATACAGTTCAGCGACGTGTCCAGCGATATCACCCTTTCGACGAAGGGCAGCCCCCCTTCCGTGTAACCAACTCTTTGTCGCACGCCGTCACGAGTTCCGAGGAGCTCTCAGGCGAGAGCTCCATTTTGAAAAAGGAATCGCCATGGATCTGTGCTGTGCCACACGTGTTCAAAATGTCACCCATAAGGGAACGTTTTCCACCCGTATACCTGTTGCAACATGTTGAATGACTATGCGCGGCGTTCAGGTGATCGCGGACGTTGAACGCGACGTGTGCTCCAACCTTTAAGGTCGGGCAAGTCTTGTTGGCGAGTGCGCGCGGCGCTTCGGCGAGAGCCCCGCTGTCAGAAGGTACACCTTAGGCGATGCTTAAGAAAACTTACATTTTCGGCCAGAGTCTCGATTATGCTTAACGTTTCAATGTAATTCCTAAGATTTGAATAGAAATGTTGGGTTAGACTTCAAGTTGTGAGACTATGAATTCCTTAACCCATGATTTCTAAAGCATTTCGCAGGGGGTACGGCATTCGGTCCTCGTCTCAGCTGTAAGCTATATGCAACATGTCGAGCCGAGCGTGCGCGCGTCGCGACGGCGCGAAGGCGAAAAGCCCACTTAGAAAACGGCCCCCTCGTCATCCTAGAAGCTGTCGCAATATTTTTTTTTGGGGGCGAAGGTGCTCGGCGAGAAGGCGGAGGCCCCAGTTTGAAAACGACTCCCCCTCTCCAGCCTCGAAGCTGCTGCATCATTTAGGAAAGACTTGTTGACGCTTCGGGCATCCCGCGCTCGGTCGCTGTAGAATTGGGCTCGCGCGTAGCCCGCCCGACCTCTTCGGACGCCTCCAGCGCTTTCGCTTGAGGCCGCGACAAAAAAAAATCCCCACCAGCCCATCCAGAAACGACGCCCCGAGGAATTGCCTCGATCAGGGAAGTGGTCGGCACACAGAGGAAGCCATTAGGAGACGTCTTGGGATATCGTGAGCCATCTTGGAGGTCATCTTGGGCTCTCCCAGGCGCTCTTGGAGTCATCTTAATCAGTGCCGCCCCCCAAGAGGCCAACATGTGGCAAAAACCTTCGTACAAGCAATGATTGGGCATTCTCGCCGAGGCCTCTTGGAGCATCTCGGCCCCCTCTGGGGGGTCTCCTGTGGCCTCTTGGGGGTCTCTTGGGAGCCTCTTGGGGGCATCCTGGGGGCCTCTTGGGGCTTCCTGGCCACCTCTTGGGGCCCTCTTGGGGCACCCTTGGGAGCCTTGGGGGCTATCTTTGGGCCATCTTGGGTGAGATCGATCACATGAGGGAGGGTGACGGATTACAGTCGCCCTCGCAGA
>CAUYUJ010011084.1:22500-24798 GCA_963575745.1 Prorocentrum cordatum
CTGTCACTCTCCGGCGTGGTGCCTGTCCCGAACGTGCTATTTAGAGACGTGGCGCTCGTCGTACTGCTCGTCACAGTCGCGGATGTCCAAGTCAGGCTGCTACTTGCCCTCCGTCTTGGGCGAGTCCAGGCGGCGCTGCTCAGAGACTTGGTGCCCGCCCCACCGCTTGCCGCACATGTGCATGCCTGGGTCTGGCTGCTGCTCTCAGGCGTGGTGCTGGTCTCTAAGGTTATGATGTTCCAACCTACTTTAGCCTTGATCCCCAGAAAGAATATCGAGCGCACCCCAAAACTCGAGGGTTTTCACGTGTCGGGCCCTGGGAGACACTGTTTCGACACTCTTTCGACACTTGTCTGGGAGCTCGAAATTATTTCTGGGATGTGGTCCTTAAGCACGATGGGGGCAACATAATTCTAAGGTGTTGCTCACAGACGCGATGCTCGTCGCATAGGTTCTCTCAGTCGCCAGATGTCGGGGTCGGCCGTGGCCCTCTCCGACTGTCGTGGCCCGGGTCTTCGCGCCACGGTCTGTCCGGGTGCTTCTCGTAGGCGTCGTGTTTGACTCACGCTCTTCCGGCTCGCCTCGTTCGCAGAGGTCTGGGTCAGGCTGTTGCCCTCTTGCGCATCGTCCTGGAGGTCCTGCCCAGAGACCTCGTGCTCGTCGCGGTGCACGCCTCGCTCGCGAGTGGTCGGGCCAGGCTGTTCTCTCTGGCGTGGCGCCAGTCTCTGAAGGCATGGTCGGAGACCTGGTGTTCGTCACGCTGCCCGTCTCGTTCGTGGATGTCCAGGTCAGCTTGCCAGACTCTGTCGTGGCGCTTGCCCCTGCGGTGCTGCTCAGAGACAGGGTGCTCGGCGCACTGCTGGCTGCTCTCGAGGATGCCCTGGCCAGGCTGCTACACTGGCGTGGTGTTGGTCCCTGGGGTCCTGCTCAGAGTGTCACGGACGCGGTGTCCGCCACGCGGCTCGTTTCGCTCGTGGATGTCTGGGTCCGACTTGCCTGACCACATGATCGACCGCGCCCCTGGCCCTCCGGGCCGGCGGCTGGTGCGATGCCACCGGCAGCGCTCTCATTTTCCCGACCAGGCTGCAGGCCGAAGCGCTGCAGGCGCGAGCGCGGAGTCGAGCTCATTGTCACGGCCTTCCGCCGAAACCCACAAACAGAGAGGAGCAGCCGGCAGCGGGAGGAGGAGGAGGAGGAGGAGGAGGAGGAGGAGGAGGAGGAGGAGGAGGAGGAGGAGGGGGAGGAGGAGGAGGAGGAGGAGGAGGAGGAGGAGGAGGAGGAGGAGGAGGAGGAGGGGGGACCAGATGTGGGCAGGCTGTCACTTCAACTGCCCAACCCGACCAGCAACGGGGTCAATATCACCATACATGTGCGTTCCTTTCGCGTGCGCGCCTGAAGCTGAGGGCCCCCTCTGTGTGAATTTCACACCCCAATCAGAAGCGGGGTTATCTCACACGTGTCTTCGAGGTTGTGGGCAAGCCTCATTTCAGCTGCCCACCCCAACTAGAGGCGGGATTGTCTCATTCATTGCTGTGCCATGCCTTGGCAGACGCTCTGTTGTTTAATCGGTTGGCCGCCCTCTTGTCCCGCCAGAGTCCGAGGGTAGGTGGACGGCGGCCAACGTTGCACATCCGCATTCCCGTGTAACTCGTGGAGTCTTCGGAAGGGGTCAACTGAGTGACGGGCGCGGCACGCGTTTGGCCCGTCTGAGCTGCTCGCCGCGAGCGATTGTTGAGGAGTGCGCCCACCTTCCGGCGCCCTTTCCATGCGGGCCCAATGAGGAGGATGAGGACGAGGAGGAGAAGAAGGAGGAGGAGGAGGACCAGTGTAAACCCAAGAGTCATCAACGATGTTGGAATTAACCCTCCATCCAAGCTCCTTCCTCATAGGCCGCTACAACGGTTCATGTCCATTGAGGGAACTCCTCGTTGGAAGACAACCGTTTGAAGATCCTGAAGCATTCCAAAACATGAAAGAGCGTGTTCTACCGCTGCTGGCGGAAAACCGGGGGGGGTTCACTACCGGTTCGAACCCCTCCGCCCCCCCCCCCTCCGGAAAACCGGGGGGGGTCACTACCGGTTCGAACCCCTCCCCCCCCCCCTGTCATCATGAAAGAGGGGGGGGGGGGGGGGGGGGCGGGGGGGACGGCTGCACCTCTCTGAGGACGAGGCCGCCAGCTTCGAGTTCGAAGAGGATGAGGAGGAATGTGGAGGAAGAGGAGGAGGAGGAGGGAGGAGGAGGAGGAGGAGGACGACGAAGGAAAGGAGGAGGAGGAGGAGAGGAGGAGGAGGAGGAGGA
>CAUYUJ010011085.1:0-24795 GCA_963575745.1 Prorocentrum cordatum
GCCCAGGAGCGTGCGGATCCACTATCGGGCGCCCCTCGCCGATCTATCGGCGATGTATCGCCAGCTCCAGCTCGATGCTCTCCCACCCACCCCCTGCGCTGGAGCCGGTCTATCGGGTGCCCATCGCCGATCTATCGGCGACGTATCGCCGGCTCCAGCTCGATGCTCCCCCCCCCTGACTCCGGATCCGCCCTACTTTGGGGAAATTCGTAAGTGGGGCTTGGGATTTCCGCCTTACTGTTCAAGCCCCGCTGATGCCAATTTCCGCCCTACTTTTCTGTGGCTGTTTCCCCCCTTCTTCCGTGGATTTCCGCCCTATTGTATGTTGGGTGCAGCAATTTCCGCCCTACTGTTTCGGCTCCTTATAGGTGGAGTTCCTGCGCAATTTTAAGGTTGAACAGAAAGCCAAAGTAGGGCGGATCTGGAGTCAGGGCCCCCCGCGCTGGAGCCAGTCTATCGGGTGCCCATCGCCGATCTATCGGCGACGTATCGCCGGCTCCAGCTCGATGCTCCCCACCCCCATCCCCCGCCCTGACTCCGGATCCGCCCTACTTTGGCTTTTTTCCAACTTAAAATTGCGTCGGAAATCGACCCATAAGAAGCCGACAGTAGGGCGGAAATTTCTGCACTCAACATAAATAGGGCGGATATCCACAGAAGTAGGGCGGAAACGGCAACAGAAGAGTGGGGCGGAAAATGGCATCCGTTGGGCCTGAAAAGTAAGGCGGAAATTCCAAGCCCTACTTGCGAATTTCCCCAAAGTAGGGCGGATCCGGAGTCAGAGCGCGCCTGAGCCGGTCTGAGCCGTTCCCCCCTACCTTTTCGGCTTCTTATAGGTGGAGTTCTGGTTGAATGTTAAGGTGGAACAAAAAGCCAAAGTAGGGCGGAGCTGGAGTCAGGGCCCCCCGCGCTGGAGCCGGTCTATCGGGTGCCCCTCGCCGATCCATCGGCGACGTATCGCTGGCTCCAGCTCGATGCTCTCCCCCCATCCCCCGCCCTGACTCCAGATCCGCCCTACTTGGCTTTTTTCCCAACTTAAAATTGCGTCGGAAATCGACCCATAAGAAGCCGAAAAAGTAGGGCGGAAATTTCTGCACCCAACATAAAATAGGGCGGAAGTCCACAGAAGTAGGGCGGAAACGGCAACAGAAGAGTGGGGCGGAAACTGGCATCCGCGGGGCCTGAAAAGTAAGGCGGAAATTCCGAGCCCTACTTGCGAATTTCCCCAAAGTAGGGCGGATCCGGAGTCAGGGCGCGCCTGAGCCGGTCTGAGCCTGTCCCCCCTACTTTTTCTGCTTCTTATAGGTGGAGTTCTGGCGCAATGTTAAGGTGGAACAAAAAGCCAAAGTAGGGCGGAGCTGGAGTCAGGGCCCCCCGCGCTGGAGCCGGTCTATCGGGTGCCCCTCGCCGATCTATCGGCGACGCATCGCCGGCTCCAGCTCGATGCTCTCCCCCCCCCACCCCTCTGCACGAACGAGATGGGCACGGAAAGAATGGGTACAATGCCCAACAGCAGTTCCTGTTCATTTTGAACTGGACTCGCTGTCCGCGCCGCCGCGGCCTGTGTCCATTTGAGGCAGAAGGCCGCCTGCCCAACAGCGGCCGCTGCTGGTTTGGGACAACATTTGTTGTTGGGCATTGTACCCATTTCGGGTGTCCAAAATCCCCCGCGCCTGAGCCGGTCCTCCACCTGGTGGTGCTCCCCGACGTCGGCCTGCCAGAGGTGCGCCGAAGAGCCCTGCGTCTGCCGAGGCGCAGGGGCCAGCCTGGGCCGCCTGCCCACGCAGAGGGGTGTGGAGGAGGAGGAGGGGGAGGAGGAGGAGGGAGTAGTGAGATGAGGAGGATGTGGAGGGAAGGAGGAGTCTGCTTGGGAGTAGGAATCGGTAGGAGGAGGTAGTAGTCGTGATTAGGATAGGAGCTGCTTCAGGATTGATGCTTGTCGTATTCGGCTTACTCTTAGTATGGGATTCTTCATTCTTAGTAGGATTCTTCCTATCTTCGGAGTATTGCTTTGTATTATTCTGTTTGCTGCTTCTTGTGTCTTTATTCATGATTCTGCTGTCTTCTTCTGCTTCTTCTGATTATTCGTCTTCTTCCTTCTTCTTAGTTTTGCGTTCTTTTGAACTTGGATGATATTCGCCGGCCTGGGACGCGGCTAGTATACCAGCTGGCCGAACGAGCGCTTTGTCTCTTCTCGTGGCCCAGTCCTCGCCATGCCACCACGTGTGCGAGTCCGTCTCCGCTCTTGGTGCTCTCTCCGTCCTCGCATTCGCTCCCCCAGATGTTTCTGTTCCTGAGTCATCCTCGCTCCTCCTCTCTCGCTCCTCCTCCTCCTCCTCGTCCTCCTCCTCCTCCTCCTCCTCATCCTCCCTGTTTCTCCTCGCTCTTTCTCCTCCATCTCCTCCACCTCCTCCATCTGCTCCTCCTCCTCCTTCTCCGTAGCCGTTTTGGCTCAAGATGTGTTTGTCCTCGGGACCAGAAGTGGATACCTCTAGTCCGAGGCTAGCTCCCGATTCAGGCAATCCCATTCGAGCTGCGCGCTGCTGGGGCCAAGAGTCTGTCTCCCTCCCGCGAAGGCTCTAGCCTTCCCGCTGGGCCTTGCGGCCACGTCAGCATTCCATAGCATCCAATATTCTCCTTCACGACGGCCTTCCCCTGTCGGTGCCCGTACAGCCACAACGGCATCTGGTGGCAGCAGTGCGGTGGTACTTGGCAGTGGTCGTCGGATCCCAGGCCTCATTCTGATAGTAGTGATTCTAGTGATGTTCGCGAGACTGACCGCAGCCGCAGTGACAACCTCGAAGGCCGCCGACACAGGCACCACGACACTCCTGTTTGGCGGTCTGGACGGGCACACCGAGCTGACCGAGACCGTGAGCGGGACCGAGACAGACGTTAACGTGTTCGCCAAGGTGGTGACGCACGTGCCGATCGGCCACGCAATGATGCTCGCGTCGATCGTGATGGCCCACAACTTCGTTCTGGCCGCGCTGGCGCTCGCTCTTCTGGCCGCCATGAACCAGAGACAGGCGCCGAACGTAGAGTTGGTGATGCCGCTGCTGTTCTCGCTGCCCTGTCGCCGTTTGCGGTCGAGCAGCTGGCAGCGGACATGGAGGTGGCCCGACATTCCCTGAAGCTGAAATACACCCTGGTTATCCTGATGGTGCTGGTCTCGCTGCTGCAGCGCAGTACGGCGGTTCTGCGACGCCCGTCGCTGCTGGCAGCAGCGTGGGCCCGCTGCAGGAGACTCATCCGTGGAGTGGCACGCAAGATTCTTGTGGACTCGAGCAACGTCTTCGAGAAACTGCGCGGGTGGAGCAGGAGCGCACTCACAGGCGTCTGGGTGCGCAGGCTCGTGAGGTGCAGACAATTCGCCAGCGACAAGATCAGGCTGCGGCTGAGCAGGCTGCAGTTCGAGCTGGGGTGGCGGCCATCAAGCAGCAGCTGGCCGCGTCCGAGGCGCAGCTGCCGTTCGACGTCGACAACCTTGCGATCTGGGGCCGCGCCGTGGACCCACACGTCTTCTCGGTCGGCATTGTTGCGCCTGCGGTCTTGGATGCTGTACGTAATGCTCTCGCTCCTTGGATTGCTGGCGCTAAATTTCAGCCCGCGCAGTTGGAGCTCGTCGGTGACGTCGTGGCAAGGCAGTTCACCGTGCGCGTGCTGGGCAGCGAGACCGAGGCCAGCTCCCGTGCCACTGCGCTGGTCAAGAACTTGCGCACCTCTGCGGGCTGGCGCACCCTCCAAGTTACATCTACTGTGGGAGCCGTCGTCGCTATGCATGTGTCGCCGGATAAGAGCCCCAAGATGGTGCGAGGAAAGGTGCGAGCGAAGAAGATGTCAAAATAGTTGGAGGAGAAGTGCCCGCCCCTGTCTTGGAGGTGCAGGCGTGCACAGTTCCAAGCACTGGTCAACAGCGTGCCGTGCTGCCAGCTCGAGCTTCAGGGGCCGGCTGAACCGACTCGCATCATATGGAACCTTAGTGCCACGACGCAGTTCAACATCGACACCGAGGCGATCTAGACTGCTTTCAATGCAACCTTCTCGGCAGCAGAAGTTCAGCGGTCTGGGTAGCATTGGCTGGGCTCCGCGGGGGCCTTTTCACAGTGACTCGGATCGCGGCCTCAGGATCCTTTGCTGGAACGCCCGCAGTCTGCTGTCCTCCAAGAGGTCCGCGGGGATGCTGGACACCTCCAACGGCTGGTTGACGACACCCCCTACACATGCGAACGCTTCATGTCTGGCACCGATGTCTCTGCTGGTGGCGCGGCTTTCCTCGTGCCGCGACACATCTGCTTGTGCCTGGTGATTTGCAGCCGGCGTGCGTCTTGCGCCCGATCGCGCCTGGCCGCGCGGCCGCTCCGCATATCTCTTCCAGCGCGCGCCCCCATTTGATGTGCATCCTCAATGTGCATGGCCATCAGCTCTCGGCCTTCGATGCGCATGAGATTGAGCGCTTCTGGTTGCAACAGGTCGAGCACGCAGCGCAGCATGAGCGCACATTCAAGTTTTTGGCTCTCGGTGATTTCAACATGCCCGAATCCCCTCCCCGTTCCTCTCGCCCCCCGCAGCAGGCCGCTGATGCCGATGCCGCACCCCCCCCCCTCTTTCTGTCCGGATCAGGGACAATCGAGACCAGCCTACGCAGGCGCGCCGGCGCCGCATGTTCGGGTCAGTCGCAGAGATCACTCATGATTTACCCACTCGGTACGACTCGCGGAGGCTGCAGGTATCGCGCGCATCGATAGAATTGTCGTATCTGGCTGCCCGTCTCTTCTGATGCTGGCTCACGTAACGTTGCAGATCGCACTCGAGTGCGCGCGCCTGTCAGACCGCGGCCTGTCTGATCACGCTGCGCCCATGCTCGAGATCTCCCAGTCAGCCCCGCGATCGCAGCAAGAACGCGCCATCCCTCCCTATCTGTTTCGCACTCCCGAGTTTCAGCGCATCTTTGATGGCGTGTTGTCTCGCGCTGCCTTCCCCAATTGCACGCAGTAGCAGCACGGGGGGGGCATCGAATCTGTCATGTACGAAGCAGCCGCGCTTACTCGTGATAAGCTCCAAGGCCCCGAATATCTTCACTCTGCGCATCCTGGCGCCCCCGTCGCCCGCGCGCGCATGTTTCGCCCCATTGCTCGCGCTCTGTGGAGAAATAGTGCGCGCGCAGCCTCTCATCTCATCGCTGCGCCCCCCCTGGCCTCCTCCCACTCCTTCCACCCCCAGCGCGATGCAGCCAGCGATGAGTGGCGCCAGCGTCGCGCGCTGCAGGCCAGCATGCGCGCCTCGCCTTCTGACGAGTTCGGTCGACACAAGGATGAGGCCTTTCAGCGTAAGATTGAGCGCAAAGCAGCACGCAGAGCACGCTTGTGGACCCCCTGGTCCCGTCAACTTCGTCTTGAAGGGGTGCGCGCGCATGTGCGTGGCGAGGACTTGGAAGGAGCGAGCGCTGCTGTGGTGGGCGATCAAGGGATTTCCAATGCTGCGCAGGCGCATTGGCAACCAGCATCTGCGACACGCGAGTCATCAGACACAGAGATCAATGCCTCATTGTCCTCTGTTCCCCCCCCTTGCCCCTACCTTCGCCGCTCCTATGCCCAATGCGCGCGCATGCGCATGGCGAGGGCTTGGAAGGAGCGAGTGCTGCTGCGATGAACGATCATGGGATTTCCAATGCTGCGCAGGCGCATTGGGAAGCAGTTTTTGCGGCACGCGAGTCATCGGACACAGAGATCAATGCTTTATTGTCCTCTGTTCTCCCCCCTTCGCCGCTCCTATGCCCAGCGTGGAAGCACTCGCGTCAGCGCTCCAGCGTGCTAAGCCAAGTGCCCCTGGCCCCGACCGTCTCCCTCGCGCAGCCTGGCCCCCCCCCCCCGCCCACCCACCCTCTCGCCATCAGCATTCTGCATCGGGTCTTTGAGCACATTTACTCTGGCAGCTTTGCCATGCGAAGCCAGTGCTCACTGTTTGCTTTTCCCCCCAAGGGCGAAGATGAACTTGACGCATCGCGGGTCGCTCGTCGGCGCCAGGATCTCCGCCCATTAAGTCTCAAGAATAGTGTAGTGAAAGCCACCAGTTCAGCTGTGAATTGCATTTTGAAGCCGCTGGTGGACCGGCGCGTGCATGAGAGCCAACAAGGGCATAGCACGGGTCGTAGCTTTGTTGGCAACGTACCTTCGTTGGACGCGGAGGCCTGGAGAGCGGGATGGCTTGAGCATGGCTCTCGCAAGCGACCGCTCCTCCTCTCCTTCGAACTTACGGCCGCGCCCCCGAGCCTGAACAGAGGATGGCTTGAGCTCGCTCTTGCACATTACGGCGTGCCTCATGGGATGCCATGGGCGATTGCTGCTCTCTAGAATGCTCCTGTGGCGTTCGCAAGGTCCGGCGACGCGCCTCTCGCGCCAATGCGCGAGCTGGCCAGTGGAGTGCTCCAGGGGTGCTCGCTGTCAGGATGTCTCTGGGCGTGGCGCATTGACCCTCTGCCGCGTCACTTGCAATGTCCTTTTCCACCTCTGGATCACTGAGTGGTGCGTGCATGCACGGATGACATCGGTCTCATCATGCGATGCGCCATTCAACTTGTCATGATCGCTGAAACGTTTTGCCTCGCGGAAAAGCTCTTTGGCCTTGAGTTGCAACCAGCGAAATGCGTAGCAGCCCCTCTTTGGACCCCTTTGTCTCCCCAGGTGCAGAGCCAACTCGTCGCGATCTTGATGGGTCCGTGGTAGGTGGGGCGCGTTTCAGGTTTCTGATGCGGCGAAATGTTTAGGGGCACGGCTCGGCCCAGGAGCTACAGCTGAGTTGCTGAGTTGCAGTGGAAACCTCCCTCGGAGAAGTGGCGGAAGTGCATTCATCTTGCCGGCGGCGCTCGTGCCCCCCCCATCCGCCCTCATTCTATTGTGCGCCTCTGCCACCCCCCCCACTCTCAGCTATGTTGCGCAGCTCTTCTTGCCCACCCCGAGGCTTCTGAAAAGGGATTCACGCACTTCGCAAGTTGTGCAGACCCCCTCCCAACGCCGTGAAACGCTCAGATCTTTTGTCGCTGGAAGAGTGGTGCAGAGGAGGAGAACCCACTGCCATCTTCTCTCTCTCTCTCTCTCTCTCTCTCCCTCTCTCTCTCTCTCTCTCTCTCTCTCTCTCTCGCGTCGCTGTGGCGGACGTGCGCTGCCGCTTTGACTGGATGGAGCGTGCACCTGCGGTGCCGACAGGAGACCGCCGACTGCTTCGCTCCGTCACCACGCTGTGCTGCCCAGATGTGGTCTCCAGAATGGCGGCGGGAGCCCTCGGCGATCGCGCAGCGATTGGAGGGCGCGTGCCTGTGCGAGCCCGTCAGTCTGTATCGCGCACGGAAGATAACATCTGCTGTCTTGCGCACGGCTGCGCGCGCGGGGCGCAGGGTGGTTGAGCGGGTTGCGTCGGGGGGGAACTGGGCGCCGCAAAGTGCAGCGCGTCGCGCGTGCCTCGCTGTCGCAGCAGATGTACCCTGAGCAGCTCGTTAGCACGATTAGGAAGCGCTTGAGTAAATGGTATCCTGACCTTGCCCTCTCCCTCCTGACCTCCATACTCGCTGGCTCCACCTCCGCTCCTGCCCCAGTAAATGCAAGCCCGCGATCAGATGGTGCGTTCTTAAGACGCTGCGTGGATCATGGGCCACCAGCAACCGTATGCATGCAACCCCTGGGTCCAACATGTGCTTGCTAGGATGTCCTCGCTGTCTCGACTGTGTACAGCATTATTCAATTTGTGGCAGATTACGAGAGCTCGTAGCTGACCCACAGGTGCCAATGAGTTCGGAGGTTTTAGTTCGGCTGGGCCTTGGGGGCGTGTGTGTGTGTGTGGGTGGGTGGGGGGGGGGCGCGGGTCACTTCAAGCTGGCTCGAGTCGTCCGCTCTCTCGCCATCGCCCTCTAATATACCGCGCCATGAAGGGAGAGATCGGCGCCCCCCCTCACGTTCATACTTCTACCTCGGCGGCCGCGCGCTTCCGTGCTCTCGCTATTCAGCGGCTGCGCGAAGGGCAGGTGGGCGGGACTCCTCAGGGGCGTTCGCTCCCCCTCCTCTTCCTCCTCCTCGCTGCTCATCGAGCTGCTCGCGCGCGGAAAGCGTTCCGAGAACGCCGGCCGCGAGAGGGTGATCGTCGACGAAAGAAAGTGGCTCGCCGCGGCGAGCTCTGGAAACCGTTTGCGAAGAGGCTCATCCCTGCTGGCAGCCTGCTGGCGTTGAGGTCACAAGTGGCGGAGGCGCCGCCATCGAGACATACCTCATGAACACGCGCAGCGCTATTCAGGATCACTGGGCCCCAAATTTGCTGAATATGTGGTCGAGGAGAATGGATAGCGGGGCTACCTTGACGCGGTTTCCTTGTCCAAAGCACGGATTGCCACCGAAGCCCCCAGCGTTGTCGACCTTGGGCAGGCAGCCAAGCATGCTTCAGATTCAGCACCAGACCCAGATCATCTCCCATATCGACCATGGCTTGCGGCGCCGTCCAGCTTCGACATCCCGGCAGAGTTGATGCAACAACTGGCAGAAGGAATACCAGCGCCTCACGACCGCAACTTCTCGCCGATGGCGATGCCCCCGAAAGGGGGCGACCGCGCTTGCCAGATCGCGGCCACGCGTATTCCACGTCCACGACCACTACTAATAAAGAACAGCGACATCAAGATAAGCGCAGCGGCGAACAACAGAAACGCACATCCGCTGGCGAAGACCACGCGCGAGGTGCAGCGAGGACTCGTACTTGGGAGACGGTTTCTTACCAACATCGCCAATGTCGGCGCCTTCTGTCGCACGCTGAGTTCCCTTCCCGGCGCTGACAAACAACGGCCCCTTTTTCTCGCCATGGACATTGCCGCGGCGCTCCGCACCGCGACTCATGTTTGGCTATTTGAAGGTTTTCCTCGGCGGGGCTACATGTCAACTTCGTGAACGTAACCAAAGCTGCCTACCACAATCAATTGAGTTTCTTCGAGCTTGGCAATACTCTTCGCCCGCTCTTCATCGCGGAAGGCGGGGCTGCGCAGGGGTGCCCTCTGAGCGGATCGATTTGGACGTTGGTTCTCGATCCGATTATCATCGGCACCGATTCGGCTCTTCGTCGCGGCGGCCTTGGCCTTCCCAGTGCCTGCGCCGATGACCTCGGGCGCGCCGTCGCCGCGATCCAGGATCCCCGACGACTTCGTCATCATGTCCAGTCCTCCGCAGACCATGCAGGTCTACATCTCCAACCAAAGAAGTGCGTCCTCGCACCGCGTTGGACCAAGATCAGCGACCTGCTGGTGGATGACACAAGGAACGAGCTCCACAACACCCACGAGCACCGGAAGAGTTTTGCGGTAGACGGCGCGGCGAGATATTTTGCGGCGCGCATCGGCCCCGCAGCTACGCCACAAAGGCAATGGCAGGCACCTGCCGCGAAGTTGTGGCATCGGTATCAGGCGCTGACCGAATCGCATAGCTCACTGCAGCAGAGCACCCAGATCTAACGCGCCGCCGCTGTCACCGCCATCTCCTACGTTGGACAGATGCGAACGCCGATATCCCACTTCGTGGCTACAGAGTTACACGCACTTGACAAACTGATGCGCTCTGCTCCTTCGGCCTTCATCAGGATGGACATCTTAGCCGTCGTACCAGGAGTGGAGCTGAAGTTCCAGCCAGCTTGGATGCCGCGCTCTCCTCTACAATTTGGCGCGCCGCCAGCTACGCTGTCAATGGATGGGAAGCCGCCTTGCGACAACTACACCAGGCTGTTGAAGAACGCATACCGCTACTCAAAGCAATCAGAAGTCTTTCGTGCGCCGACTGCAGGCAGGGCAAGACCGCGATGACACGGCGGTTTTAGGATTCGACCCAGGGAACACATTTTCCCACATGCAAAGGTTCGCTGCGCAAGCACTTCAGACGCCAGCTTGGTTCCGACACGAGCGTCACGCGGCACTTGAAGACCGCCCATAGGAACGCCAGCACACAAGGCAAGGAAGCCGCCAAACCTTTCCAGCGACGTCGAGGTCATGCGCGTGGACAGCGAGCGCAGAATATGGTGGTGGATCGAGACATCATCAAGAAGAAGTCTCTGCCAGCTGCGGACACGTCCGAGCCCCAGCGCTCCCCCTACCATGACAATTCCAACTGGGCGATCTTGAAGCGCCTGAACGCGCGGTTCCACAGGGCCGCTGCTCGGCGCGCGCGCAGCATGCGCAAATGCGACATTCCATATGCGCTCCCGACGCCGACGCCCGGCTGCAACGCCCAGGATTCACAACGGGCGCGTGAGCAGCTGGGAACGATGGCGGAGGACCAGGGACAGGGGCACCGGGCCAGCGACTGGGCCCGTGACGTATACCTGAACAGCCAGCTCCTCGACAGGCGGCGGGACCGGATGGACTGGCGTGAAGTCTGCGTGCACAGGCTGCTTCGCCGCTCTTCGCTTGGCATCGTATTCGCGGGTGGGGACGACGAGCTCATCCGCAAACAGGGGCCCCGCATCTGCAATGGCCTGTGTGGTACGATGGGCACCTGAATAGGCAAAGGTGGGCCCAACTTTTTCAGCAACCTGGGCTCTCCAGCAGATGGAACAAGCGCGAGCTGAGCATCATGCGCGCGCGGCGAATAGCATTGGAAACAGATGAGATCAACTATCATAGCGCGACCATTCCCGGTGGAAATCAACCGCCCTGATGAAGAGTACCGATTTCAACGACGTCGCGGCGCTGATCCAATCCTGGCCTACTCTGCACACGGAGTGGAACTCGGCCAAGAAACATACAGTCGGGGCCCTGAAGAAGGAATCCTTTTCGTTGGGGAGGGGCTCCGCGTTCCTTGATTGTTTCAGAGTTTGCCTTGGGTTGTCCTGAGGTTTTCCATAGGAAATCGAGGTTGAACTTATGGGGAAAAGGGGCCTCGTTCCTTATTTAGGGCTCCTTAGGTCAACGCCCCGACTGTATCGCAACGATGCCGCCGCCCCGCATGTGGCCCACCATGAAAACGTGGGTAGGATGATGGTCAGCAACGTACAAGATGCATGTGCACCCTCTCATGATGAGGTGCACCTTCGGCTGCGCCGACGGGATGGACGACCAATCGCACTACATGAGCTGCTACAACCTCTAGCACCACGTCGCCTTGCGGCGTGGTCAGCTCGCGCAAGATGTGTTGACGCGGATGGGGATGGGCCAGCAGAACATGGACGACAATGATGAGAACAGCATCCGCGACTCCCTCACGCGCCCTGCCATCATGTGCCGCGCCTGCGGGACCAAGGAGGAGAGGATCAGGCGTCGCAGTGGTGACAGCGCCATGATGATGAACGAAGTCGCCGACTTCCACCACGCGCCCGTGGACGCCCTCACCACCGCCATCCTTGGCGACTCCAACATCAACAAGCAGGTGATCCTCGCCGCGCGTGCCGCCCTGAGGCTGCCCCCGGGCCTGCACGCCGGTGCGGGGCCGCGCGGGCGCGCCGCCTCACGCACAACGCGCCCGCCTCGGGGGACGTTCGTTCCTCCTCCTCCTCCTCCTCCTCCTCCTCCTCCTCCTCCTCCTCCTGCTCCTCCTCGCCCCTCCTCCTCCCCCTCCTCCTCCTCTCCTCCTCCTCCTCCTCCTCCTCCTCCTCCTCCGTCCCCTCCTCCTCCTCCTTTCAGCTGGCCCAATCCCGTCCTCCTTCCTCTCCCTCCCTCTTCCCTGCATCCTACCTCCCTTGTCCGCCCTCATCCGTCGCCACCCCTCTTGCGCCGCCTCCTTCTCTGCTATCCTCACTCGTTGCGCTTCTCTCCACCCTCCTCACACCACCTCCATCAGCAGCCCGTTGTCATCATCATTGCCCTCCTCCTCCTCCTCCTCCTCCCATCCTCCACCTCCTCCTCCTCCTCCACCTCCTCCTCCTCCTCCTCCTCCTCCTCTTACTCCTCCTCCTCATCACCATCATCATAATCACCGCAGCCGTCGTCACCGTCGTAAGCCATTGAGGAGAGGCTGGATACCCAGATCCTCGACGTCATCCTCAGTCGCTTCTTGACGGACTTGGGTTCCTTGCAAGGGCCCCAGCGGCCGAAAATAAGAAAACAAAGAAATACACGCCCGTCGCGATCTTTCACGACGCGAGGGGCCTGGGCGCTCGGGCCACAGCTCGGCCCTCCGGCGGCCGAGGAGGAGGAGGAGGAGAAGGAGGGGGAGGGGGAGGGAGGATGAGGAGGAGGAGGAGGAGGAGGAGGAGGAGGAGGAGGAGGAGGAGAAGGAGGGGGAGGGGGAGGGAGGAAGAGGAGGAGGAGGAGGAGCTGCGTGGCCGGAGGAGCCCCCCTCGGCAGGCGCGGCCCCCGACGGCGGGGCCCCGCGCGCGCGAGCGCGCGCCTCGCTGGCCGCGGCCGCGGCCGGCCCGCCAGGAGCCCGGGGCCTTCGAGGAGGCGTCGGAGGCGCCGGCGCCAGGCCACCCCGCGCCGTCGGCTTGGCGGCCGCCGCTGCTGCTCGACGGCGAAAAACATGGTTCACGTCGGGCACGTCCCTCTACAGGGGGGGGGATATCCCCAAACAGTCAGAAAAATAGTATGGGGACGATTTTCCTGTTATTTCCCGACTGTTTGTGCATATGGTTCGGTCATTTGCTTTCGTCCAGAATCCGCCTGTAGGAGGACATGCCCGACCTAAGACAATGTGTGGGCAAATCGATGCTGCAGTCGATCTCCTCCTCGATGCCTTCACGGCGGATTTGGTGGGGGGGGCTCCATCTTTTTGTGAGGGGGGATGCTGCTCGCGGCCGCCGCCTTCCTCGGCCGCCGCCGCCGCCTCCGCCCTCCCCGCTCCCCCCCTCCCCCTCCTGCTGCACCACCTGCCCCAGTGGTTGCTGCTCTTCCGCCTCCTCCGCACGCCGACTTCGTCGGATAGGGGCACTGAGGGCTCTGGCCCACCCGCCCTGGCCTTACAATAGGCCCCGCCCTTGGCGGTCACCAGTGTGCTTCGCCTCGCTCCGTTTTTGTTGTTCCTCCTCCCCGCCTCCTCCTCCTCCTCCTCCTCCTCCTCCTCCTCCTCTTCCTCCTCCTCTCCCCCTCCTCCTCCTCCCCTCCTCCTCCTCCTTCTCCTCCTCCTCCTCCTCCTCCTCCCCCTCCTCCCCCTCCTCCTCCTCCTCCTCCTCCTCCTCCTCCTCCTCCTCCTCCTCCTCCTCCTTCAGGCCCTCCTCCTGCTTTTCCGCCTCCTCCTGCTTCTCTGTTTTACTCCTCCCGCCAGCATTGAGACGTGCCTGTCGTGTCTGTCCTCATCCTCCTCATCCTTCTCCTGCCCCGCCTTCTGCTGCTGTTCTTTCTCCTCTTCCTCCTCAACCTCCTCCTCCTCCGCCTTCTCCTTCTCCCCCTGTTCCTCCTACCAGCGGCATGGACGAGGTGATGGGAGAGGGAGATAAAAGAGGAGGAGGAGGAGGAGGAGGAGGAGGAGGAGGAGGAGAAGGAGGAGAAACAATAGGGAATGGGGACGGGAAGTTGAGGGGTGGAGGAGGAGGAAGAAGAGCAGGGCAGAGGGGAGGATTGAGTAGACAGTTCATCGTATTCGCTGCGGTGCTGCATCAAATTTGATTTCTTCCGCGCCAGGTCTCACTTTGCATCAACAGCCTCGACAATCCTGTCACCATCGACGAGTTCATCCAATCTTTGGAACTCGTCCTTTCGCAAATCGCAGCCTGGACAGGCCGTTCCCAGGCACTGGCAGAGCAGATGCCGACGACAGCTGGAGCAAGGAGAAGTCGGCGAAGTACTCAGCCATGCGCAGAGGGGAGTGGCGGGAGGGGGGGGAGGGCTTCTTAGAAGCACTCCTGCTTCTAAAAAGCCCTCCCCCCTCCCTCCACCCCCTAGTTTCGACCCGCCACGGTTCGGCAACATGCGCGGTTCATTAACCACGTCCCGGTCCCCCGGCGTCAACCCCCCGAGTCTTTCCCAGCTCCCCGCCTCCCGAGGCAGAGCGAGACCAGATCCGCTCGCAGGGCACGGCGCGTCGCGAGGGCCGCCGCCGCGGCACGCGGAGCGAAACCCCGCCCGCCGCAGCTCCGCCCCGAGGTCGGGCCCCAGGCCGGGCGCGCCCGCGCCCGCGCCGCCCGCGGAGCCGCCGCGATGGCCGCGGCGCGCGCCCCCCTCGGCCGCGCGGCGCCGCCCGGCGCCGCGCGGCGCGCGCCGCGCGCGCGCCCGCCGCCGCGGCCCTCGCCGCGCCGCGGGCGCCGCCGCCCCGCGGCGCGGCCGCGGCCCGCGGCGCCGCCGCCGGCGCGCTGTGCGCCGGCGCGCGGCGCGCCGCCGCGGGCGCGCGGGGTGCCGCCGCGGCGCGGCGGCGGCGGGCGCGGCCGGCGGGGCGGCCGCGCGGCGGCGCGCGGGCCGCTGCCGGCGGAGCCGCGGGCCCGGCGCCGCGGCTCGTGGACGCGATGTCGGAAAACACACACACACACGCACACACACACACACGCACACACACACGCACACACGCACACACACACACACGCACACACACACACACAAAGCACATACACACACAGTCTGTGGGAAAAAAACACAGTGGGAAAAGCACACAGTCTGTGTGCGTGTGCGTTTTTCCCACAGCATGTTTTTTCCCACAGTGCAGCGATGGGGTCCTGAGGGATGGGGTCCTGAGGGCGAGGTGCTCCAGCCCAGACAGCGGGCGTCTCGAGGAAATCGAGACAGAGGTTTTTCGCAGTTTTGGGCCTCTCGGGGCCCTCGCCGGGCCTCGGGACCGTCAAAAAACGACCCGGGATGAAATGCCAGTCCCAGGGAAGTTGTGGGGAGGTCGGGAGCCCGCGTCTCGAAAAAATCGAGACGTCGAATGTCTGAGCACCCAGACCCCCTCGCGTGGTGACAAAAACATGAGGGGAGGTTTTTCGCTGTTTTCGGCCTCCCGGAGCCCTTCACCGGGCCTCGGGACCGTCAGAAAACGATTCAGGATGGGAAGGCTGGTCCGAAAAAGGGGTCCAGACCTGTGGGTGCCGACGTTGTGCAAAATAGCGACGTCGGGGACCTGGCAACAATGCGCGTCCACCCCTGGATCTGCTCCTATCCTTACGACCCCCTCTCTCAGGATGCCATCTTTGAACCACCGGTTTTGGGCAGCGCCGAATCCACCAGAGAAGCAAGAGCCACCACCACCAGCCAAGGGGGCTGGCCGCTCCATCCCCCCACGCTGGTGGCACCCCGTTCCGGGCGCCCCCAGAGAGTGCCCAGAATGGAGTGCCACCAGCTCGGGGGAGGGGGGGCCCTTGGGAACGGAGTTTTATGGAGTTCTGGTGGCGGTGGCTCTTCTTGCTCTCTCGATCGCTGACGCTGATCGCTGACGCTGCTCCGAGTCGCCCGCCCGGGCCCCGGGCCTCCAGCGCAGCGAGCAAAAGCAAGGCGTGCTTTTCTGTGTTTTCCGCCTTTGGGGGTCCTCGCAGGGCTCCGGCACCGTCACAAAACCGCCCGGGGCGAGAACTTGGGACGTGGTCAAGATCGAGCTCCGGCGACCCCACACGGACAAAATCAAGACGTCAGAGGTCTGGGCACTAATATAGTGGGGGGATCGCGTGGGGGGGGATGTGGCCTGCCCGGCGCTGGGCGTGAGGGGATCCCAGGACCGCGTGCAGGGGCATGGGTTAGGCCCGCGTGGGGGGGGCTGGGCCGGGCCGTCGGGCGGCGTGGCCTTACACTGAGCGAACCGGCTTCTGTTTTCTTGTTCCTGCCCTGGCGCCTGTCCTCGAGCTCGGCTTCCGCGGTCCCCAGACATCCGACGTCTCGATTTTTTCGAGACGCAGCCCCCAACCTCCCCGACCACTTCCCTGGGACCGGTTTTTCATCCCGAGTCGTTTTTTGACGGCCCCGAGGCCCGGCGAGGGCCCCGAGAGGCCAAAAACTACGAAAAACCTCTGTCTCGATTTTTTCGAGACGCCCGATGTCTGGGTCCGTTCTCAGGCCCAGGGGTTGTGGGAAGTCGTCCGGGACGGAAGCCCACCCCCCCGGGGGAGGGCCGGGGGGCCTCGTGGGCGGCGCACTGGAAACATCTCCTCGTCGGGGACACCGCGCGGCGCTATGGGGGGATAGGCTGAAGTCGGGCCTGTCCCTCTACAGGGGGAATGTTCAAGAATAGTCAAGAATAGTAAGGGCACGACTTTTTGACCATTTTTGCCCATTTTGGGGGTATTTTTTGGAGTCGTTTTTTTGTTTTTTTCCAAAATCCCCCTGTAGGGGGACACGCCCGACTTGCGGACAGGCTCAGGGCCAGGGGGGAGTGCACCGACCCCCAACCGCCCAGGCATTGCCGACAGGGGCCCGAATAGCCCAAGCCGCCCAGGATCGTGCGGCCCCAGACATCCGACGTCTCGATTTTTTCGAGACGCGGGCTCCCGACCTCCCGACCACTTCCCCGGGACCGGCTTTTCCTCTCGGGTCGTTTTTTGACGGTCCCGAGGCCCGGCGAGGGCCCCGAGAGGCCCAAAATTATGGAAAACCTCTGGGAGGATCGTGCGGCTTCGCCCTCGGCGGCCCCTCGCCGCTCTGCCCGCGCGGCCCAGCGCCGACGCGAGCCCGACGCCTCCCCCCGCTTGAGCCGCTCCTCCCTTGGCGGCCCCCCCCCTTGCTGCTGGGCGGCGCCGGGTCGTGCACGGCCACTCCGCGACGCGGCGTCTGACTCACTCGCACTCACGCCCACTCACATTCGGCTTCGCTCGCGCTCAGGTTCGCGCATGCTCAGACCTACTCGTGCTCAGACTAGCTCTATCCATACTCGCGCACACTCAGGTTCACGCACACCCAGAGCCACTCACACTTCTACTCGCTCACGCTCAGATCACCAACGCTCAGAGTCACTCGCGCTGAAGCCCACACGCACAAGTGGCTACCGCGACATAGCTGGCGTGGCACTTGGGCACCCGAGTAGCATCGGGCGCAGCACCGCCGCGCGGGCTTGCGTGAGTTGCCGCGGGGAGACCGGCAAGAAGAAGTTGCCCTCGCTCGTCCTCTTGTGTTCCCCCCATCTCCCGGGAAGCATGTCCAGAAGTGGATAACGACATCACTGAAGACGTCGGTATCGTCGTCGTCGTTGCCGCGCCCGTCGTCTTCGCGGATTCGCCTTCGCACCCATGTTCTCATAGACAGATCTCTTCAGCGAGACGTGACAAGAGTATGATGTGCACACATGGGAATCTTCGCGTCGAGTATTTCATTGTTTTGCCGATCGGCGCGGGCCCCTGCACCCCCCTCCCCTCCCTTTCAATAAACCAGACATTGGCTGCTTTGGGCGGCTTGTTCCTGGCGTGTGCTCAGTACTCCCCCCAGTCTGCTTGCGCGACTGGCGACAGCAGATCCTGAGCCGTGTCGTTGACGGTCCCGAGGCCTGGCGAGAGCCCCCCGGGACCGAAAATAGCAAAAAAGCCTCCCGCCCTGATTCGGCTTGAGCACGTCTGGACTAGTATGTCTCGGCGGCAAACGTGGGGGGGGGGGGGGGCAGTGAGAAGGAGCAGGCCTTCTCAGAAGTCAGGCGATCGCAAACATGGATCAAGGGGGCGTGGATCAGCGACGGGTCCCGCTTCCATGGGAAATGGGAAATCGCGGATTCCCGCCGCCGAGCGAGGCGGCACCGGCCGCACTTTGGGGAGGGCGCCTCCCCCGATCCATGGATTTGGCGACCGCGCGCCAAGTCCATGGATCGTTCATCCATGCTTTGCGCGCCCCCGAAGACGGCGGCGGGGCTCCTCAGAGGCCCTCGCGCCTGCTGCGAAGAGCTCTCTCTCTCTCTCTCTGTATATTCGGGGGAGGCCTCGGCAGCTCCTCGCAGCGGGGCCGTGGCCTTCGGAGCCTTCTGAGCAGGCCCGCCCCTTCTTCGAGCAGTGGCGAGGCGTCCGGGCTCGCCTACAGGCCCACCAGACAGTCTTCTAAGAGCCTTGTGTGGTCTGCACGAAATGTTCTTAGCACGTTTCTGGCTGGGGCTGTCTTGTTTCGACACAGCGGCCCTATGTTCTGAGAGCATTGTTTGTGTGTGTTTAGAACATCTAGGGGTTCTGTGAACATGTCGTGGTAGGCCTCCTAGGAGTGCCGGGACGGTCGCTCCCCTTCAACTTCTCGGGCGCCCAGTCGTTCTGAGGACACAGCTCAGCTCCCTGGCGGCCGTTCGGGACGACCCGGGCACCCCCAGAAGGCATTCGGCGAGGCGCAGTCGCTGGAACGCATCCCCAGCTCGGAAAGCCGCCGAGAGGCGGCGGAAACGCCCGAAAGCCTCGAGCCTCGAGACTTGGCGCTGGGCGCTTCTCGCTTGGGGGGGCCGGGCGGCCGGGGAGGGGCACCTCCGCGCTGGGCGTGTCGCGAGAAGAGGAGGGGGGAGGAAGGATAGGGGGAGTGGGGTATGGGGTGGAGTGTGGAGGTTAGGGTTGAGTTAGAGAAGGGGGGGGGGGGGGGGAGGGGTGGGGGGGAGTGGGGTGGGATGGGTGAGGAGGAGGAGGGGAAGGAAAAGGACAAGGACAAGGACAAGGAAGGGGAAAAGGAGGAGGCGGAGGAGGAGGAGAGGGAGGAGGAAAAGGAAAATGATGATGATGAGGAGGAGGAGGCGGAGGAGGCTCGCCTCTACGTGTCCTCGTGCGTCCCCAGCGCGGAGGAGGAGGCGGAGGAGGAGGAGGAGGGGGAGGAGGAAAAGGAAAAGAGAAGGAGGGGGAGGAGAGAGGAGGATGAGAAGGAGGAGGAGGAGTGAGGAGGAGGAGGAGGAGGAGGAGAAGGAAAAGGACCAAGGATAAGGACTAGGACAAGGACGCAGGAAAAGGAGGCAGTAGGGGGGGGCGGAGGAGGAGGAGGAGGGGTGGAGGGAGAGAGAGGAGAGGAGGGGGAGGAGGACAAAGGAAACGGAAGAGAAGAGGAAGATGAGGAGGAGGAAGAGGAGGAGGAGAGGGAAGGAAAAGGACAAGGACAAAGGACCACGGAAGAGGAAAAGAGGAGGCGGAGGAGGAGGGAGAAGGGGGGAGAAGGAAAAGGAAAAGTAAAAGGAGGAGGTAGTGAGAGGAGGCGGAGGAGAGCGGAAAGGCTCTTTCGATCGCCTCAAAGAACGTGTCCCTCTAGTGAGTTGCGTCCCTCCCCAGCGCGGAGGAGGAGGAGAGGAGGAGGGGGAGGAGGAAAAGGAAAAGGAGAAGAGGGGGAGGAGGAAGGAGTATGAAGGAGGAGGAGGAGGAGGAGGAGGTGAGGAGGAGGAGAAGGAGGAGGAGGAGGAGGAGGAGGATTTTTTTTGACATCCACTACTGCCAAGCCACACTCTCTGGGGGGACGGCGCCTCCCCCCAGAGGGGGAGGCAGGGCTGGGTGGCGCCTCCTGCCACTTTCGCCACCAGCCCTGCCCCACCGCTGACGTCACGGCAACTGCGGGGGGACTCACGCCGAGACGGCTGCCAGTCCCGCAGTGCCGTGGAAACAGCGGGAAAAAAACTAACGCCACGGCGCGGGCTCCACACGAAGCTCGGATTTCGACGGATGCCGACCCTTACAAATAGCATTGAAAGTCTCGGTCTTCTTACGCGTCGGTGGCTGACATCGCTGAGCTAAGCCCCGAATATAACCCAGCGAGCCGTAGGAATGACACCTAAGACAGACAGACAGGAAGGAGCCATCAGAAACGAGCAGCGATATGGCATGGTGCCCGAGCGCTCTCAGGGATGGGCCGTCCAGCTTCGATTCATTCGAGCAAGAACCTGGCGGCGGTATCGAGCGTCCTTTGCGCACGATCAAACAGTGCTGGCAACGCCAGAAAGCAAATCCGAAATACCCCTCGCGCTTCTCCCACGTCCAAGCATGGGGCCGCGAGGGAGGAGCAGGTTCGACGGGAGGGCGCTCCCAGTAGCAGCCGGTCAAATCCAACGGCGGCCACGCTGGCAGCAGCTTCGCTGCGAGCTTGCAGACCGCCTTGGCTATCTTAATTTGCCATTGCAGCCGGCTCTCCTCGGCCTCCGACGGACGGGGGTGGAGTCCAGCACCCTGCTTGGCGGCACGATCCGCCAGGTCATTCCCGAGGCGCCTCCAGCGCTCCAGGGAGGATATGCCCGCTTCGTGCGGGTCTTTGTGGGCATCGACTTTGACGACCGACTGGACCGACGACACCCCAAGACGATACATCATCATCAGCCCCGCGAACGGGCGGCGATAGCTCAGCTGCGAACTTTTGTCCCCAGCACAAGCAGAGACCACGTTCAAGCAGTCGCTATAAAAAGTTGACAGGCGAGGCTGCTCCTGCCCAGGATGTCGGTCCTCGCCGATCTCGGCGACGGGCCCTTGGCTCGCGTCACTCATGACCTCCACTCCGCCGCGGGCCAGGGCAGCGAATTCGGCACACTGGGAGGTCTGGAGGAAAGGGGCGTGGATAGGCCCATAGATGTGGCACACCCTGTCACCCGAAGAGTCGACCTTAACGAGCCCATATCCAGCACGCGAGAGCTCGGCAATCTCATGACGGAAGCAGCTACCGTCAAGGAAGATATCGCCATCAAAGGTGCCACCGTCCTGGGGAGGCTCAACCCATTCACATCTGGCCTGAAATTCACAATACAAAAACTCCCGAGACGGCCGAGGGAAGACGTCTCCAGGATGCGGAAAGACACCCCTGGTGAAAAGCAGAGCAACTTCGGGGTCGGCCAGGTCCGCGTCAGCGGCTTCATCAATCAAACTCTGTGAAACGGTCTCCTCTCTCGTGGAGGCGACGGCAGGGCAGCGCCAGAGTCGATGGAAGGTCGAATCGCCAGTGAAACCGCAGAGCTCGCATCGATCCTCGAGACCGCGATACCCGACCTTGATCGCCCGATCGCGAGTCCAAAGCGCTTCGCAAGTCAAGCTCCTGATCGATCCACGTTCCTGGGAGGTGACCCACGACGATCGGAGGCGAGATCGGACGATGTCGAAACACAATCGATCGCAAGACAGGCCCTGCTTAGCCGAAGCCTCACGCTCCAGGGCACGCCGACAGGCCTGCTGCAACATTTTCTTCAGCATAGCTGGGGACACGCTCGTCAGCAATATCGTCTCCCCGAAATCGTTCACGATCGTGACGAAATCTGACATAGACCACTTGATGCGAATAAGGGAAAGACGCGTGGCGCTAATGGGTCCCCCGACGTCGCGCCACCTAGGTTCCGCCGCCGCGAACACGGTCTCCCAGCTGAGTCTCAACTGGTCCCAAGGGATCGTGTAGGGATAGGCACCCGTCTGGAGCGCCCATATTTCTTTGGCGTACCTAACCACGGGGGCCACAGCCCCCACCCAAGTCGGGTCATCGTTCAGAAGGAGGGTGGCGGTCAGCGAACGCCCCCCCGCACCAGGTCTTAGAACGCGCCCCGCTTCACGACGGATCTTCGCCAACTCGAAGTCCGAAAGCCCATGGATCTCCGCCCCGTAGAGAACCCCGGGCAAAGTCCCAGAGACCCAAATACGCTTACAATACTTACCGAGGCTGCAACTCAGCTTGACGAGCTTCTTTGTAGAAGCTTTCAGGGTGTCCACGCGGACCCTAAACTTGTGGCCTCTCCTGGCGGCTCGTCTGGGTCTCCCTGCAGCATCGTCGATCCCCAGGTCCACGGCACTGTCCGTGATCGGCCCAGCGAGGGGCCCCAGGAACTGGCGAAGCTGCGAAGAGACCTCAGCAGATGAGCAGACAAAAGAGGCCTTATCAGGCGCCACCTTGCATTTCATGTCCAAGGTGAGAGCGTCGTGCAGGCCCAGCGAGGCTTCCTTTAAATCATGCACGACCTGGGCCTTGGAGCCCACCGCAGACAGCCCGCTATCATCGATGTACTGGTCCAGCTGGACGCTAGGCCCGAGCTTCAAGGAGTCAAGAGGGGCGATCATGTAGACCTTGACCCATGTCGTGGCTAACGAACAACCCGCGATAACCCCTCGAGCCGCCGTCAGCGGGCCCGAGACGTACCCAGCCATGCAAATAAACCGGGCCCCTCGGTAGGCCGCGATCGAGAGACGATATAAGGCCACAGGGACCCCGTGTTGCACGCAACGCTGTTCCAAAAGCCCGAGGTCGAGGGTTTCGTAAAACTTGGACAAGTCCCAAAGAATCGTGGCCGCCACCAAACCACGACGATAGGAGCATTCAGCCCTGACTCCTTGACGCCGCGCGACGTCACTGGCCGAAGCAAAAGACTGGCCAGCGAAATAAGCTCGAGGATGCTCCAATTCCCACTGCTGTGCTATCACCCTTCTCGCTTTCCCCCACAATCTGTACATGCTGCAGAACAGGCCAATCGGCCTCCAGCCGCCGTGCGGCTTCATGATGAGCGCCAGCTGAACCAGCTGGATCTGGAAGGGGAGTGAGGAGGTCATTTCCATGATGGCCAGCATTAGGCCCACGACGTACAAGCAATCGTCGGTCATCCAGGAGTAGTGTTTCATGTGGAAACCGTCGAGCCCAGAAGCAGTCCTGGGGGAGTACCTGGAGGAGATCATCCAGAGAAATTCGGGTTGCAAGAAAGGGAGGGGGCTACAAATACCTTTCGAACCTTCATCGAGCGCGGGGGCCCCCGTCGACTTGGCACCCCATAATTCAGCATAGAGCGAAGACTGAGACTCCAGCAGAGAAAGAGGGTCAGAGAGCACAACCCCAGCCGAGCTGAGGGTCGTGGTAGGCTTCCAGCCCGCAGCAGGCTTGCGAGCGAGGTGAGCGTTCCTTCCTCCCTTTTCAATGTTGGTCAACAGCCATTCCTTCCAACTTTTCCCTCCCTGAGTCCTAGCATCCGACTGCTCGTGGACTATGGCGGCATCCAGCTCGCCAAGGATGTGCGACAGGTGCTCCTGATGAGCTTCATCCTCCACGCAGAGCCGACCACCTGGAGCCGCGACGATCGACACGAACGAGTGAATGGACTTGACGAGCGCCTGATACCTATCCAGATCGCTCGCGAACTCAGAGGGAATCTCCAGCAGCATCTGGCTCTTCTGGCCACACGCCTGCGAACTGCGAGGGAGTACGTGCCAGTGCCTAAAGGTGTGGGACAACCACTTGATGGCGAACAGACGCGGGCGGCGGCCCTTGGAAGAGCCGCTCTTGAAGACAGGCTGCCAGACTAACTTGGGGCCCTTACTCCTGGCCCCGTAGTACGGGAGGGTGATATGTGCAGCATCAGCGATTTCACACTCCGCCAGACGAGCCCAGCGCCCGTAGACCCTACTCAACTCTTGGGTAGCCTGACCGACGGGTTCCCCTGGGACCAAAGAATCGAGAAGGGCACTCGCCTGCCCCTGGAGCCGCCCCCAGTGGGGAGGCCGTTTAGAGGGCCCGATAGGCCGCTGGGCAGGGATGGGAGGAGGTTTGTAAAATCCCAAAGCCTGCATCTTACAAGCACGAGGGTACAGAACGATTTCGACAGGTGAGTGAGGAGCGAGCTGCGAGGTGGTAACCACGTCGACCGACTGAATAACCTTCGAGACCCCACTCGTCGCAACGAAATAGTCGAGCATTTTGATGCCCCCCGTGGTGAGGCAGGTCCCCTCGCCCTGGGGGATGATCAGGTTCCCATGGAGGCGTTCAGTGAACCCGCTGTCCTGGACGAGGTCGGGCGACATGTGGAAATCAGCCGCGACCAAACATTCACTAGCATACACCTCTGCTGCCGACCCAACCTTCCCCAAGATGTCAAGATTTCGGTCCGTCAGCCCCTCGGAGTGATGCATGTACACCGAGGCGAACAGGATGGGCTGGTCAAGCCCTCCAGGGAGATGAACCAGACCCGCAATGGCCCTACTTGGGACCAATTCCGACCCCTGAGGGAGGTCGTGAAGGCCTAGGAAGGATCGGCAGACTAAGGCGACACCACCTGAGCTTCCTTCGCCGACTCCAGGACGGGCTGGCGAGAAGAGGCCTTTCCAGCCATGTCTGAGGCACCAATCTAAAGCCGAGCGACGCGACTCATCACTACAGAGGTGGTGTTCTTGAACGGCCACGACATGGGCCGATGTGCGGGCGAGCCATTCTTTACATGGCCCCCAGGAGGTGGCATTACACGTCTGGAATCTGAGGGCAAGCTGGTCGGACTCGGGGACAGGGGGGCCAGACGACGGGCCAAAACTGGGTCCTGACATAGGCCCACGGGCGCCCAAACCAGGGCCGCACCCCAACGACGGATCCGAGGGACCATGAGGTATCAAAAAACTTGGCGCCTCAGGTGACTTCAAATCTCCCCCCCACTCCGACCTAGGCAGTCGAGGTGGGGGGCAAAGATTGCTCAGGTGGTTGAAAGTCGGCTCCCAGCACCGTCTCGGCGCGGGCAAGCAAAGCAGAGGAGCGGGCGGCCGAGTCAGAATCAGAAACGCCAGCACTGGCCGAAGCTCCGGAGCGATCTTCAGGTTGAACGGCAGGAGAAGGTCCCGCCGCACGAGCTTCGTCATCCACATGACCACCACCAGGCATCGCCGCTCCCTCGGCCTTGCGACGCTTCGCCAGGCCCGAGACGTGCGACTTGTGCAGCTGCCTGGCCTCCTCGAGCTGCTTGGCCGCCGCCCCGAAGAGGTTCTGGGTGGTCTCGACAAGCCGCTTGCTGAGGTCCTCTGCACGAGCCGCCATTTGCTTGCGGTCCTCTTCGCCAAGCTCGTAGACTTCAGGGTCCACGTTGAAGAAAGACTCCACACTGGTGGCGTCGAATAGCTGCTTCCCGTCCTGTAGGTCCTGGAGCGAAAGAGAAGCCGAAGAAGGTGGAGAGCTTGGTGGTGCAACCTCTGCTTGCAGCTGCGCAGCGAGCTTCTTGTAGCGGTCATTCTCTTCGACCAACTGTTGACGAAGGGAGTGAATAGAATTCTTCTTATCAGCCAACCATGTTT
>CAUYUJ010011086.1:0-24795 GCA_963575745.1 Prorocentrum cordatum
TACTACTACTACTGCTACTACTACGACCACGACTAGGACCACTCGCGTACTACTGCGTTTCATCCCTCCTGCTCGTCCTCGTCCTCATCATACTCCTTTGTTATCTCATCTTCATTTTCCCCATCGAAACCACATCCCTGGCACCACCACCATCACCAGTATCACCATGCACGTTTTCAACATCCTAATCGTCGCCAGAACCATGATATCGCAACCAGCATCAGCATCATCACCACAACCACCATCAGCACCATTACCCTCTTCATCTTCATCATCATCATCATCATCACCGCGAGCACCGCCACCGAAACCAGAACCAGCACCAACGCCTGCACCATCATCATCAAAACCACCACACCCATCAGGATGTTTACCATCACTACGTCATCAACATCGTCATCACAATGATGGTCATCAAAAATGGTCACCAGCCGCATCATCATCGCCATCGCCATCAGCATCATCATCATCCTGACATCGTCCTCATCAACATCCTGCCTCCTTCCAGCTCCCCCTCCCGCATCGCTCCCATACTATTTCCCCTCCTGCTCCTTCACTTCGTATCACTATTGCTAATATGCCTCCTTCTCCTCCTCCACCTGCTCCGCCCTGCTGGCCCCCCCTGTCCTGTTTTGTTTTGGTGGCGTGAAAGCCCCAGTGGGGGCCACCACTGAAAATGGCATGCCCGGCGATTTGCCGGCGCAGCAGCCTCGACCGCGTGACTCTTAGTCGGACCAGGCCGACAAAGAAACGCGGGACAAGCAAGTGAAACGAAAAAGCGGGGGGGCAAGGACACGGGGAGCCGAGGAGAGGAAGGGGGGCAAAGAAAGGACGACAGAAAGACAGACCGGGCCGACGGACGGGTAGACGGGGGACAGGGGGGAGAAACCCAGCATGGAGAGAGAGGGAGGACGCACGCCACAAAGGGCAAGGGTACACAAGGCAAAGGGGGGGGGGGAGGCCACGGAGAGGGAAGGAGAGCGGAGAAGCCGAGAGTCAAGAGCGAAACAAGAACAGGAAAACAAAAAAGGAGGCACACAAAGAGGCGACGGTATGATACATGACAGAATTCTACGCTGCTGCGAAAGCGCTCTCTGCCTGCTTCCATCGAGCGCGGTCTTGGGCCCGCTGCATCCAGCCGGCTGCGGTGCGGATTGGGTCATCACATTCGACTTCGCCGTACAAAACATGCCAATTGGGACTCCCATCTCCAGACTTTGAAACGTGCTGGGTGGATCCCACATCTTTTATCATGGTGCCGTCTCTGCCGGTACCTCCACCACGCGAGACACCGGGTACGCACGGCATGTGCGCAGATGCCGCCCATGCGCGAGATGTCCGGCAAAACGATGTGGACGCACGCGTCTTCCGTGTTCTGCAGAGCCACCTGTGTCTTCCGGCCTCCTCCTTCCCCCACTTCCCCACTTCCCCACTTCCCCATCCCCCTCGGCCTCCTCCTTCACCCACTTCCCCATCCCCCTCAGACACACTGACAACCAACGATGATCACACCAGGCATCCACAGCGCCCTCCTCCCTCCTCCTGATCCTCCTCCTCCTCCTCACAGCCTCCTCTTCCTGCGTCATTCCTCACTTCTCACTCCCTCACACCCTCTTTCATCCTCATCCCTCGGCTCTCCTCCTCCTCCTCCTCCTCCTCCTCCATCATTCCTCACCCCCCATTGCCTCACACCCTCGTTCATCCTCCTTCTCCTCCCTCTCCGCCTCGCTCCTCCTCCTCCTCCTCCTCCTCCTCTTCCTCCTCCTCCTCCTCTTCCTCCTCTTCCTCCTCTTCCTCCTCCTCTCCATCCCTCCCTCTATCTTCCTTCCTCGTTTCCCTCCTCCCAGATTGCCCGCCGCGCCTCCCACGAGTCCTGCAGCGCCTGTTTCTCCGGGAGGGCGTCGCAGCTCGAAGAGAGCAGCTTGTCGTACTGCGGGGCCGGGCGGCTGCTTTGGCGCACTGCTCGTCCTGGTCAAGGTCCGCCAATAGTTGTGTGGACGTTTTTTCGAAGATCGCGCTGGGGCGGGAGGAGGAGGAAGGAGGAGGGAGGAGGAGGACGAACACGGCCTCAAAAAACCCTCGCACGCACTCCAACCCTCAAAACCCGCGCGCGAGGTGCACTGGGGGGGGGGACCTCGAGCACCTGGAACGCAGCAGCTCCTGAACGCCCGCGAGAAGTCCTCGCGCAGCGCGCGCAGCAAAGAAAGCCCAAGGTGCCATTACGAAAAGCGTGCTGCTTCTTGTCTCTTCAACCGGCCTGCTCCTCCCTCGTCCCCCTCGACGGCGAGCGCGGGGCGGAAGTGAGACGGAGAATGCCTTCTCGGAAGGCGGCGGGACTTCTCAGAGGCCCCCCGGGCCTTCTGAGAGAAGTTTCTCGCGTCTTCGGGGAAGGCTTCGAAGCACTTCTCAGAAGGCCTGGGGACTTCCGAGCACTCTGAGAGGGCCCGCCCCTTCTCGCTTCCCCCCCTCGCTCGCCGCCGATGTCGATGCGCGTCCCCACTGCACTCGAGGGTCGAGGTCGTTGGGACGAGGCCTGAGGATCCAAACCTGGACGTGCTCGGCCCTCCTGGGGCCCGGCGCGACCGTGGGGACCTCCCGGAGACGAGGGGAGGACGAGGTGGCACGGGGGGCCAGGAGAGGAGGCAGGGGGGGGGGAACGGCGGAGCAGGAGGAGGCGAGGAGGACGCACAGAGGAGGGCGAGGGGAGGCCGAGGAGGAGGGGGGCGAGGATGCGGGGGAGGCCGAAGCAAAGAGGACGAGAGGAGGGCGAGACGAGGGGGGGGAACGGAGGAGCAGCAGGGAGGATCCGAGGCGCGGATTCCAAAAGCCGGCCGGAGCGAGGCGCAGCGGCCGCCGACCGCCCCACGAAGAGCTGGACGCAGGCGGCGGCACAGTCCGGGAGCCGTTTGCGCGGGCAAGACGCCTCAAGAAGTCTTCGGGCGGTTGCCGTGCAGGAGAGCGGAGGACGAGAAGTAGGACAAAGAGCCAGGAAGAGGATAGAGGGAGGATACGAGGGATGAACAAGAGAAAGGACGGAAGATGAGAAGTATCATAAGAGTGAGGATAAAACTGATGAAGAGGAGCAGGAGAAGGAGGAAGATCGTAAGAGTGAGGAAGAGGAGAGGAAGAGGACAGGGGGGATAGGAGTAGGATAAGAGTGAGGAAGAAGAAGCGGAGAGAAGAAGTAGGACAAGAGTGAGAGAGAGGATGATTGCATGATGATCGCCCCCCTTACCTAAAATTATTCACTGCGTGGGGATCCCCATATGTGCATCTCCTTGCTGGCGCTCCCTTGGTGGTGGGACTCGGTGAGGACGAATCTGGATTTAAGTGTGACTGCGCTGCCTCTCTCTCTGCTCTCTCTGCTCTCTCTGTCTCTCTCTCTCTCTCTGCCCTCTCTCTGTCTCTCTGTCTCTGCCTCTCTTTCCCTGCCTCTCTCTCTCTCTGCCTCTCTCTCTGCCTCTGTCTCTCTGCCTCTCTCTCTCTCTCTGCCTCTCTCTCTGTGCCTCTCTCTCTCTGCCTCTATCTCTGCCTCTCTCTCTCTCTCTCTCTCCTCTCTCTCTTCTCTCTATTCTCTCTCTGCTCTCTCCTCTCTCTATCACTCTCCCTCTCTCTCTCTCTCTCGCTCTCTCTCTTCTCTTCTCTTCTCTTCTCTCTCTCTATCTCTCTCTCTCTCTCTATTTCTCTCTCTATCTCTCTCTCTCTCTTCTCTCTCTCTCTCTCTTCTCTCTTTCGCTCTCTCGCTCTCTCTTGCTCTCTCTCGCTCTCTGTCGCTCTCTCTCGCTCTCTCTCTCTCTCTCTCTCTCTCTCTCTCTCTCGCTCTCACTCGCTCTCTCTCGCTCTCTCTCGCTCTCCCTCGCTCTCTCCCGCTCTCTCTCTCTCTCTCTCTCTCTCTGCTCTCTCTCTCTCTCTCTCTCTCTCTCTCTCTCTCTCTCTCTCTCTCTCTCTCTCTCTCTCTCTCTCTCTCTCTCTCTCTCTCCCCCCCCCTCTCTCTCCACTTTCTCTCTCTCTCTCTCTCCTCTCTCTCTCCCTCTCTCTCTCTCTCTCTCTTCTATCTCTATCTATCTCTCTCTCTTTATCTCTCTCTCTCTCTTCTCTCTTCTCTCTCTTCTCTCTCTCTCTCTCTCGCTTCTCTCTTCTCTCTTTCTCTCGCCTGTCTCCTCTCTCAACTCCCCCTCTCTCTCTCTCCGCTCTCTCTCTCTCTCTCTCTCCTCTCCCTCTCTCTCGCTTCCTCTCTCTCTCTCTCTCTCTTTCTCTCTCTCTCTTTTTCTTCCTTCTCTCTCTCTCTCTTCTTCTCTCTCTCTATATATATATTATTATATATAAATGGATTCTCTCTTCTCTCTCGCTCTTCTCGCTTCTCTCTCTCTCTCTCTTCTCTCGCTCGCTCGCTCGCTCGCTCTCTCTCTCTCTCTCTCGCTCGCGCTCGCGCTCGGCTCGCGCTCGCGCCGCGCGCTCTCTCTCTTTCTTTCTCTCGCTTCTCTCTCTCGCTCTCTCCCGCTCTTCTCTCCTCTCCTCTCTCTCTTTCTCTCCTCCTCTCGGTTCTTCTCTTCTCTTCCTCTCTCTTTTCCTCTCTGCTCTCCTCGCTTACAAACTGGCTTCTGACTGAGTCTGGGTTAGGTGAGCCTGAGTGTGGGTGAGTCTGAGTATGGGTACGTCTGTGTGTGCCTGATTCTGAAGAAATGAATCTGAGTGTGAGTGAGCTTGTGTATGAGTGAGTCTGGGTGCGAGTCTAAATCCCAATGGTGCCCCTGGCAGTGTCTGGCGACTAGGAGGCCCGGGTCGACTCCTCTTGGGGAGCACCAAAAATGCTTGCCCCTGCAGCGATTGGTGACTATTGAAGCCCCTGGTGGACCCCCCTCTGGGGCTCCTCAAATGAAGGCCTGGCATGCGTTTTGTGACCATGAGGCTCTCAATAGATACATGGTGGGGACGCCCCAAGCGGCAAATCTTAGCTGAGGCGTCCCACCAAAATCGGCGCGAAGGGCTCGTGAGATCAGCCAGGGTGGCTCCCCCTTGGGGCTTCCAAAGATGCCCTGGCCGCGATTAGTGACCAATGAGGGCTCTCTAGCGAAACATTGGGGAGGCCAAACGGCAATTTCTAGTGAGGCGTCCCACAACCAGCGGCTAGCGAACGGGCTCGTGATATCAGCCAGGGTGGCTCCCCCTTGGGCTCCCAAGTGATGCCCCTGGCAGCGTTTTGTGACCATGAGGCTCTCAAGAGAGACATGTTGGGGAGGCCAAACGGCAATTTTAGCTGAGACGTCCCACCAAAATCGGCGCGAACGGGCTCGTGAGATCAGCCGGGGTGGCTCCCCCTTGGGGCTCCCAAATGATGCCCCTGGCAGCGTTTTGTGACCATGAGGCTCTCAAGAGATACATGTTGGGGAGGCCAAACGGCAATTCTAGCTGAGGCGTCCCACCAAAATCCGCGCGAACGGGCTCGTGAGATCAGCCAGGGTGGCTCCCCCTTGGGGCTCCCAAATGATGCCCCTGGCAGCGTTTTGTGACCATGAGGCTCTCAAGAGATACATGTTTGGGGCGCCAAACGGCAATTCTAGCTGAGGCGTCCCACCAAAATCGGCGCGAACGGGCTCGTGAGATCAGCCAGGGTGGCTCCCCCTTGGGGCTCCCAAATGATGCCCCTGGCAGCGTTTTGTGATCATGAAGGAGTGTGAGTGTGAGCTTAACTTATCTTATCTTATCTTGAAATCTCTTATCTTGTCTTGAAATCTCTTATCTTGTCTTAGCTTATCTTATATCATGTCTTATCTTATCTGGTGATTATCAGTGGGAGGAGGGAGGCGGGAGGCGGGAGGAAGGAGGAGTGGGAGGCGTCAGAGTAATAACAAGAACCCCAATCCTTAGGATATGGGGAAAAATGACTGTTCACATTGACGCACATGGACAAATTGTCAACTCCCTGTCGCGAGCCACGTCTGTTTCGCAGAGCGGTGGGGGGGCTAGGAAGGGGCATACCACTCGGCAAAAAACTTGCCCCGATTTGTGGCCGCCGTGATCGCTGCGGCGACCTCCCAAACCGACCCGTAGGCTTAGTTCGGGTTCGAATGCCACGCGGAGGAGGACGACAACGACGACGCTCGCTCTCCCCCATTCGTGTCATGCCAACTCGATCTTACTCTCTGTGCACCTGGGGGGGGACAACTTATATGTAGTATTCCGCTCCTATCTGCTAGCTCTGATGGGCCACACGCGAAGGCAGATGCAACGGCTTGCTGCCCGCGCGGGGGCCTGGCCGTTGAACACAACAGTCAGGTCACACATAATCGAAGGAGGGAAGGGGAAAATCGACGGCGAGCCCAGGGGGGAATGAAAAGGGGCGGTCCTTCGCTGAAGGCTCGGGATCCCCCCCGGCTTTCTGAACAAAATCCGAAGCCTTCCCCGAAGACACAGAGGACTTCTCGGAAGGCATGAGGGCTTCTGCTGAAAAGCCCCGCCGCCATCTGCGAGGGCCCTTTCCTTCTCACT
Source organism: Prorocentrum cordatum (assembly GCA_963575745.1). Taxonomy (NCBI): domain Eukaryota; class Dinophyceae; order Prorocentrales; family Prorocentraceae; genus Prorocentrum; species Prorocentrum cordatum. The sequence continues at coordinate 6,490 of CAUYUJ010011086.1, forward strand.
TCCCCCCCCCGCTCGCCGCCGCCGAGTCGAGGCACGCAACATCGAAGGCGGAACAGGAAAGGAAAAACCCACCTTGTCGACGGCGGCCGTCCGCGACCCGCTGGCGCAGAGGAACAGGATCTGGCGCGCCGGCTGCGCGGGAGGGAGGAGCGAAGTGGAAAAGAGGAGGAAAGGAGGAGGGGTGAGGAAGAGGGAGGAGAGAGGAAAGGGGAGCCTGGCCTCGGAAGGAGGGAGGGGGGAGGAAGAGGGAGGAGGGAGGAAGGGGAGCCTGGCCTCGAGAAGTTTTGTCCGGGCAAGCACGGGGAAGGCCAGTGCCTTGAAATCGTTGCGACACACCATCGACCCCGCATCCAAGGGGTTCGTGGGAACCACTTTCCGTCCATCCGTTGTTCCATTTCGTGCCTGTATTTCGACCAGGAGTTGCGCCCGCAGAGGCTCCACAGGCCCCAGAGGGAGGAGTAGGAGGAGGAGGAGGAGGACGAAGAGGAGGAGGAGGTGGAGGACGACGACAACGACGAGGGCGAGGAGGAGAAGGAAGAGGAGGATTGCGGGGCTGGAAGCTGCGCGTGAGAAAATACGGCGGCAATAAGTTAACGCTTGCAATGCTTGACTTCTGCTGAGATATACACGCACGCGCTAGCGCATAAACCAAACGGCGGCTGGACATCCGTTTTGGATCGGGATTGCGCGGGCGATCGGACAGCTTTGGCGGAGAAAGACAAACGAAGGACAAAGGAAACCATATTTGTCCAACCTCAACGCATTCTAGACTCAGCGGAGATACGCCGTCGCCACCTAGGGGTCAGGCGGCGCGGCGGGGCGCGGGCCCGCCCTCTTTAACGGGTAGCCTTACGTCGGGCCTGCCCCCCTATACAGGGGGATTTTGGGCGAAAATGATGAATGCCCCCAACATACTCCCAAATGGTCAACAAATAATCAAAACATCGTCCACTGATTATGTTTTGAATATCTCTGAATATCCCCCCTGTAGGGGCGGCGCTGGAGGAGCTCGCGCGCGCGCGAGTGGTGGCGGCGTGAATCCTTCAAGACCGCATCAGCGAATGTCGGTGACCTCGGGCCGCAGACGTGACGCCTCAAAGCTGGCCAAGAGACTGAGGCAACGTGATGGCCCCCGGGGCCGCGCGAAGGGCGAGGCGGAGGCGCGCGGGCGCCTTGACCTGGTAATTCGGTGGGAGAAGATGATGGATGGAGATAGACCGCGAGGGATTCGCGCACCTTTTGGCGCGATCGCCTCGAGGCTCGCCGCAATCACGGATTGCGGGAGCCGCTCCCTCCACGACCGATGGTCACCTCCTCGCTGGTCGTGCTGGGGGCCCCCGCCTCCTCGGCCTCGGCGCCGCCCGCGAGCGAGGGCTGGCCTGGCCCGCCGGCGGCGGTCGCGCGGAAGGCCGCGCTGGCGCGCTGGCGCTTGACCTTGTCCCCTGTCCCGCGTGCTTTCTTTTTCTCGGGCGGGTCGGCGTCGATCTGGCACGGGCTCGCTCTGGCTGGCGCCCTCGTTCTCGCCCTTGCCCGGCGCCGCGGCGGCGCGCCCGCGAGAACCGACGGGCGCCGCGGGCCCAGTCCACGTCCAGAACGGGCGCGGTGCCGAAGGACAGGGCAGCGCCGGTTTCCAACCCGATCCGCGAGCCGCGCAAACCTGGGCGCGCTCAGCTTCGCGAGAAGAGGACCGAGGCAGAGCTTCCGGTGAGAGGTGCCGGCGAGGAGGAGCGCGCTACCCGCGGCGGGGGGCGCGACGGCCGCGGCGCAAGGTGCGCTGGCGCCCTGCAGCCGAGCGGCCGGGGCCCATGAAAGAGGGCCCGCCGAGTGCCGACCCGTCGCAGGCCGAGGGGGGGTCTCGGCCAAACCCTGGCCACGAGCCGACGTTGGTGAGTGACCGATAGCGGCGGCACTTGGCCCGCTCTCGGGCGTTCCACGAGGCCCGCGCGCTGCGCGGCTTGGCCGCGTGCGTGACCAGGCCGACGCCGAGCGGAGGGCTGGCGCGCCGCGACTATGCGTCGCTCGACAAGCCCATGGCCCTGCGAGCCTGAAAAAGGCGACCCTGCGCGCACTCCGTGACGCGGGTGGAGCAGAGACTCCGACGTAGCAGCGCGTCGGGGACTGGGTCAGCGACGCGCCGCTGCCGCGTGAACTCCGCCATCTCTGCCTGGATCTTGCCGGGCGAAGGGGGCTGGGCACTTCCCGCGGGCCCCGAGGCCGGCGCGTCGGGGGCGGCGTGGCGCTCGGGGGGCTCGGCGCGGATGCTCTGTTGGCGGGCAGCATCCGCGCGCGGCGCGCGGCAGCTGCGCGGCGCCTGCGGGGGGGGGGCGGCAGACGCGAGCGGGACTGGGGGCTCTTGATCCCGAAACGTGACCTCGAAAGGCAGATGAGGTCGAGGTGACGCGCCCAGGCTCATTGAACTGCTGGACTTGACGCTGAAACTGACGCGATTGCTCCTGACTCGCTGGAGGCATCGTCGGAAGCACGATGGGAAGACGGACCATGACCGACTGCGCTGGTGGGTTGCCGCACATCGACCGCGCGTCTGGAGGGGGCGTCGGAGATCGCGCGCGCGGTTCGGCTCGACCTGCGGGCGTCGCGAGCGCCGCGTCGCCCGATGACGCCGCTTCCTCTGCGGGCGACAGCGGCGCCGAGAGCGTGGTCGGCGAGCGACGAGGCGGCGGCGGCCCAGGAGGCCCCGGCGGCCAGTTCCGAGGCGCGCTGGCACACGCGCGCGCGGCAGCGGGTAGCCGCGAGCGCGCGCCCGGAGCCGGCGCGCTGGCCCCGCGGCGCGCGACCCGCAGCCAGCCGTTCAGCGCGCCCCGACCGGGCGGCGCGCAAGCCTACTGCTGAGAAAAAACAGCGGTCTCAGAAACGCTCACTCCTGACTACCTGCGCTGATTCCTCGCCCTGTACGTCCGCGCACATGCGCAGCCGCAGGCGTGACGCAGCGCAAGAGGAACACGGCGATGACAACATGCTCTCCCCGAGCTGCTGTGCTGCAACATATCTCACAACCACCATGCACAGCGCAACTGGCCTTCCGAAAAGGATGAGGATGAGGAAGGACTGTTGGCTTCGAGGAAACTGGAGCACAAAGCAGTACACAGACGCATGTGGAGAATCGTTAATTGTCGGGGGTCGGGTGGCGCCCATCGCCTGAATAGTACAGTGAGCTTGCCAACCGACATGGTGACTGTGCGCGGCGTGCGTTACCGCTGGCGAGAGCCACTGGCCACGTCTTGGAAGGCAGAATTATCGATGCTGCCTCTGACCAGTCCATCAGCGATCATATATCGTGTCTTCCCAGCTCGGGGCCCAGTCTGGGCCCGACCCTAGGAGGTCGAGGAACCAGAGCACATGTGGCAGCAATGGATTGTCTGCCGAAGCCTTAGGTCGCGCAAGCATGACGACTGTGGCCACCTCCATTGAATCGGGGCAAAGATCAGTTAGAAGTGCGAGTGGTTGCGGGCCATCTCGTTGGCGACGTGCAGCTCCACGGCCTCGAAGTCCCCCGCGCATTTCGTGGAGTGTGGTGGCCAAGGCTAGGCCGTGATCTGTCGTGCTCACTGCGGCCACCAGCTCAATTGCGAAAGCGTTTCGTGTCGCAGCCTTCAGCGCCACGCGCTGCCAGTCTAACAAGTGGCCCACTTGCTTGCCAACGAACGTTTGTTGAGTATCCGTGTCCCTGGCGCTCATGCGCAGGAAATTGGCTCCTGGCAGGGCCCGTCCCGCGATGGCGCCCTTCTGTCGTTTTCTACATGCTGCGTCGCTGTGTACTTCTAGCCTGTGTGCGCAACACATAGGCGGATTGCGGATCAGTAAAGGCTTGGCCTGTGCCCATCTCACAAGCGTATTGCGTTTCCGCATGTGACCGCACGTTGGCGCCGCTGCGTGGCGCTGGAAGACCACCGCGTTGACGTGCAGATCGGTTATGAGGCGAGGGCCCCCGGACGCCGAAAACCACGTCTGGTGCTGCTGGCTCCCGCGCCGCCAGTTCCCAGGAGCCTGCGTTGCGCAGCGATGGAGGGGGAGAGAGGAAGCGAAACGCAAGCAGCAGACGACGAACGCGCAGGCGGGAGGCCAGGGCTGGCGGGGCGAGGCAGGCGGGCCAGCGGAAAACAATAAATTGAGCGAGACTGGGGACGAGTAGGAAACCCCAGAAGGCCCAGGAGGCGTCAGGAGGCCACAGAAGCCCCACGAGGGCACAGGAGGCCCTCAAGAGCGCCAGGAGGCCCCAGGAAACCCAGTGGATCCTAGGAGCCGGTACTTGCAGATACAATCTGGCCCGGAGCCAGAAAGCAAACTCCAACGAGTAACCACCGAGATGACCACAAGTAGGAGGATCCTGCACCGCGCGATTTCCGGGCGGGCAGTGTCGCACATGTGCACGAAGCAGCGTCTCCCGCAGCCGCGCACCGCCCTTGCCAGCCACTCGGGGCAAAGACGGGCAGCACACGCAACTGCAAGCAATGTCGTCCAAGCCACGCCTCCCGGACGGCACATGCTGAAGGCGCTCTGACTCTCAGCGCCCCAAAAGAAACTCGATGCCCGTCAGCGCGAAGGCCCTCTCCTGCCGCTGAGAAAACTGCTCGTCCACTGTGGGGCTAAAAGGTTGGCAGCAAGCATCCCATGCGCTGAGCACGTCCAGTCGTTCAAACACACGCCCGATACGCAGCATGACAAAGACTGCACACATTCATGGGGGCCGGGATCACAGCCGGAAGCAGACAAGGGCCACATTCACCAACCAAAGCCACTCAGCATCGATGTGCCCAACCGTGGGAAGGTGTCATTCAGAAGACGGCCAGGTCGTCCAGAACGTCTGCGAAAACTAGCTACACGGACTGGCCAGGCAGCTGGGCCACTTGCGGGCGACCTCGGGTGAGATGGAGCCGACCGCGACAAGCATGCCAGCATGATGAACATGTGATTCGATTCGCGGGCGTTGTAATAACTCAAAGCTGTTCGAAGGTGTAGGCGACAAACCTGCACTCGGCGATGTAAGCGTAACGATGTGGAGGCATCAACTGTAAGCCTCGCTGTTGAAAAAAAGGCCACATCAGAGGCAGCGCGTAAGCCTCCCAGGCCTTATGTGAAACCATCGCTGACGATGCACATGGTGTAGCTAAGTGTGGCTCACAAGGAGGACGACTCTTGCGCCTTATGGGCGTGCAATCCAGTGGGCCCAAAGACCGTTGTGACTTGTGTCATGCAAGACGCGCTATGGGCCGACACGAGGCCTTGTCGAGCTCCGTCTCGCCACTCCAGCCTGCTTCACCTCCAGCAAAGCTCGACTGCAGCTGGAATGCTGGCGCTGGGGAGCCCAGGGGGTCCCAGGAGGCTCGAGGAGGCGAGGCGAGAGCGGGGGGGGTCCGCCCTGGGGGGTCGTCGTCGGGAGAAGGAGCCCAGAGGGAGTGTGGACTGGGGAGCCCTAAGGCTCAGGGGGGGAGGGAGAGGGCCGGAGGCAGGGATGGGGGAGGAGTCGGGGAAAAAGGAAATGGGGAAGGGAAGAGGGTGGTGCAGTAGTGGGCGGCGAGCGAGGGGGGGAAGCGGGAAGGAGGAGGCCTTCTCAGAAGGCTCGGAAGTCCCCCGGTCTTCCGCGAAGTCTTTTTTCTGAACCTGCCCCAGAGACAGAACAAGCCTCTCGGATGGTGCCAGGGCTTCTGAGAAGCCCTGCCGCCTTCTGAGAAGGCCGTCTCCTTCTCGCGCGCCCCCTCCCTCGCTCGCCGCTGAAGGAAGGGGAAGGATGCATGGGTGCGGAGGCGGACGGGAGGGGGGCGAGGGAGGAGCAGGCCGGTCGGATGAAGGGACCGAGAGAGAGTGTGAGAGAGCGAGCAGCAAGAAAGCAAGCACATCAAGCAAAGCAAGCCAATTCACGCCATGTCGGACTCGAGGCGAATGATGAGGGATGGTAGGGAGGAGAAGTGAGAGGGGCGGGGAGGAGGTGGAGAAAGGGGGAGGGATTCAGGATGGGGGAGGGGCGGGGAGGAGGAGGGACAGAGGAGAAGGGGAGGGGCGATGAGGTAGGGCGGAGGGAAACAGCAACGGCAGCAACACAAACAGCGCAGTGCAGGCTACAAGCGACCACGACGAGGGATACGGTTGAGGAGCACTGAGACAATTGACATCATGAGCAATTCCGCACACCAAGTCTCCTTAAGTCCCAATTTGGCACACCAGTCGCACATTTCTCCAAGGAGACCCCCGAGACAACCCGAGAGGGCTCCAAGACGGCCTGCAACATGTGTGAGAGCCGCCCGAGAAGACCCATGGCCCCAAAGAGAACCTCAAGAGGCAAACGTCTGATGTGTCCGGGCCTCGGGGCCTGCAAAGCGCAGCTCCGGGGAAGTCCCAGGGAGGGAGCCGAGACCTCTGGGGATCCACGGTGCAGATTGTGACCTGCATCAAGGCGTGGGAAATCGGGAAAAAAGGAAATTGGCCACGCGGTTGCTCGGCTCCCGGGCCTCCGGCCGGCCGCAAGTGGGGGAGCGGAGTCCCTGCTCCACCCATGGTTAAACCCATCGTGCGGGCGATCTATCGATGAAGGGCGTGGAAGCCGACGGGCCTCCCGAGGGGAAAGCGGCCCTTCGAGCTGTGGCCAGCTCGCGTCTGCAAAGGAAGGGAAACGGTCCCACCAGGCTGGGTACGATCAGCGTGATCATCACGGCGAGCTTGTTCGGAACACGCTGCCTGTGCTGGAGAGGCGCGCGTGCAGCTGGTCGCCGCTTCCTCGCTGTCTTCGTCAACCTTCTGCTCATCCACCCTCGCTTTTGTCCGTCCTTCCTCCGTTGCTCCCTCGTTCCTCCATCGCTCCATTTTCCTCCTCGCTCCTCGCTCCTCCTCCTCCTCCTCCTCCTCCTCGCTCCTGATGTTTCCTCACAACTCCTCGCTCTCCCGCCCTCGTTCTTCCCTGATCATCGCTCCTCGTCCCACCTCCTCTTCCTCCTCGCTCACTCTCCCTCTTCCTCCGCGCTCGCCCTCATCCGGCAATCTCGCTGGGAACACATTGCACGGAGTCGAGTGGTAGCTGGTCACAAGCCTCCTGCGGCTACTGCCCTGCTACACCGCTCCCAGCTCCAACTCTGACCTACACCGCTGCTGTCGCCGCTGCTGACCATCCTCCTTATCTTTGTTTGCAATACGATGGCTTTCTTAATGCACGGGGGTCAACCTCGTCTCGTCGTCGCGCCGCGACGCGGGTCGGAGCGCCCTCGGCGCGCGGTGGCTACCCGCGACGGGGGTCGATGTGGGGCTGTCGGCGGGGGTGACGCCACCCCGACGCTCATTAAGAAACTCGGGATCATGGTACAATGCTCGCCATCGCTCGGACGTCCATTCCCCGTGCATTGTTCGGCTTCGTGCGTGCATCTTTTCACGAGATGGCCCAAAGGCTCTTCGATGGTCCTCGCCGAGAAAAATACACACGCCCGAGCGATGCCAAAACAATGATGTTCCCCACATGCGTCGCCTGTTTGAAGCAACCGTGCACTGCTTATCGTGCTGACCCCTTGGCCCAGATACCGTTGCTGCCACTGGGTGCATACATGTCGTATCTAAACACTGGGCAAGCTGTGAAGGCCCACTCGATTGCCGAAACTCACGTTTGACATGCGGAAGTGATGCCGTGCAACATCGTCCCCACCAAGAGAACGAGCTCGTAGGATTCCTTCCTGGTGATCACCATGCTGTTTCGCACAACAGTCTCTCTCAATCGACGAACAGCACCAGCCCTCTGAACGCGGGCGGTCTAACGATAATTTCATTTCCTCTTCCGAAGCCCTCTTCCCTCTGGGGAGGGGTAGCATCCCCCCGCCCTGAGGTTCTTTGGGGGCGTCATAGAACCGTTCTCGCCCAAGATGGCTCTCGGAGGCCCCAGGCTTTGCAGGATCCCGCAGGAACCTGCCGTTGGGCCGCGATGCACGGGGAGTGGCGGTAAGTGGGGGGGCACCGAGCGCTGCAGAAAAGGGGCCCTCTAGGGCCCCACCAGGAGCCCTTCAGGGCCCGAGAAGAGCCCCTTTTTCGATGGAGCAAACAGTGACATAATCATCATTGTACGTTCCCCTATTTGAGGAACCCTTCAGGGCCCGAGACGTGAACCTTTCCCCCTCCCCTCCCACTCATCTAGACAAGCGCGTTCCGCCACTCGCAAAGGAACTACTCGCAAATGGCCTCGATCCGCCGCGGGAGATTCACGATATACTGACTACCTACCAGACCACCCCAACCCAACCCGAAGACCCGAATTTCGGGTTGAGGGGGTATAGGCTCCATATGTGGTGTCCCCCCCCTCACTGGAAATGGAGGGCACATTGAGGCCTTCGGGTTGGGTTGGGGTGGTTTGGTGGGTGGTGAAATACATCGGGGCTAATGAGCAGTTTTCGAACATTTGCGAGCAGACACTCCGCGAGCTGCGGAGCGCACCCGGTGAGCATCGCCCCCCCAACGCTAGCGCTGACCACCCCGCCGCTCAGGGCCCCCGGGGAAGAGCCGCCTCCGCTGGCCTGCCGGCCACGCGCTGCTGTGGCACCCGCCTCCTCCTCCTCCTCCTCCCCTCCTCTCCCTCCTCCTCCTCCTTCTCCCTCACCATCCTCCTCATCCTCCTCCTCCTCCTCCTCCTCCTCCTCCACCTCCTCTCCTCCTCCTCCTCCTCCTCCTCCTCCCTCAACAGAAAGAGAACGCCCAACGAGCAGGCGCTTTGCGAGTACAGGAGCGCGCTCGGGGGCCGCGCGCGCCGCACGCGCCGGTCCGCAGGGCCCGGCGCGGCGAGGGCAGGCGCAGGGCGCGCGCGCGTGCGGGGGGGGGCCGCGCGCCTCATGTGCACGTAGTGGGTGGCGCAGATGAGCACGGGGATGATCATCACCACGTCGGTCCTCGGGGTAAGTCGGGCCTGTCCCCCTACAGGCCGACTTTGGACGAAACATCAAAAATACACCAAAAATGCTCCAAAGATGCCCAAACATACCCAAAAATAGTCCCCCGACTATATTGTAACTATTTTTGAACATTTCCCCTGTAGAGGGACAGGCCCGACTTAATCCTCGGGTCGGCGATCGTCGAGGGCAGAAAAAGTCCCCCCCCCGTAGGAGCCGCCCCGACGAGCGGAGCCGTGCAGTGAGCGCGCCCAGAGGAGGAATCGAGCGGGGCAGGGCTGGGGGCGTTTTTTAGCAGACGCCAGTTATCGGGTCCGGGTGGTTTTTCCGCCCCTGAGATCGGGCGTGGGAGGAGGGCGCCAGCGCCACAGGGGAGCGGGGCGACGAGAGAGAGGGGGAAGGAAGGCAGCGCGCAGAGAGCACGCGGGACAAGCGAGGAAAGCATGAAAACGAGTGGGGGCTGTGGAGCAACGCAAGGGGCAGGGGGCGGAGCATGGAGAGAGAGAGGGACAGATAGAGAGGGATGATTAGAAAGAGAGGAGCAAACGGACAAAGAAAGACATCTGCGCCTGATGATGCAGCGGGGAGAGAAATTGCAACAACGAGACGGGGCATTCTGAGAGGGGGTGCATATGCTAAACCTCCAGGGGCCCCCATGGATCTCTGAAAGCCTCCGGGAAACTCCGGATACCTCTTGATACCTCCACAAGCCTCCTCCTGAGCGCGATCCGCAAACGCCTCCTCCTGAGTGTGATATCCAGACTGCATGGGGGAGGAGGCGCAAAACGTTCGGAGGTCCGACCGTTTATGCTTGTGGTGCTCCTTCTTCGAAAACATGTGTTTACTCGGGCGGTGAGATCGGGCGCTACGGGGGCGGGACTGGGAGCATGACGTGACGCCCCCCGCCCCGCAGTGTGGGTCCTGCACCGCAGGCTGTGGTGCAGGAGGCACTGCGGCAGTGCTGGGGACGCGCTGTGGTGCTGTGCACAAAACACTACTGCCGCATCGTGTTCGGCGATCGGGGGACCCTGACACGGGCCCGCACCAAAGGTCACGCCAGCGAAAGGTAATTCTTACGTGTAGTCTCCCCACACGCCTCCCCCAGATTTGGACGCCCGAATTGGGTACGGAAAAATGGGTACAAGGCCCAACAGCAAATGTTGTCCCAAACCAACAGCGGCCGCTGTTGGGCAGGCGGCCCTCTGCCTCGAATGGACACAGGCCGCGGCGGCGTGGACACCGAGTCCTGCTCAGAATGAACAGGATCTGCTGTTGGGCGTTGTGCCCATTCTTTCCGTACCCATCTCGTTCGTGCTGACCAGAAGTCCCCCCCCAGGTCCGCCGACGACCCCGGGTGCCGCGCAGAGGGCCGCGAAAATGGCCCAGGCCCGCCGACGACCCAGGACCTGGACCCGCCAAAAAGTGACGGCCGCGACGCCCTCTCGCGAACCGAAAACGGCCAATTCCTTAATCGACGTGTCAGGGTAGGAGGTCTATCCACCTCCGCATTACGTGTAGTCTCCCCACACGCCTCCCCCAGAAGTCCACCCCCCCAAGACCCGCCGACGACCCCGGGTGCCGCGCAGAGGAGCGCGGCGGCGCCGTCCTGTCCGACCTGAAGTACGACAGGGCCTGTGGGCGCGTGGGCCGCGGCCCGTCGTCGTCGGCGACGCCGTCTCCATCGTCACTGAAGGGGCCCTGGGACACACAAATAGATACACACAAATGACAGGATTCCCCATAGTTTCCCATATGTTCTGGGTTTCTGTCTTCGCCCCCACTTCCCATATTTTCCAATATTTTCCTGGGAGTCGACGATTAATTGTGTCTGTGTGTTTTTTCCCCTCCTGAGTCGTCGCTGTCGTGGGGCCGCGACACGTGTGAGGGGACGCGGGGTTGCCACCGCGACGCCACGACACGAACCTGCAGTACAGTCGGCCTTGATTGGACAGGACACGCGAGAGGACACAAGACCCTTCCGAGGGCCACATCGCCATAGGAGTGTAAGAAGGCACGTGTGGCGAGGCACAAGACACAAGGGTACCCTTGAGCTGGCAAGGTCGACCTACTAATCCGGGCCGACTGTAGTCCGAATCCGCTCATGATCGGTCCCCGGACCCCTGCAGAGGTCCATCCTGGGTGGCTTCTCGTCCCGAGCCTATTGCTGACGGCCCTGGGGCCTGAAGCGGGCCTCCAGAGGCCGAAAACTGCGAACAACCTATACTCAATCCCCGACCCTGGTCGCGGGCCTTATCCCCCCCCCCCCCCTAGCGGGCCTTACCCCCCAACCCCCCCAGGCGCCCGCCCGAGCGCGGTGGCGGAATTGCGGGGCGGCGCCCCTGGATATCCGCGACCCTGGTCGTGGGCGCCGTCGCGGCCGGGGCCGTCGTCGCCTCGGCCCCCATCCCGCCCTGCGGGGGGCACCGCCTCGTCGCGGGCCAGGCTCAGCTCGGCCCACGCGGGCACCGCAAACAGGACGCAGCAGGCCGCGGTGAAGGCCCATGGGAATACCCTCGCCGGGGGAGGCACCCCTCGTCCACCTCGCCCTGCACCCTCCCTCCTCCTCCTCCTCCTCCTCCCCCTCCTCACTCCTCCTCCTCCTCCCCCTCCTCACTCCTCTCCTCCTCCTCCTTTCCCCTTGCTCCCTCCTCCTTCCTCCTTCCTCATTCCTCCTTCCTCCTCTTCCTCCTCCTCCTCCTCCTCTTCCTCCTCCTCCTCATCCTCCTCCTCCTCCGTTCCATTCTCAACCTCTTCCCTCCCCTCTTCAATTTCCTCGTCCCTCCTCCTCCACCTCCTAATCCTCTCCCTCATCTTCCTTCTCCTCCTCCCCTTCCGCACGGTACCGCACGCGCGGGAGCGCGCGATGGGTGGGGGGAGGGGCTAGGTGAAGGAGGAGCAGAAGGAAGAAGAAGAGGAGGAGGAGGAGGAAGAAGATGAGAAGGAGGAGGAGGAGGAGGAGGAGGAGGAGGAGGAGGAGGAGGGAAGAGGCAATCGGAATCCGAGTTGGAAGGCCCGTGTGCGCGATCGCTTCGGCCCCGTGCAAGGGCGGATCGGTGCGAGTCCGTGGCCTCGCAAAAAAACGTCCGGCTGGATATGAGAGCACCGAATGGATCTCGAGGGGGGGAGGATCGGGACCTGCAGAGCCTGGGGCTCGATGTTTGAGGGAAATGAAATGAGACTGAGACAAACTGTACACAGAAAGCCCTTGGAATCAGGCCGGGCTCCCAGGGCAGCGTGGGGCGCTCTCACCACTCTAGAGGGGCGGCGCTAGGGCAGTACCAGCTCAGGAGGAGCAACATCGACCTGGAATCGGCGACACACCGACGATAGATCGGCGACAGGCCCACGACAGCGAATCCGCACGGTCTTGGGCGGGGCGGGGCGGGCTAGTTCGCCCCACATCGGCGATGCATGGGCTTTTAGAGGTCGATGTGTTTCCCTCCTGAACCTACAAGAGGCCCATTTTCCCCATAAAGAAAGCTTCGATGTCCCATGGCAAACCTCAGGAAAACCTGAGGCAAACTGTAAACCAATCAAGAAACACCAAGCCCCTCCCCAACGAAAAGGGTTCCTTCTCCAGCGCCCCGACTGTATCCCCTGACGACTGGGTTCTCCAGCGGCCGTTCGGGACGATCCGGGCACCCCGGGAACGCTCTCGGCCAAGCGCAGCTGCCGGAGAGCATACCGAAGTTGCTGGTGGAGAACTTCCGCCAACCGACGAAAACGCCCGAAAACCTCGCGAAGGTCGAAAACCTCGAAGCTCGAACCTCTAAGTTTCCTTCTCTCCGACCCCCCTGAACTTGTTCCGATGGGCCGATTTTCCACGACCACTACCATAGGTAGGAGAGGGAGGAGGAGGAGGAGGAGGAGGAGGAGGAGGAGGAGGAGGAGGAGAAGGAGGATGATGAGGAGGAGGACGAGGAGGAGGAGGAGGAGGAGAAGGAGGAGGGGGGGGGGGAGGAGGAGGACCCCCTCCCTCTCCAACTTATGGTTGTGGTGGTGGTGGAAAACAAGCCCATCATGCAGGGGCTGCCTGCGCGCACTGGCGGCGCGCACAGGGGATGTGCAGTCGAGGCGCTGCCATAGAGAAGGAACCCGAGATGCAGCCGTCGACCCGTCTCGCAAGGATGCGCGGTTCGGAGGCAGGGGCACTGGAGGGCCATGCTCACGTTTTTCGACGGAGGTCGGCCAGCGAAAGCCGTCAAGGATGGGCCGAAGCGGCAAGGGTGCAAGGGTAGACTTGGGAAGGCTGCCCATCCTCACTATGCAGGTTGAGGCCCCTTGTCTCCATAAGTTCAACTTCGATTTCCTATCGAACACCTAAGGACACCTAAGGACATCCTAGAACAAGCTGTACAACGATCAAGAAGGAACGCTGAGCCCCTCCCCAACGGAAAGGGTTCCTTCTTCAGCGGCCCGACTGCAAGGGGAGGCTGGCATGGTCGGGTGCTGCCAGAAAAGCCCCTGGCCCAGGGTGCCCCCCAGGATTTCCAGGGAGGCCCCCGCGGCCTCGAGAGCACCCCTCGCGAGGCCTGCAAGGCAGCAGGGGCTCCACAGCGGAGAGAAAAGCTGGGGGCGCCTTGGGCCAGGGGCACTTCTTTGGAGTCCCGAAACGGTGCGGTGACCGACCGTGCGGTGACCTCGAAATCCCCCAAGAGACCTCACCGCACGGTCCGTCACCGCACGGTCTTGGGACCCTGGAGGCCCCTGTCGCCCGAGACGTCCTCGGCGAACGACTCGAGTCCCGAAACCGTGCGGTGACCCCGAATCCCCACCGACTCACCGCACGGTGTGGTCACCACCCCGTCTGGGGGCCCCCGAGAATCCGCTCATGATCGGTCCCCGGACCCCTCCGGAGGTCCGTCCTGGGTGGCTTCTCGTCCCGAGTCTGCGTCTGATGCCGAAAACTGCGAACAACCTATACAGTGCGGGCGCGGCCGCAAGAAACCCTCGCGAGAAACCCAACCCTGAGAACCCGTGCGCGAGGTGCACCTGAAGGGAAACCTGGAGCACCCTGAACGCAGCAGCTCCTTCAACGGCGGCGGGAAGTCGCCGCGCAGCGCGAGGAGTGAAGAAACCCAGGGTATCCTGGCGAAAGCATGTGGTTTCTTCATGTGCGCCCCCACTGTATACCCAATCCCCGACACTGGTCGTGGGCCTTACCCCCCCCCGACTCAACGCACGGTGGTGGTCACCGCCCCGTCTGGGGGCCCCCGAAGACTTCTGGCAGCACCCGACGTGTCCAAGGGGGGCGGGGTGTAAATCATGACCGGCGGGGCAGCATGTGCGCGGCCCAGCGGGGGGGCCAGGGACGTATTGAAACAAGAAGAGGCGCCACCAAGTCTGGGGAGATATCATGGCCCCCGCCATGACATCCCCCCCCCAAGTCATCACCCCCCTCTCTGCCGCCCCCGATTGCCCGCCCCCCCCCCCCCGCTGGTCACCACTCCGCTCTGGGGGCCCCCGAAGACTTCTCTGGCAGCTCCCGACCTGCAAAAAAGGAAAAAAAAAATAAAAAAATATAAAATGATCGAAAAGAAAAGATCGGGAAAGGAATCATTATAAAAATAAAAGAATAAAAAAACAAAAACAGAACAAAAAATATGAAAAAACTATATATTAAGAAAAAAATTATAAAACATAAAAGTATAAGACAACTAAAAAAACAAAAAAAATAAAAACACAAAACACACACCCGAACCCTGCAGTGTCCCTGGGGCCCGGGGAGCGGAGAGCCCGCGCGTGCCCGCCCGGGCGCGGCGCGGGAGCCGCGCCCTCGGCCCCACTCGGAAGCTGGGCGCAAGGGCTGCCAAATCCGCGGCTGCTGAAATCGACCTCCGGGAAGTTGTCTTCGTCCTTCGCGGCTGCTGAATCCGCGGCTGCCAAAATCGGCCTCCGTGGCTGCTAAAATCGCGCCTCATTCCGGGAAGTTGTGTTTTCCTCCCGGGAGGGCCGTTTTAGCAGCCACGGTTTTAGCAGCCCTCGGCCAGTTTCCGATCCAAGGATGCCGCCATCGTGGGCTCCTCTCCCTCGCAGGAGGTCGGGCAGAACCTCCTGCAGACGGGTTTTGGAGGAAACAAGTGCAGAACATATCGAAACATAGTTTGTTTGTTCTTTTTGTTATACTTGTTTCTTCATTGTAACATATCCAGGGAGCGTGGTTTTTTCGCAAGATGATCCAGGAGCTCTCTAATAATCCCCGCCGAGAAAAAAAGTGCACACGTCCGGGCGATGCCAAGTCGCATTAGGTCAGGCAGATCCTCCTACAGACAGATTTTGAAATAAGCCAATGCAGACCATATCAAAACATCAAAAACAACAAACACCGAACTGGGTCGCCAGGCTATGCTTAAGCTCTTCTCTTGGATGTTCCTCCTGTAGAGGGACAGGCCCGACTTACCCCTGGCATGGGGGAGACGGGCCCTCAGGGAAACGGGTCCTGGACCCTACGGGGCCTTCCCCCAGGACGAAATCCTCATCCCGAGACGTCTCCTGACAGGTCCCCGGGCCCGGCCCGTGGAGGGCCCCGAGGACCCGAAGACGGCGAAGAGCCTCGGGACCCGATTCCCTCAGAAATCACTGTCCCTATGGCGAGGAGGGAGGCGGGCTTCTCAGAAGGAGGCTGCTTCCTGCTTCCTAGAATGCGTCGGCCTCACATCGGTAGACCAGGCTGCACCTTCTACGGATCGGGCGTTGATAGAACTGGGTTTAGTAGGACCTGGTTTAGGGATGTGTACTGGGGGACGCCCTTCCGCCCCGTTCCACAAACTGGAACTGCCGTCACCCGAAAAAAACACGAGCCACGGCAGACCTGGTTTAGTGATTCTGGCCAAATTAGGGGCTCCGAGGCCCTACCACTAACCGGATCCCCTTACCTGGGGTCCTGGCTATATCCGACGGAGCGGGGGGGCTCCTAAGAGGCGTTGCCCCTCCCCCTACCCCTCGCTGCGCGTGGTTGGCCAGGTCTTGTCGCGGGGGGCTTGGGCGTCAATTAATGGAGGGCGATCAAGGGGAGGGGAGGAGAGACGTACACCGTTCGTGCCCTTCTGGGCTGAGGGGCCCCTTTGGGGCCCCTTGAGGGCACACGAGATGCGCCTTTCCTCCCCCTCTGATCCATTGCAGCCGCTGCGCCATTACGGAACGCCCGAAGGACTGAGCATGCGAGGACACTGAGCATGCGAGGACACTGGCTCCGAGGAAGGGTCCACAGACGTGGGGGCCCAAGCAGTGCCGTCGGAGACCTGGTTTTCCTGGCGCGCCCTCGGCAGCCACCTCGCGTGGTGCCTGAAGGATAGCGCTGCTCGTCACCCTCCTGGCCTGGCCCTTGCCGTCGCTCGGACGTCCTTTTCCCGTGCATTTTTTCTGCTTCGTGCGCGTTTTTTGTGCTCGATGGTCCAGGATGGTCCTCGACGGCTCTCGCCGAGAAAAAATGCACACGTCCGAGCGATGCCGAGCTCCTGGCCTGGCCCGTGGCACAGCCTGCGAAAGGGACCAGCTGCGTGCGCCCCGAGGCCGCAGGCAGCGAGGACATCGGGGCGCCCGGACACGACCCGAGCGCGCGCGAGGGAGAAGCGCCTGGCTCAGCTCCAGTGGTAGGAACAAGGAAAGGCGACACCAACACCACCAGGGCGAGGAGATGCGAGGAGGCAAGGGGGGGTCTCCCCGAGGCCCTCAGGGGGTCTCCCTGAGGCCGTCACCACCTCGGAGGGAAGAGAAGCAACACCAACACCACCAGGGGGCCCACCTCCAGCGAGGAGTTTCCATGATGCCTCCCCGAGCTGGAGGCTGGGGATGTCTCGAGCGAGAGGGGAGGTTGAGGTCCTCCCCTCTCGCTCGAGACATCCCCAGCCTCCAGCTCGGGGAGGCATCATGGAAACTCCTCGCCGGAGGTGGGCCCCCTGGTGGTGCTGGTGTCGCTTCTCCTCCCTCCGAGGCCTACCACGACATGTTCCTCGGGGACCCTATGGGTTGAAGCAAGACAGCCCCAGCCAGGAATGTTCTAAGAGCATGTCGTGGACACCACAGAAAAGGTTCTTAGAACATTCTTTGGTAGGCCTATAGGCGAGCCCAGACGCTTCGCCACTGCTTGAGAGGAGGAAAGAGGAGACTCGGATCTGGGGAACAAGAAGGCACGATACCGCTACTTCCTGGGCCTCTCACCAGGTGCGTTCGGACCAGGACTTCGACGAATCCGGCCGTGGCGACGAGGGCCTCCCTGAAGGCCCCAATAGGCGAAAACAAGGCTAGTGTAGCGGCAGTGCAGACCTCTGGGGCAAAGAAGAAGAAATGTCTGAACGGCCCAAGATCGCAGGAGCCACGTCTAACGACTTCAGGCAAATCATCGAAGGCACCAAGGGCTGTAGTGCAGCAGCCTCCTAGCCGCCGCAGCCGCCGTGGGGGACGAATCAGAAATCTTTCGCCGCAGTAGCGCCGTTCCCCCCCTCCCCGAACGGGGACCCGGGGGGTCCTCCCTTTACAATTCCAGGGCTCAGATTATCGGCGCCCTTTCTGGGAGCCGCGCGCACGCGTGTATGTGTACATATATGTGTATGCATATACACATCTGGATCCTGTCCCGTGGGCCTTCGCAGAAACGTCACAGCACAACATATACTACATAATTTTCTGGCCAGCTCTCCAGGCGAGAAGTCTTGATGCATACACCGTGCTGGGGCTACCATGTGCCACTGAGCGGTGGACAGACACAATATAGTGCAATGGACTTGTTCTGGGCCCCAATTTGGGGGCAACCTAACAACGTACCGATACCGCTACGCCCCGGACTTCTCCCTGGGTGCGTCCTGACCAGGATTCCGAGGCGAATCCAGCCGGCCCAAAGAGGCGAAAACGAACGAAGGGCAGCGGTATGGGTGCAGTAGGGTCGCGCGGCGTTGGCGTGCTGGCGACGCCAGCGAAGGCGTTCAAGGTTGAATGTGCACCGATGGACACGTTAATGCCATTGGAGCCGACTGTATTCCTCTTTGAACAGTTGTGGCCGCGATCGATTCTAAGTTTAACGCCCGACGCGGTGTCAAAAACCTTCGCGCGCGCCAACGCCGCACGAACCTACCGTACAGTCGGACCTAGGCCAGAAGAACATCCCTCCAGAACATGAGACCCTCAGTCGGTCAAAACACACAGAACATCCAAGGGTACCCTCCCCAGGATGCACAAGAACATCCAACAAACACGGAGAACACAAGGGTCCCCTCCCCGAAACGACCTCGATCTTATACCTCGGTCCGACTGTACCGTATCTCTTCCTCCCCTGTGACTACCTACCAGACCACCCCAACCCAACCCGAAGGCCCGAATTTCAAGTTGGGGGGGGTACTGGCTTCAGATGTGCTTTCGATGTTCACCGACACCCCCCCCACACTGGGAATGGAGGGCAAACCGGGGCCTTCGGGTTGGGTTGGGGTCCTCCTCCTCCTTC
>CAUYUJ010011087.1:0-12500 GCA_963575745.1 Prorocentrum cordatum
ACTACTAACTACTACTACTACTACTACTACTACACTACTACTACTACTACGACTACTACTACTACTACTACTACCACGACTACTACTACTACTACTACTACTACTACTACTACTACTACTACTACTACTACTACTACTATTGCTATTTAGTAGTTCTTGATATTAGTAGTATCCTCCTCCTCCTCCTCCTCCTCCTCCTGCTCCTATTCCTCCTCCTCCTCCTCCTCCACATCCTCCTCCTCAATCCTCCGCCTCCGCCTCCGCCTCCGCCTCCGTCTCCACCTCCGCCCCCTCCGCCTCCGCCTCCGTCTCCACCTCCTTCTCATCATCCGCCTCCGCCTCCGCCTCTGCCTCGACCTTGGCCTCCGCCTCCGCCTCCGCCTCCTCTTCCTCCTTCTCATCCTCCTCCTCCTCCTCTTCCTCCTCCGCCTCCTCCTCCTCCTCATCCGCCTCTGCCTCCTCCTCCTCCTCCTCCACCTCCTCCTCCTCCTCCGCCCTTCTGCTTAATATGATGATCCTTATTCGTAGCACTATAATGCTTACTATTCTTAGCACTGCCATCAGCATGTGCATGATTGTGCGTAGTAGTATTATATATAGTCGTAGTTTTCTTATAATAAGTAATTGTCGTATCATGGTTACGTGCTCTCTTATTAATACTACTAATGTTATTCGTATTGCTAGTACTGTTATTATTGCTGGTCCTCTTGTTCGTGCGAATGTTCGTACTGTATGAGTATTATGATTCGTTTTCTTATCGTGATGAGTATTGCCATTTTTATGCTCAGCATTTCTATTATTATAATTCCTCCTCCTCCTCCTCCTCCGCCTCCGCCTCCGCCTCCGCTTCCTGTGGGGGGTCCTATTGGGTTTCCGATTTGGTTTCGGATTGGATTTCCTGTGGTGACATATGGGGTTTCCTAGTGGGCTTACTATGGGGATTATCATGCAGGGGGTCTGGCCGTTCACCTCCCGACAAAGATCGGGGACCCCGCGGCTGCGGGTCTCGGGTGATGCCGCTGGCGTTGCAGCGTGGATCTTGTGGCAAAGGGTTGAAACTGATGGTTTTTCGGCGGTGAGCGAGGGGGGGAAATGAAAGTGAGAAGGAGAAGGTCTTCTCAGAAGGTGGAGGGACATCTCACGCCTTCTGAGAAGTTTTACGTGTCTTCGGGGAAGGCTTAGAAAACTTCTCAGAAGGCCTGGGGACTTCCGAGCCTTCTGAGAAGGCCAGCCCCTTCTCACTTCCCCCCCTCGCTCGCCGCCGAGTTCAGTCCAAAGTTAAAAAGAAGGTCGCCTGATGTTTGCCGAGGAAGTTCGGAGAAAGTACCAAAGAAGTTCAAAAACAGCAGGGCTGCCGCCTGCAGCTGGCGGCAGCCAATGACCATTCGGAGGTTCCACCTGCGGGTCGATGGAACACCAGGATCGCGGGAAACGTTTGCGTTTGGCGATGGCGACCAACGATTGCCAATGCCCCCTTCGAGGCCAATACCGATGGCAAAAGATGGCAATCACTTTCAGACGGCGAGAAACAATTTCCATCAGGATGGAGCGAGTCCACGAGGCATTTTTTTATTCGGCGTTTCGACATTGGGCAAAGGGGGGGGGTCTGGCTCCGGACCTCTGCTGAATGCGACTGCTTGCAGAAGTGCGTCCCGTGGGGGAGGCTCCACCTCGCGCGCGAGGGCCCGCGCCGACTGGCAGAACAAAGAATCAGAAAACGACCACGAGGACGGCAGCGGCCTGCCGTGGAGGCTCCCCCCCTCCGCACGCAC
The DNA here is from genome assembly GCA_963575745.1 of Prorocentrum cordatum. Taxonomy (NCBI): domain Eukaryota; class Dinophyceae; order Prorocentrales; family Prorocentraceae; genus Prorocentrum; species Prorocentrum cordatum. The sequence continues at coordinate 1,773 of CAUYUJ010011087.1, forward strand.
GTCTCCGCCGCACGACTCCGCGCGACGCAGCGCGCACGGAGCCCCGCTGTCTGGTCCCCCCTTTGGCGCCTCTGCGCCGCCCCCCCCGGGAGAGAGGAGCACCGCCCTCCCCCCGACCCCCCGGGGCTGCGAAGCCGGGGCCGCGGGAGAGCTTCGCGGCCGGCTCTGCACTTGGCCCAGGACGTGCACGCGTCGCGCGTCGGCAGTCCCTCGGACCTCCACCTCTCACGCCCGCCGACCCCTCGCGGGAGGTGCGGAAGAATTCCTCGAAACTCACTGGAACCTTACGTGACCCAAGGAAACCAGCATCGATCACATCGAAGAAGGGGCGGCAGGTTGGGGCGGAGGGTTCGGCAGAATGAGAGGGAGAGGTTTTCCACGCTGCTATGCACTGATGTGGTGTCGCCAGTGCTAAGCCTGGTGGTGATGAGGATGCTGCCGGCTGCAGCCATCGTGACCGACGGGGTCGACGGGTAGCTGATGTCCAGGCCACTACGACAGCTGGCTGGCGCGTGAGCTGTAGTGGTCGGAACTGGTGATGTGACTAGGCTCTCCGTGCGCATGCTTGGTGCGTCTGCGCGCTTTGAATTGCCCTGGATGCTGATGATCAGCTCCTCGATAACTCGCTAGACTCAGCTCGCCGTCGGCATCATCCTTCGAGTAGGGGATCGACTACAGAATCGACTTACCCCCAAACTAGTTTGATCGCCACACCTACGGAAAATGCCCAGAATCCTCAGCATATGTGTGCGAAAGTCCCACGTCTTCGTCGCAGATTCGCTGGGGAAGATCACTTCTGGGGTGAATCCACTCTGTAGTCGATCCCCTTCTCGAACCCTCCCCCTCTTCTCCTCCTGCGCACGGGTGCGGTGGCTGCCCCCGCGCGGGCCTCCCCGCTCCCATCGGGCCCACACCCCCCAGTCCTGTGCAGGAGGCCCAGCGGCGCAAGGAGGGCCTGGTAGGCTCGCACGATGTGGCTCTGCGGCAGCCCCGCCCCTCGCGGCCGCTCTCGCGCGCGCGCGAGCCCTCTCCGTGTGACACGGCCGCCGTCGACGCCCCTGCGACGCCTCGACGCCCACCACGGACGAGCTGCCGGGGCGAGAGGGCGAAGCCGACCGAGGAGCCCGTCGCCTCGACCGGGAGCAGACGGCTGCCGCCGGAGGCCACGAAAGACGGAGACGAAAGGCGTGTCGAAGACGCAAGGCCACGAAAGACGAAGACGAGGGACGGGCCCTGCCGTGTCGCCGAAGACCGTCGGCCGCCGACCCCCGCGGCGCGTCGCCGCAGGGCGCCGAAGCGCACCGCGCGCGGCCCGACGAGCGAGGCCCGCCGAGGCCGCGGCGCATCCGCCGGGGGCCGCGACGCCGCACCCCGCGCGGGGGGTGGGGGGGGGAAGGCGTCCTGGCAGACGCTCTGCCTCTCCTCCGCCTCTCTCTCTCTCTCTACAGGAACAAACCAACAAAACAAAAAAAAACTGAGAATCGCTGGACCCGCCTCCTCCTCCTCCCTCCTCTCCTCCTCCTCCTCTCCTCCTCCTCCTCCTCCTCCTCCTCCTCCTCTCTCTCCTCCTCCTCCTCCTCCTCCTCCTCCTCCTCCTCCTCCTCCTCTCCTCCTCCTCCTCCTCCTCCTCCTCCTCCTCCTCCTCCCTCCTCCTCCTCCTCCTCCTCCTCCTCCTCCTCCTCCTCCTCCTCTCAAGCCACTTCGGCCCGAGCACCAAGTCCTCTTCCCCCGTGGAGAGGCTGCGTGATTCGTGCCGCCTCGGTGCCGCCTCGAGGCGCTTGAGGGACAGCTCTAGTAGAGGGTACAGTCCAGCCCTCTGACTTTTGCTGACGAAAGCCGAGATGTCTTTCGCAGATCCGAGACTCTGGTCGACTTGTCAGTCTTGTGGGACGCAGGAATATAATGATCTGCTGATCAGTCGTGGCCAGATGTGCATTTGCGGAAAGAAAGTCAAGCTATACAAGGGCAAGAAGCAGCCGCAGGTTCCCGCTGGAGGTGCTGGTGGAGGAGCCCCAAAGAGTGCTCTACGCAAGCAGGTTACCTTTGCAGATGGTGGGAAATCTGAAGGCGGCTCCCGTTCTTCTACGCCTGGCCACTCCCCTCGCGGGTCCGTCGGGCAGCAGAAGGGACAGGACGTTCTTTTTGGTCATTTGCAGGCGGCGCTTAAAGCAGCCACCGATCCAGATATTCGTTCATCCTTGGAGATGCAGCTCAAGAAGCTCAAGACTGTTGCGCCGGCGACTGGTACCAATGTGGTGTTGGCCATGCAGCAGGCAGACGGGGCTTGGAGAGATGCCAAGAATCGCCATCAGCAGGCGGTCACGTCTGTGATGAGGTTGGAAAAGAATCTTGCGGCTGCACGCGAGAAGGAATCCAGGCTTGCTCGTGAAGTAGCAGAAGCTACTCTGGCGCGGGCGCAGGCGGCATCTGCGGTAGCCAAGCTCGAGGGCGTCTGCACCACTCGTGGTGGCGATGCTGGAGGAGGCGAGCCCGCAGATAAGAAGCCGTTTGACATAGTTTGGGATCAGGAATTGTTTGCCAACTTAGAGGAGCTGGAGTGCGAGCCGCACGAACGAGAGACCTTGAGGAAATGCCTTGAGGAGTTGCAGGCGCAGAAGGCCACGTTGTCGTCGAAGGCCGACGAGGTGACCCAGTTGGTAGATCGGGCAAGGTCTACGAGGGCGACCATCACCGAGCGCTTGGCCAAGAAGCGTCGCAATGCAGATGATGATGCAGTACCTGGTGGTGGACTTTCGGGCCAGGCTCAACCTGATGCAGCGCCAGCCTCGCCGCCGTCGACGGAGCAGGCCCAGAAGCAGCAGGAGGAGCACGCCGCCAAGGTGGCCGCGGAGGCGGAGCGCATCTCCGCCGCGCAGTTCGAGGCGCAGCGGCTTGCGGCGCAGGCGGCGCCGCCTTCTGAGGGCTCCGCTGGTGCATCTTGACTAGGGACCTCGAGGGCCCTAGGCACGGCGACTTTCAAGCCGCGCGAGCGTCCTGCTCTGCCTGAGTTCTCCGCCGTGTTGTTCGGGAATGTTACGTCCATGTGCGATAAGGTTTGGGATTTTGTCTCAGCTGGATTGCAGGATAAGTCTTTCGATGTAGTAGCTCTAGCAGAGACCCATGTTTCACGGTCTGCCCTTCTCCCGTGGCAGAAGAAAGCTCGTAGAGATAAGATTCGAATGCATGCGAACCCAGCTCGTAAGACAGGTCGAGCGGTCACGATGGCTGGACAGGATCGCGACACTGAGGGTGGTGAGTGGATTTTGATGCCTGGACACAGGCAAGCACATTCATTGAGTCATCAGTTGGATCGGGTTCAGGAGTTTCAGTTTGACGGGCAGCTCACGGTTGACGGTTTCGCTGCTGTACATATATATATATGACTGGCTACTCGTATGTGCTAGTCTCTTTTTATGCTTATACTTCAGTAGGCATGGCTAGTTCTAACATCCAGCGTTTTGCAAAACTCGGGGCGTTTTTGGCGGCGTTGAAGCTCCCTTGGGTCCTTCTCGGGGACTTTAACATGTCGGCCAGCGCATTGGGGAAGGCTGGCTTTTTCGCACGTGTAGGGGGGCAACCAGTGCTTCCAGCTACTGAATATACCTGCAATGCGAGCAAGTCTGGCTCGACCATACATTTCGCTGTCATCAGTGCCGCCGCCGCCCCGTATTTTCACTGAATTGAGCCTGTTTTTCGGGTCCCGTGGAGGACCCACTGTGGTCTCAAGCTTCTGATGCGTTCCTCGGGCAAGCAATTGGTCCAGCGGGCCCTGGTTCTGCCGTCAAAGCTGCCCCAGGTGTCCAGGCCTTCGACTCGGCCCACAGCTGGCTCAAAGTCGCAACTTGCTAAAGCTCAGCGCAAGGTTAAACAGGCCGCCTTCGCTGAGAGGCGTGATGAATATTACTGTAAGCTTTTCGCGGACGCTTGGTCACGTGAGGACCGTGAGCGTCAGGCTGCGAGAGAAGTTATCGCGCCGCCTGACTTGGATGCACTTTCCGATGCGCCCTCGGAAGAGGATCCGTGGGCGCACGAGCTCAACTTTATTGACGATCGTCATTCGGCTTCGCTAGGAGGTCAGGCACCCTCGGCTCTGTTGGGAGAAGAGGTTGAAAAATCTCCCGACGAGGCTGATCAGGGCCGGCTTGGCCATCACGGCGTGCCCATCATGGGCGGGCGTTTTCACTTGCCTCATTATGCTCAGTCAATCGCTTGGGGCAATGTTGGTGAAGACCGCACATCGTCGTCTCAGAGCCTTACAGTTGACCCCCCCGACGTTCGTGTTGAGCCGTCCCCCTCAAGTACAGATGAAGGAGCCGAACCTAGTGTGCCGTTTTGCATTGCTGACGAGACGTGGGTGAATGCTCGCGCTCAAGTCGGGCTGCAGTCGCCCCCGCCCCCTGCTCCTGCCTTTGCTTCGTCAGTAGCTGCTAGGCTCGGATCCGATGTTGCGAGCCCAGTTTCAGCCCTCTACGGATCATGGGTGAAGGCTGTGGAGACGACGGTGTGCGATCATCACGGCATTACTCAATTGCCAGGTATTTCTCGCTCTCAAGGATATTATTTTGTTGCCCAGGAGGTCCGAACCCCAGTCAAAGCAAGAGTTTCCCCATACAGCAATATTGTTGCAACTTGGCGGGAGCAATTGGCGGCGGTCTTGGAACGCATTCAAGGACACAGGTCTAAAGGGAACGGGGTTGTTCAGAGGGAGCAGTTGAGAGTTTCTCTTCGTCATCTGTTAGACGAGGCCCCAGACAGGGCCCACACGGGGATTCGTGTTGGGGCGGAGCCATCTTGGGCCGCCTGGCCCCAGCTTCTGCAAAGAGGGGCCACAGTTTCAGCGATTATTCTTCAGAAGTTTGCAGCTGCGGCGCAGAAGATAGCACTTCGCACCAGGCGGAGGGCGCTCCGCTCTTCACTTGATAGTTTCAAGGACTGGTTTATGACCAAAGAGGCTGATGGGGCCTCTGCATCGATCTACGAGGGCTGACCCCACGGTGTCCGATGAGTTGGTCTCGGAAACTTCGGTTTACTGCAATCCCCTGGATATGGTGGATCAGAAAGCTCAGCCATTTATGAAGTTGTGGGCCCCTCATCCTCTGCAGGAGGAATCAGTCTGCCAAGCTTCTGCGGATGTGCGCGCTGCGGCAGTCCTTGAGCCTTTGGAGCCGTTGGATATAGCAGGTATTCGTGCAGCGGCTCATGCTATGAAGCCTCGCGCAGGTTTGGGAGTAGACGTGCTCACACCGCTGGATTTCGAACGTTTACCTGATCTGGCTCTGGATGAGCTTCGGGGCTTGTACGCTGCGGTGGAAGAAACCCTGGTTTGGCCATCCCAGGCCCCCCTTGCCCTCGGCCGTCTTTTGCCAAAAAATCGAAAGGGGGCCGTGTAATCGGTGTCTTGAGCATGTTCACTCGTGTTTGGTCTAAGGCCAGGGAGCCAATAGTCCAGGCATGGAGTCAGGCCAATGAGCCTGCCTGGGACGCTGCAGTCAAAGGCAACGGGGCCCTTCAGGAAGCGTTTTCTCGAGTTCTAGAGGACGAAGTCACTGGGGCCCTGGGAGTTCCTTCGGGGAAAGGTTTACCCGACGTGGAAGGATATTATGACTCTATTGAACGGGTGGTGCTTATCAGGACGGCCTTGCGTCTCGGCTTTCCTCCAAGTATTCTTTATTTAGAGCTCTTGCTCTGCGTGTGCCCTCGCACGTTGGGTCAAAGTGGATCTTACGCCGAACCCTTTTGCCCGTCCCGGTCCATTATCCAGGGGCTACGTTCTGGTACAAGGTTTGCGCGTTGTATGGTGTTGTTTTATCCTGCTTCGCATAACTACGACCCATGTAAACATGACTACCCGAATATGGATTGACGATTTGTCTCAGAGAGTGGTGGGATCCAGGGCCAGCATTCGACGCAATTTGTATCGTGGATTGTTGGAAACCTGTCGTGGTCTCGCTGAAGTTAAGCTTCGTGTTTCACCCAAGTCTGTAATTATCTGTTCGCATGTCCCTGATGCGAAGGCCATTGCCAAACGATTGACCAGAGCGGGTTGTTCAGTCACAGCAGTGGCCCAGGCGGGATACTTAGGTACCGACTTGGGAGGAGGAAGGAGGCATGCTCGAGGCAATCGGTCCAAACGTGTAGTCAAAGGTGTGGCAATGCATTCCCGTGTTCTTCGGTTTGCTCGTGCGACTCGCAAGTATACTGTCACTGCCAAGCTTGAGAGAGCAGGCACCTTTGCTGCGCAGCTGTATGCCCATCAGATACATGGAGTTTTTGGATCGTCCATGATTCGTTGCCGTCGCTAAATGGGGGCTATATGTGGGTCTGGAAAGAAAGGTCGATGTCTTACCACTTTGCTGGACCTTAGGAGTCCTCAAGGTGACCCAGGTGTGTATTTCCCTCGTTTATGTTGCGAGTTTTGGATGCGGCAATGGATTCTGCGACCCGCCATTCGCGCTGGTGTTAGGCGTGCCTGGCCATATATGTTGCAGACCTTTCGGCGAGTTTTACCACAGCATCGCTCTAGACACGTGCGAGGGCCCATGGGGGCCGTCATGCTGTATTTATTGGAAGCTGGATGGGACCCTGTAGCGCCTGATCATTGGATTGCCCCGCCTGATTTTCCTGGAGATTTGGAGGCTTGGAAGTTTCCTGAGGAGGAGCTGTCGGGGAACCTGATTTTGGATTCGCCAGAGCCTGTTATTCGGGACATAGCTGCGTCAATTCAGGCTAAGTTGTGGCGAGGTGCAGCTGAGCACTGGTGCGGGGAAGGGGTCCAGGATGGTGTTGATAATATTTCATACCGTCGACTCGTTTCGCAACTTAAGTTGGTTTCGCAAGGAGAGAGGTTGAGTGAGCTTATGGTCACGATTGCTGTTGGGGGAATCTGGCCTAGGGCGCGCATTAAGGCAGAGCTTGATGCGAATTTCGACGACCTCTGCCCCCGTTGTCGTAAGGGCCCAGAGACGGCTTTTCATCGAGCTTGGGGGTGTGAAGATAATGTCGGTGCCCTGGCATATGAACAATCGCAGGAGTTGGTCGGAGAGGCTTATACTCAAGCAGAGGCGCTGCCTTCTTTTTGGCTTCGTGGTCTTTTGCCAGCTGCGCTTACAGTCCTGCCGCCGCCGCCTGGCACGGAGGATTGGTGGGTCACAGGTTGTAATGAAGTTTCTGCTGGAGCTTTAGGCCGAGGTTTTCCTGGGGACCCGCTCCTGGTCTTTGGTGACGCCTCTGGAGGGAAATTCTCTGGTGAAAGCAGGTTTAGACGTGTTGGCCTGGCCGTCGTCACCATTGAAAGTTTCTTTCCGCTCACTGTGTCAGCGTCGGCTTCAGGCAGGCTGCCTGGCCCGAGGCAATCAGTGCCCCGAGGAGAATTGCTGGCTTTTGAACTGGCCCTGCGCACGACTGTTGGTCATATTTGTTATGTGACTGACAATGAGTCGGTGGTCAAAGGTTTCTTTGGAGGCAAGACTGTGTTGCCAGAAGGCGGTGATGCCGATTTATGGCTACGTATTTCTGGGCATCTGGAGGAGAGGAGGGGAGAGGTTACCATGCTTTTCACTAACTCTCATCGTTCGGCCGGTGAGGTTGTGGCACGTTCGCTCCCGTCTGCTATCATTGCGGGTAATATCATTGCCGACCACCTTGCCGACGAGGCGGCCGCCCGCGCGCAGATTCCTGTGGAGCGTCGGCATCAGGTTATTCTGGAGGAGAAGCGCGCCTGGCAGGTGCGGCACCGCCTGCTGAGGGCGTCCCTGGACGCCATGCAGGCCGAGGAGCGGGGTGGTGGAGGCAGGAGATCGGGCCCTTCTCGCCCTCCCCCTCGGCCTTCTGCTCCTGCTCTCGTCGCCGCGTTTTCTTCGGCCCACAGCCTCGACGACTCTCGGAAAAGATGTCACAGGTGTCTGGGATCGGCCACTGTGGCCACTCTTAAAGAGTGGCATGAGTCTCCGTGTTTCACCCCTACTCCCATCAATGATAAGTATCTGGCCCTGCCCCTGGGGGGGCGGCTCCACGTTGCGGGGGGGTGGGCTCATGAGACGCATTCTATGAGGCTCCAGAGGGCCCATAATGTTTGGTTTTGTCAAGCTTGTGGTTTCTATGCCCATGTTTCCATGCGTGGGCTGTCGAAACCATGTTCTCATAAGCTTGACCCCCATCGTCGAGGATATTTGAGTAGACTCGATGATGGGTTGTGGCCGAAAGCTCTCAGTCAAGCTGAGCAGCTCTCTCGTGCCCTCTAATTCCTGGACCACTACGTGGGATAGCCTGTTCCTGTTCCTGCTCCTCCTCCTCCTCCTCCTGCTCCTCTTCCTCCTCCTGCTCCTCCTCCTCCTTCTCCTCCTCCTCCTCCTCCTCCTCCTCCTCCTCCTCCTCCTCCTGCTCCTGCTCCTCCTCCTCCTCCTGCTCCTGCTCCTCACCGCTTCTCCCCATCCCCAGCGGCGTGGCTTGGGTACCACTGACCGCTTTGCCCCCCTGGATGGGGACATAGGTCGCTCCCTTTGGGTTTCGAGGGGTGTATCCCCAACCGGGGGGGTAATTCGGTGGGGGTCTCGATGGGCGATGGGGATGGGGATGGGGATGGGGGTCGGTGAAAGGATAGAACCATGAACGTTCGCGGGTCCGCGCGGATTTCTTGGATCTGCGCTGGACCCCCCCCCCCTTGGCGCGCGGAGCGCGCCAGGGGGCGGCGCTGTAGGCGCCGCCAGGGGGGCCCAGCGCGGATCCAAGGGATCCGCGCGGAGCGACAGAAGCTAATATTCATGTAGTTGTTTCCTCTTCGATCCTCGCTGGCCGTCTGCCTCCGCGTGTGCTTCAAAGGCTGGTCGAGCTGCTCGCGCGGCCGTCCCAGGCAGCGTCGGCGGGGCGGCGCCGGAGGGGCGGTAGCGCCCCTTCGGGCTCCTGCCCCACACGCCTGCCACGTACGCCCTCACCCGCCCATCGCCCAGTCTCCCTCCAGCCCTCCTCCAATGAGGAGGAGGAGGAGGAGGAGGAGGAGGAGCAGGAGGAGGAGGAGGACGAGGAGGAGGAGGAAGGGGAGGAGGAGAGGAGGAGGAGGAGGAGGAGGAGGAGGAGGAGGAGGAGGAGGAGGAGGAGGGAGGAGGAGGAGGAGGAGGAGGAGGAGGAGGAAGGAGGAGGAGGAGGAAGGAGAGGAGGAGGAGGGAGGAGAGGAGGAGGAGGGGAGGAGGAGGAGGAAGGAGGAGGAGGAAGAAAGGGGAGGAGGAAGAGGAGGAGGAGGTGGAGGAAGAGGAGGAGGAGGAGGAGGAGGAGGAGCAGGGGGAGGAAGGAACCCACTTTCCTCGCCCCGCGCCCCTCCCCCCTCACCCCGCTCTGATGCCAACCTCCTCTGCCCGACGGCGCCCCCCCCTGTGGAGAGTCCTGGACGGGCCCCAGGGCCGCAGCACACGGGCACCTGGGGGGCCGCGTCTATCGAGCTTGGGGGCTGGCGGCGCACACCATGGGAGCGGCGCACACGGGGGGGCGGCCCTCTGAGCAGGCGGGGGAGCACCTGCGCCACCCTCCTGTTCGGGTGCTGCGCAGTGCCCCTGCGCCAAGGTGCCCCCCAGGACTCCCCCCTAAGGCCTCCAGAGCACCCCTCACCAGGCCCAGGGGCTCCAAGGAGCTCCAAAATGGAGCGAAAAGCCGGGGGGAATCCTTGGGCCCGGGGTACCTTTAGCAGCCCCCGACCTGTGCGCGCAGCAGCCTCCTGCTGGCTAGGAGGCCTCAGACGAAGCCAGGACGAGGACAAATCCAGGAGAGGATAAATCGAGAATCTCTTAGTCCAGCGGCTCTGGAGGATGTATCGGACGCCGCGGCCTTCTCGGAGCGTTCTGGAACGGTCTGGAACGCATTTATCCTCGTCCTAGCCCCGCCCGAAGATCGCTCGTCGGTACAGCCAAAAGGAATACGGAAACAAAGGGTAAGAAGACTGGCAGCAGGTCCTGTCCCCAGTTTGAACGGGATCCGCTGTCGGTGTCGCCGCCGACGCTGCCCAGTTCAGACCAAGAGTCGCCTGCCCAACAGCCACTGTCGATTTTGCTCCGTACAGTAGGAGCTCGACCACAAGAAACCTTCCACAAGAAACCCAACCCTGAGACCCCAGGACGCCGCCACGTCGATTCCTCCCCCCTCCTCTGCCATCCTCTTCCTCTCCTCTCTCCTGGGAGAGGGAAGGGGGTGAGGGAGGTGGTGGGGGTGCATGTGTTTGGGCCCTCGCCCTCTTTCGGCCGCCTCCTTTGCCACCCACTCCACCCCACCCCCCCTGCATGGTGGCACGGTTCGCTTCGACGGCATCCCCGTTCTGGCTCTCACCGCTGGCGCTGACGATCCCTGCCTCGCCGCCGACGAAGAAAGAGATTGGGCCCTCGCCGTTGTGGGCGTCCCCCCCCCAGACCATTGATGGGCGTGTTTTCCACCACCACCACCATAAGTGGGAGGGGGGTCCTCCTCCTCCTCCTCCTCCTCCTCCTCCTCCTCCTCCTCGCCCTCCTCCTCCTTCCGCCCTCCAACTTATTGTGGTGGTAGTGGAAGACAAGCTTATCAACCAGCGGGGCGCCCTTCGTGCGGCGGTGGCCGCGGGCTCTCGGCTCGAGCAGGCACGGGCGGCCCAGGGGCCCCCCTCGGAGGTCGCTCCCGCCAGCGGAGCCGAGCGCGAGCCGCGCCCCCGCCCCGCCCACCCTCGCCAGCGGAGGGGGCGGCTCGAGCAGGGGATCGACTGCAGAGTCCCACCAG
>CAUYUJ010011087.1:17500-24794 GCA_963575745.1 Prorocentrum cordatum
CATGTTCCGATTTCGTGCATGTTTTCGTTGCTCGATGATAGAAGAAGGCAAAAAACGCATTAACATAAACTTTTGGCCCTCCGCGCGGATTTCTTCGATCTGCGCTGGACCCCCCCTCTCTGGCGCGCGGAGCGCACCAGGGGCGGCGCCAGAGGCGCCGCCGGGGAGGCCCAGCGCGGATCCAAGAAATTCGCGCGGAGCGCCACAATGTATCTGGAGCGCCGACGAGGAGGAGGAGGAGGAGGAGGAAGAGGAGGAGGACGAGGAGGAGGACGACGAGGAGGAGGAAGAAGAAGAGAAGGAGGAGGAGGAGGAGGAAGAAAAAGAAGAGGAGGAGGAGGAAGAGGAGGAGGAGGAGGAGGAGTGCGAGGGCAGGGGGGCGCAACAGGGCTTCGCCCGGGCCTCACGCAGAGGGGCAGCAGTCGGCGCGGCCGCCCGCTGCGCTGCACGCTGCTCCCGATCGACCCGAGGGCCGTGCCAGTCTAGAGCTGGGGGGAAGATGGGCCCGTGCCTCCACCACTCGCCCGTGCCTCCACCACTCGCACTCCTCCTCCTCCTCCTCCTCCTCCTCCTCCTCCTCCTCCTCCTCCTCCTCTTCTTCTTCCTCCTCCTCGTCGTCCTCCTCCTCGTCCTCCTCCTCCTCCTCCTCCTCCTCCTCCTCCTCCTCCTCCTCCTCCCCTCCTCCTCGTCGGCGCTCCAGATACATTTTGGCGCTCCGCGCGAACTTCTTGGATCCGCGCTGGGCCTCCCCGGCGGCGCCTCTGGCGCCGCCCCTGGTGCGCTCCGCGCCTCCACCACCCTGGCAGCAGGCGATTGACGGACACAGATGGCTTCCAAAGGGGAGGGGAGGGGGGAGGGTCAGGTCAGGCATGCCCTCCTACAGGCGGATCTGGGGGGGAACAAGAAATGGCCAAAAAATATTCAAACATAGCCCAAACATACTCGGAAAATCGCCCCCAGACCATGATTTGACTACTTTTGAGTATTCCTCCTGTAGAGGGACATGCCCGATTGAAAGGAAGGGCGAGACAACAGGAATAGGCGGCGAGCCACGGGGGGAAGTGAGAAGGGGTGTGCCTTCTCAGAAGTCTCGGAAGTCCCCCGGACTTCTGAGAACTTTTCGAAGCCTTCCCCGAAGACAGAAAAACTTCTCGGAAGGCGCGAGGGCTCCTGAGAAGTCCCGCCGCCTTCTGAGAAGGCCTTCTCCTTCTCACTTCCCCCCCTCGCTCGCTGCCGAAGGAAGCGGGGAAGGGGGCCGCCCCCGCTCCACTGACCACCTACCAGACCACCCCAACCCAACCCGAAGATCCGAATTTCGGGTTGGGGGGGGTAAGGGTTCCACATGTGTTTTTTCGATGTTTCCCGACCCCCCCCCACTGGAAATCGAGGGTAAATCTGAGCCTTCGGGTTGGGTTGGGGTGGTTTGGTGGGTGGTGATCCACCGCTTCCCTGGGCGCCCGCCGCCTGGAACCGCCCCCAAGGCCTGGGGGGCGCAGCATCCCGACGACCAGACTGCTCCGAGCTGCGGCGCCCCCCTTCCTCTCCACTCCTCCTCCTCATCCTCCTCCTCCTCCTCCTCCTCCTCCTCCTCCTCCTCCTCCTCCTCCCCTCCTCCTCCTCCCTCCTCCTCCTCCTCCTCCTCCTCCTCCTCCTCCTCCTCCTCCTCCAACTCCTCCTCCTCCTCCTCCTCCAACTCCTCTTCCACCTGGCCCCACCTTCATGCCGAGCCAGTCTGCGACGGCCCCAGGGCCTGGGAACGGCCGCCGGAAGCTGAAAATGGCGACAAGAATTGCGACATGTCACGGATTCCAGAAGCCCTGAACCCAAGAAGGCTGCTGTCTCCTGGGGGCGCACTGCCTACTTCCGCCGGCTTCCGCCAGCGAAAACCGCCCTCGTTTCGCTTCCGCCGCCCGTCCGCCGCTCTTACGCCACCTTTCCGCCGAGGATGAGGTGCCAACTCCTTCGATCCTCGAAGGCGAAGCCTCTCTGGAACGAGCCAAATGAGCGACGAACAGAAACGGGTTTCTCGCAGGATGCCATAGCGATCTGGCGCGGTGGCTTACGCAGGCCGCCAGCGCCTTAGGCCACATTGGAGACGAGTGCGTTCACCCGCAACCTGACGTGGGAAGCTCACGCGCCAATGTCGGTGAAGACGAACCCGTTTTTCAGTGTCGCTCAAATGCTTCCGAGCCGCCACCGTGGATCCCTGGACGAGCCAGACGCGCCGCGTGGGCTCCTTCCAGGAACCACGAGGAGTGGCTCGAGGCGAGCACGCCGCCGACCACCAGGTCGCCTGCGCGGAACGACAGCGGAGACGGCGGCAACCGCGACGACGAGGGCGACGGCGACGACGACGACGACGACAAAGACGACGACGGCGACCATGACGACGACGACAAAGACAAAGACCAAGACAAAGACAAAGACAAAGACAAAGACGACGGCGGCGACGACGACACGACGACGACGACGACGACGACGACGACCAGCCAACCAGCCAGCCAACCAGCCGACCAGCCGGCCGGCCAGCTAACCAGCCAACCTGCCAGCCAACCAACCAACCTGCCAGTCAGCCGGCCAACCTGCCAACCAACCAGGAGGGGGATTGCCCTATTTGTTTTCTCGTCGCTGGCAACCTGTGGGTCCTGCCGCGCCAATATTTGGCGACATGTCTTGCTCATCATCCCTCTCCTGCCGAAACAGTTTAGGCGCCTGGGCCAAGACGGGAGCACATTCGGTCCAGCCTTTGGGGAGTCTGCGGCCCACCTGGGGGTGGGGCAATCGGATGCACGTTTTGTTGGGCAGCTCATCTTCTGTGGCAACTCATGAGAGCCTCCCCATACCACGAGGGTGGGCGTGAAATCCTCGTCGACCGTTGCTCATTATCTAGGAATGAAAACCGAGGTTCCTTATCTTCAGCTGATACCCAAGGGATAATGATCCTGTGAATGGATCGGGCTCAGCCCCCCCCGGCCGAATCATTATCTTTCCAGAATAAGTAACCTCAGTTTCATATTCCAACATTATGGACCAGTGTTTACTTCAGTCCGGCACGTACTCGCAAACGGCGCCCGCCAGGCTCAATTAGGATCATTCCAGAATCATGAGCCTGGGGACAACATTCCGGAAGCATTATTAACCGGGGCTCATTATCTCCTGAAGATAAGAAACCGGGGTCCATCTTGCGACATGAAGAACGTGCTGGGGAACCTGGGGGTTAGGGGGAAAATAATAATAATTACTATCATTCCAGAATTTCGAAAACTGGGTTCATAATTCCCGGGACATTATAAACCCCAGTCGATATTCCCAGAACATTATGAATCCAGGTTAATATGTGGTTGGGGACGATACCCCCAGAACATTATAAACCAGGGTTTAATGTTCTGGGGGGGGAATTATGAACCCCAGCCAATATTCCCAGAACATTGAAACCCAGGTTCATAACGCTCCGGGCAAGACATTATAAACCCTGATCAATAATTCCAGAACATTATAAACACAGGTTTATATGTTTTTGAGGTCCATCCTGCATACCACCTTGTCGTCTCTTGCGAGTCGACACTAATCGACACCAAATCGACGCCAAATCGACGCTAACCAAGGCTAAGTCGGCACTATCTCATCGACTCCCAGACGCTAATCGACGCTAGTCGACGCTAAAGACGAGCTTGTGAGGGTATACCAGGCTCCCATGATTTGCGACCGAGCTCATCCGTTCACACCAGCGGGGATCTACACGCTCGAAGTCACCGAGAAGACATGCACCGCAGATCAACGCTCTGACGCTGGGGTTAAGTCGGGCGTGTCCCCCTACAGGCGGATCTTGGAGGAAGAATGGCAAATACTCAAAAAATACCCCAACATAGTCCCACAATAATCGAAACGTCGTCCCCCGACTATCGTCCGACTGCTTTCGAAGATATGCCTCCCGTCGAGGGACGGGCCCGACTGGACGCTGGGGGACGCCCACCCCTCCACCTCACCCGTGCTGGCCGGGCCCATCCCCTCTGGGCACGAGGAGGGGCCGGGACGGGCGATGGTGGGCAGCGGGCGCCCCCGATGGCAGAAGAGGCGGCATCTCTCCGACGCAGGGACTGCCCGTCGGCCGGAAAAAGTACTGGCGGCGAGCAGAAGGGGGTGGGGGAGGGGGGAAAGCTTCTTAGAAGGAGGCTGCTTCTTAGAAGGCGCCGGCCTTACATCTACAAAGAAGGCCCGCGCCTTCTAAGAAGCAGGGGTGCTTCTAAGAAGCCTTCCCCCCTCCCCCTACCCCCTTCTGCGCGTGGCCAGAAGTACCAGGGCGGGCGCGACCGCGAGAGACCCTCGCAAGGAACCCAACCCTGAGGAGCCGCGCGAGAAGTGCACTGGAGGGGGAACCTGGAGCACCCTGAAGGCAGCAGCTCCTTCAACGGCCGCAGGAAGTCGCCGCACAGCGCGCAGAGCGAAGAAACCCAGGATACCCTGACCGAAATCATATGGTTTCTTGATGCGCGCCCCCACTGTATCAGGTCGGGCATGCCCTCCTGCAGGGGGATTTTGGGCGAAGCACTAAAACTACTCCAAAAACACTCCCCAGATGCTCAAAAATAGTCGAACAATCGTCCCCAGACTATTTTATGACGAACTGTTTTGAACTATCCCTGAAGGACAGGCCTGACTTGAAAGAAGTGGGTAAAAACATGAAGTAGGCAGGCAGAGAAAGCAGATTGGGCTCGGGCCCTCCCGGAGCAAACGCAGCAGAAGCAAACCGATTCTTGAGGTAGGATGGCGCTTGAAGTAGCTTGGGATCTGGGAATCGAAACATACGGTTACCTGCTCTCAACGACCAGCGTGCAAGGCGCCTGTGGTGGTGTACGGGTTCCAAAGGCCCTCTTCCCACACGGAATCCAGCGAGACGACTGCGGACGGCACGAAGCCGTCACCGTGCTGTACCTTGGTGGCAATCTCCGCTCCCTCCTCTTCCTCCCCCCTCCTCCTCCTCCTCCTCCCCACCGCCTTCCCTCCGACCTCCTCCTCCCCCCTCCGCCGACATCATGACCTGTTCGATCCCGCCAGCTATTTCTGAACTTCGGCCTCCAGGGGCTACGTCTGTGCCCCAGGACCTTCAAGCAACAAACTATTTTGACAAAACTGTTCCAGGAAACTTCGCCGAGCTGCGCCGACAATCTCAAGGCAACGTGGGCCTACAGAGGGCAATGAGGTGTTCGTAGAGGAGTCCACCCGCCAAGGTGACACTGGCGTTCAGGACGCAGAACTACAGTCAGCATCTTGCCTGGATACGCACCTCCTAAATCGTGGCTAGCTACCGTTGCAGGTCAGAACCTTTTGGGCAGAGAACCACTCCGACGAACACACGAGTAAATCAGAGTCCTCTCAAATCGGACGTGCAGTCCCGACGCTGCTCTCCAACTTCTCTTCAGCGCAATGAACCGCAGGAGGGACAACGCTGATCGCTCGTGAACCTCACTTGCGACCTCTTTTTCGGGACTGGCTCGCTAGGATGAAAGCCGAAGATGGTCGCTGGTCGGGCTTGAAGCGGTGACCCAACAAAAAATCTACCATGGCGAAAAACCCAACCATTGTGTGTACCGCAGCTGTCCGTATCCTCTTCGGTGGAGCTCCCCATGGGGCCACGAAACGTGTGAGCGGTGTGCCGAAACGGGTGGCGGGGACGCATGTGATCACAGCCACTGGGGCCTTCGGTGGAGCTCCCTGTGGGGCCACGACGGGTGGCGGGGACGCAAGTGATCACAGCCACCGGGGCCTTCGATGGAGCTCCCTATGGGGCCACGAAACGTGTGAACGGCGTGCCGACATGGGCGGCGGGGACGCATGCGATCACAGCAACTGGGGCTTTCGGTGGAGCTCCCTGTGGGGCCACGAAACGTGCAATGGGTGTGCCGAAACGGCCTGTGGGGCCACGAAGCGTGCGAGCGGTGTGCCGACATGGGCGGCGGGGACGCAAATGATCACAGCCACTAGGGCCTTCGGTGGACCTCCCTGTGGGGCCACGAAACGTGCGAGAGGTGTGCCCAAATTGGCGGCGGGGACCCCAGTGATCACAGCCACTGGGGCCTTCGGTGGAGCTCCAGATGGGGCCACGAAACGTGCGAGGGGTGTGCCGGCATGGTACTTGGTCACAGCCACTGGGGCTTTTGGTGGACCTCCCTATGGGCCACGAAACGCTGTACGGGGTGCGCTGAATGGTGGACACGTGGAGGGCAGAGTCAAGGGTGGGCGGAGGGGGAGGGAGGAGGAGGAGGAGGAGGAGGAGGAGGAGGAGGAGGAACGCGGGGCGTTGTCCATTCAAAACGAGGACCCAGAACCACTGGATGGTTGGGACCAGGTCCAGTCGGCTCCCCAGGCTTCCAGCGGAATCGTTTGCCCCTGACAGCGTGTACTGGTTCCTTTGGCCCTGAAGGCGCACTGGCGCATCGATATCGGCCTGGGCGGCCAGGACCACTTGCAGGACTTGGCGGCGCACCAAGTGGGGTGGGACGAGATGGCGTTTACGTGCGAGCACCCTGCGGTTCGGCGCGGCAGTGCGCTAGTGGCAGGCGGCGGCAACGGCGAAGCGTACAGGACGAGGGCATTCGAGTCTCGAACTTCGAAATCCCCCTCCTCCTCTTTCCCCTCCTCCTCCCTCTTCATAGTCTTCGTAGTAATCCTCTTATTACAAGTTTTCGTATCATGTTCAGTAGTAGCAGTAGTAGTAGTAGTAATAGAACAGAAGTATGTTTCGTATTACCGTATTACAGCTAACAACACTAGAAAACGAGATCAGCATTAGTATTATTACGATCAGTCGTATGATTAGTACTATCATCATTACGACAATATTAATATTGGTAGTAGTAGTCGTAGTAGAACTAGTACGAGTCGCATTAGAATGTGTAGTATTAGTAATGGTAGGCTCATTAATACTAGTGCTGATAGACTTCTTCTTGGTGGTAATAAGATTGCTTCTAATACGAAGAATGCTCTTGTCCGGAATATGATTATAGTTGGTACTTGTAATGTATTGGTAGTCAAACGGGCAGTACCCATGTTAATCATAATGTTGATAGTAGTGGCGTCAGCGCTTTAGGCATTATAGAAAATTGTCGCGTCACTGATACAAGCTGAAATACTAAGGTTAGCACTTTGAATACGACGACGACTACTCCTACTACTACCACTCCTATTACGACTACTACTATTACTACTACTACTACTACTACTACTACTACGACTACTACTGCTACTACTACTACTACTACTACTATTACTACTACTACTACTACTACTACTACTA
>CAUYUJ010011088.1:0-24791 GCA_963575745.1 Prorocentrum cordatum
CCCCCAGCAGTCCTCGAAAGTGGCGACAGTTTCACAGATCGCAGCCCCCCAGGTATGGCGAGGTCTAATGTGAGTCTGCGGTGGGTACCCACTGTGCTGGGCCCCCCAGCAGCCCTCGAAAGTGGCGACAGTTTCACAGATCGCAGCCCCCCAGGGATGGCGAGGTCCCATTTGAATCCGCCGTGGGTACCCAGTGTGCTGGGCCCCCCAGCAGGCCTCGAAAGTGGCGACAGTTTCACAGATCGCAGCCCCCCAGGGATGGCGAGGTCCCATGTGAATCCGCCGTGGGTGCCCACTGTGCTGGGCCCCCCAGCAGGCCTCGAAAGTGGCTACAGTTTCACAGATCGCAGCCCCCCAGGGATGGCGAGGTCCCATGTGAATCCGCCGTGGGTACCCACTGTGCTGGGCCCCCCAGCAGCCCTCGAAAGTGGCGACAGTTTCACAGATCGCAGCCCCCCAGGGATGGCGAGGTCTAATCTGAGTCCCCGTAGGGCGTCACTCCGCTGGGCCCCCCAGCATCCCTCGAAAGTGGCGACAGTTTCACAGATCGCAGCCCCCCAGGGATGGCGAGGTCTAATCTGAATCCCCGTAGGGCGTCACTCCGCTGGGCCCCCCAGCAGCCTCGAAAGTGGCGACAGTTTCACATATCGCAGCCCCCCAGGGATGGCGAGGTCCCAATTGAGTCTGCGGTGTGTACCCACTGTGCTGGGCCCCTCAGCAGCCTTCGAAAGTGGCGACAGTCACACAGATCGCAGCCCCCCAGGGACGGCGAGGTTCCATTTGAGTCTGCGGTGAGTACCCACTGTTGGCGAGGTCCCATGTGAGTCTGCGGTGAGTACCCACTGTGCTGAGCCCCCCAGAAGGCTCCGAAAGTGGCGACAGTTTCACAGATCGCAGCCCCCCAGGGATGGCGAGGTCCCATTTGAGTCCGCGGTGAGTATCCACTGTGCTGGGCCCCCCAGCAGGCCTCGAAAGTGGCGACAGTTTCACAGATCGCAGCCCCCCAGGGATGGCGAGGTCCCATTTGAGTCTGCGGTGAGTACCCACTGTGCTGGGCCCCCCAGCAGGCTTCGAAAGTGGCGACAGTTTCACAGATCGCAGCCCCCCAGCTGGCACGCAGCGACGAGCGAGGCGAAAGGCAAGGGGGAAGAGAGGGGCGGGAAGAAAGGAAGGAAGAAAGGAGACGCGCGAGCAGTGCTCCATTTAAAACGAGAACCCAACGCAGGAGAGATGGGAACAAAAACGCAGGTGTGCCTCGATGTCAGGAATCGTGCACTCCCCGCGGCGGATCCGGGCCACTGGCGAGCGGTTGCTGTGCGAGTCGTGGAACGCGCTTGTCTGTTCTCTGCGGGGGGGCAGCGCGGGTGCGCGCGGGGGCTGCGGCAGCGAAGCGCCCGGGCAGGCGCAGGGGCAGAAGGGCCCCAATGGGAACATGCTGGGCCACTCCGGCCACTGACAAAGTGGCGTAGCGTCCGCCACGAACACACACACATACACATACATATATACATACACAAAGACACAATCCGACGAACTTTGCATGTGCATTTAGGGGGGAGGTCGGTGCAGAAAGTCGCTGGTTCTCTATGGGGGTCTATACACCGCCACCCTCCCCTGAGGCCCCGGCACAGTCCATTGGAGGGTGTCTGTGTATCTCTTTTCGTGGTTGGCAGGGGGAAGGGTGGAAACTTTTTTCGAAGGACGCTGCTTTTCAGAAGGCGCGGACCTTACATTTACCGCGCCTTCTGAGAAGTAGCCTCCTTCTAAGACGCCTTCCCGGCCCTGGCGGAGAGGATTCGGCAGAGAGAGGAGGCATCTCGTGCAGCAGGATCGGCCTGAGGCCGTGGCGTTGATGTTCTGCCCATGGGCCCTCGGAGGAAAAAAAATCCTCCTCCTCCTCCTCCTCCTTTGTACGCAGCTACCCTTGTCCGACTGCGCATAATACGATGGGCTATTGTTTTGAGTTCCTGGTCGGCTATGACACGCCTCCGCTGATAGTGGGAAAATCACCGCAATGGGGAGAGATGGGGGGAGGGACAGGATGTCAGGTGTGGTGCGAGCGCCCCTGGCTTGTCCGTCCTTCTCTCCCTCCTCCAGCCTCCCTTCTCCCTTCCCAGTCTCAGCCTCAGCCTCAGCAGTATGGTGCCGGTCTTGCCTTAGGCAAGGCCGCTGCTGCCCCGGCACTCTTCAGGGTCGCCACAGGAGTGCTTGTCGCAGCCGCCGACCTGGTGTGCCGTTGCTCATCAGGAGTGTGAATGTCCAAGACCGACGACGGTCAAGGACCTCGCGTCTTGCTTCCTGTCGCGACGCGACCATGCCTGGGAATCCCTCCCTCCCTCCTCTTCCTCCCCCTCCTCCTCCTCCTCCTCCTCCTTCCTCTCCTCCTCCTCCTCCTCCTCCTCCTCTCCTCCTCCTCCTACTCCTCCTCCTCCTCCTCCCTCCTCCTCCTCCTCCTCCTCGCTCCTCCTCCTCCTCCTCCTCCTCCTCCTCCCCTCTCCCTCCTTCCTCCCCCTCTCCCTCCCTCCCTCCCTCCCTCTTCTGGCGCAGGCTGGAGGCTGGAGGGCGCACGCTCCCACCCTTCGGCGTCGGCATCTCCCGCGCACGGCGGGCAGGACGGGGCCGCGGGCATGCGGCAGCGCGCCTCGACTGCCCGGCACGGCTCCGGAGCGAGGGATGCTCGGAGACGCGGCGGGCTGGACGGACGTCCAGGCACACCACCAGGACCTCGTCGAAGACCTCCGACCTCCCTCCCTCCCTCCCTCCCCCCCCCTCCTTTTCCCTCTCACCTCTCTCCCCTCCCTCCCTCCTCGCTCCCTCCCTCTCCCCCTCTGTCTCCCTTCCCTCTCCCTCCCCCCCCCTCCCTCCCTCCTCCCCTCCCCTTGTCCTCCTCTCCCTCCCTCCCTCCTCCCTCCCTCCCCTTCCCCCCCTCCTCCCTGCCCTCCTCCCTCCTATCCCTCCTCCTCCTCCCCTCCTCCCGCCCTTTCCTCTCCCTGCCTCTCCCTCCCTCTCCCTCCCTCCCTCCCCTCCCCTCCCCTTCTCCTCCCTCTCCCTCCCTCCCTCCCTCCCCCCCCTCCCCTTCCCCTCCCTGTCGCGCTGGCCCTGGAGGCCTTCCGAGCGGCGTGCTCCACGCGCCGCCGGGCTGCCTCCGCGGCCGGAGGGCACATCGCAGCCTCTCCCCTCCCCTGCTCTCCCTCTCGAGGCTCGAGGTCTCCCTCTCCTCCAGGAGCCTCCCCTCCATCCTCCCTCCCCCTCCTCCCTCCCCCTCCTACCTCCTCCCTCCCTCCCCCCCTCCCCTCCCCTCCCTCCTAGGTCTCCCTCTCCCAGAGATGGGGTCGGAGTAGAGGGGGTCGGAGGATCGCGCCGCATCGCCGATGCATCGGGGATGCGGCTCGATGTGGAGCCCGATCTTCTCCGCGCTGGCGTCGACGATGCATCGCCGATGTATCGGCAACGCGTGTCGCAATCTTCCGACCCCATCCATCTGGAACCCATCTAGGAGGCCTCTACTCCTCCCCTCCCTCCCTCCCTCTCTCCCGCCTCAAGCCCACCTAGCGCTAGGTGGGCTTGAGGCGGGAGAGAGGGAGGGACCGCGCGGTCTGGACCCCGGGGGGCCTGGACCCCGAGGTCTGGACCCCTCCCCCGGGACCGGTTTTTCATCCCGAGCCGTTTCTCGACGGCCCCGAGGCCCGGCGAGGACCCCAGGGAGGCCGACAAGAATAGCGAAAAGGCTCCCGTCTCGATTTCTGCGCCACGCGAGGGGGCCTGGGCTCCTCCCTCCCTCCCTCCTCCCTCCTCCCTCCCTCTCCCCCCCTCTCCCTCCTCTCTCCTCCCTCCCTCCCTCCCCCTCCTCCTCACTCCCTCCAGCCCCTCCTCCCTCCCCCTCCCCCCCCTCCCCCTCGCCCCCCCCCCCCCCCCCCCCCGCGCCGCGGCCTCCCGCTGGCGGCCGCCTGGCGCCGCGCGTTTTTTTCGCCCCCTGGGCCGGGGCCCCGCCCGGGGAGGCCCTACGCCCTGGCCACGTCCGCGGTGCTGGTGTGCCTGTGGGCCGTCTACGTGGCGCGACCCGCGGCGGCTCGGTCGGATCCCGCAGCCCAGAGATCCAACGTAATGATTGAACAACGGCAAGGCCGAGGCTTTTCGCAAGTGTCGGCAGCTGGCGGCCCTCGCCGGGCCCCGGGACCGTCAGACAACGACTCAGGATGAAAAACCGGTCCTGGGGAATGAGTCGAGACTTCTGGGGGCCTCGAATCGAAAAAGATCACGACATCGGATCTCTGGGAAAGGTGTGTGTGTGTGTGACCCAGGGTATGTGTGTGTGTGTTTGTGTTTGTGTTTGTGTTTGTGTTTGTGTTTGTGTTTGTGTTTGTGTTTGTGCTTGTGTTTGTGTTTGTGTTTGTGTTTGTGTTTGTGTTTGTGTTTGTGTTTGTGTTTGTGTTTGTGTTTGTGTTTGTGTTTGTGTTTGTGTTTGTGTTTGTGTTTGTGTTTGTGTTTGTGTTTGTGTTTGTGTGTGTGTGTGTGTGTTCGATCGGCTTTTGCACCGAACCGACCAAAGCAGATGCCCCCCAGCCGTCGGCGGCTCCCGATAGTTGCGCACAGGTGGGGCATGCGGGGGGGGCATCTGTTTGCGGCAGTTCGGTGCACCAGCGGATCGAGCGCTCATGCCCCCCCTCAGGGCCACCCCCTCTCTGATGGTTCCCGATGTGGGTGCGCAGCCCTCCTCGAAGTCAAGCGCAAGTTTTTGAATGCTGATCGACGCGCGAAACGCGGTCCGCGGGGTCAGATTCTGCGTTTGCAGTCGCCAGTCTCGACGCTCGGGCCGGGCGAAAGGGGGGGATTGGGAAAGGGGGGGTTACGAAATTTGCTGCATGCAGCTGGTTTCGGCCTCACCGAGGGGCCCATTCCTCGATACATGGCCGCCTCCGGCGCCTGGAGGCGCCAGGAAATCAGCTACGTGAGCTGATTCTCAAACCCCCCCTTTGCTATCCCCCCTTTCGCCCGGCCCAAGACGCGAACATGGAAACATGTGTGTGTGTGTGTGATTTAGAGGAGGGGTGTACGCCTCCTAGATAGGGTAGGAGTGGAGGGGGTCGGAGGATCACGCCGCATCGTCGATGCAACGGCGATGCGGCTCGATATCAAGCCCGATCTTCTCCGCGCTGGCGTCGCCGATGCGGCGCGATCCTCCGACCCCATCTACTCCGACCCCATCTAGGAGGCCTCTAGTTTGGGCGCAGCATCGTTCATCCCAGGCCCCCTCGAGTTGTGACAACATCACGGCGGGAGTTTTTGTTGCCGGCTTTCGCCCTCTGGGGGCCCGGGATCGTCCAAAAACGACCCAGGATGAAGAACTGGCCCCAGGAACTGGTTCGAGACGTTTGGGGTCGGCGTCATGACAAGAATCATGACGTCGGGGGTTTGGGATTGGCGGCGCGCACAGCCGGGTAGCCCGAGGGGGCGGCCTTCTCAGAAGGCGGGGGGGGCTTCTATCTGCACGCACGAGATGGGCACGGAAAGAATGGGTACAATGCCCAACAGCAGCTCTTGTTCATTTTGAACAGGACTCGCTGTCCGCGCCGCCGCGGCCATTTGAAACAGAAGGCCGCCTGCCCAGCAGTGGCCGCTGTTGGTTTGGGACAGCATTTATCGTTGGGCATTGTGCCCATTCTTTCCGTGCCCATTTCGGGCGTCCAGATTCTAGGAAGGCGCGGGGGCCTTCTCAGAAGCCCTCCTGGCTGCCGAAAGAAGCCTTCCTGGAAGCCTCCGGGCCCCTCCAAGAAGGCCCCTCTGCCTCCCGGGCCGCGCGCCGCCCTCTGAGAGGGCCCCCCCCTCGCGCCAGCCCCCTTTCTGCGCGCCGGGCCGCGGTGTCTCAGCCCAGCCGTCCTTCCACCCCAGCTGGGGATAGGCCTCGCGAAACCCGAAGGGATCGGCCCTTATCCTCAAGTCGGGCCTGTCCCGCTGCAGGAGGAGTATTCCCGAGTAGTCAAAAGATAGTCTGGTGGCGTTTTCTGTTTCATGTTTTCATTATCTGGTGGTAATGTTTCGAATATTTTGGATTTTTCCTCCAAGATCCGCCTGGAGGGGGACACGCCCGACTTAACCATATCCCCATCTAGGGGGGGGTAACTCGGCCAGCGGGGCCGAGGCCACGCCAGTGAGGATATCGGGCAAAACGATGCTCACGGGGGGCGGTGTCTGGCGACGGACAACGTCAGGGGGGGGCAGGCGCAGGGGTGCTGCATGGACCCCTCGCCGCCCAGCTTCGCCGGCGGGGGCCTGGCAGCTCATCCCGCACAGGAGCGTGCGGCCTCTCGATCGGGGAGGCCTGTCGCGCCGATCTATCGGCGAAGCAGCGCCGAGTGCAGCTCGATGCTTCTCCTCCTGAGCCCGCTCCCCCCCGATCGTTGCCCCATCACGTCCGGCAGCGGCCTGGGCGGTGTTTGGCGACGCCTGGAGCCGTGCTTGGCGGCGTCTGGGGTGGGGCATGGGGAGGGTACCTGGTGGGCGGGGGTGGGGTCGTTGCGCCTCGGGGCTCGTGCGGGTGCTTGCTTCGATGCGCGTGGGGGGTCGTTGCGCCTCTGGCCTCCGGCCTTGTGGTCTTGATGCTTGTGTCGAGACGACGACCACGCTGTGTGGCGCGCGTGTGATTCTCTCCTGCCCCTCTCGAGGGCATCAGAAACGGCACAGGCACGAGCTCTGCGCGCGAGCCTCCAGAAGGCCCTGTAGGTGCAGTAGGCTGCGGTCAGCGCGCCTGGTAAGGGCGCGCGCCTTCTTCTGGGGTGCCCTTGGTGTTCTGGCCTCTGCGGGCCGTCCTCTGCCGTTTTCGCTGGCCGCCCGCCGCCCAACAAAGACCCGAGCTTCGGCCTCCACGGGTCTTGCCTCCTTGCCACCCGTCCTTGGTATACGTTCTGACTGTGCAGCGCCGTTTTTATACATGCTCCGCGTGCGGACCATGTATTAAGAATAAAGGGTTGATTAATACATGCAAGGATGAGTTTATGCATTAACTTACTCATAAATAAATCATGTATTCAAATTCCTATATGTAAGAAATCCTATGTATTAAAACCTACCCTGTACTCTTTCACCCTCGGCCTCCATCCTCGGCCTCCCTCCTTCGCGGGTGACTTTTCTCCCCCAATGCCCCGGGTTCCGCCCGACAAGTCTGGCCGACCAGAAGAAGGGGGAAGCCCTGGGATACGCACCCCAAGGGGGCTGCTCGGACGCACCCCCGTCGAGGATGGGCGCCCCCCCCCCCACCACACCGTACTTCCCAGGGCAGGGCGCCAGATCTTGGGTGCATTCGAAGACGCCGCGAAGCCTGCCACGGGGGTCGACATATCCCCTGTTCGCTCCTCCCTCTCGGAGGGCACCAACTATACACCTACACCGATCCAGCCCAGGCCGATCCTAGGCCCAGGATCGGTGTATATGCATCCTGCCCATGGCAGGAGAGGGCGTATACACCGATCCTGGGCCCAGGTTGATCCTGGCCGGGATCGGTGTTGGTGTATAGTTGGTGCCTCCCTACCCTCTTCCCCCCTCCCTCACGCCTCCCTCCTCCAGGGTGGATGGTCCGCGGTGGTGCTCTGGCCGCCGGGCAGGGCGGGATGCAAACGTACTGCCAGGACTGCCTTTGTAGCTCCGAGCTCCGCGCCTGTGGCCCGGAAAGGTCCCAGACGAAGCTGCGGAGAATGACGCCTCCTCCCCGCCGAGTCGATCCGATCTTCCTTCCTCCCTTACTCCTCCCGCCCTCCCCCCCCCCTCCTGCTTCCACCATCGCGTTCGCGCCGCTTCGTCGCGGGCCGCACCGTGGCTCCGTCGCGTCGTGACACCGGGCTGCTGCCACCGCCAGGCGCTTTACCATGCCGCTGCAGTCGGCTGCCCAGCCTCTCGGCGTCTGCACTTGCCGCTCGCTTCTGAGCAGGGCCATGCGCCTCCTCCTCGTCACCATCCTCATCCTCACCATCACCGTCACCATCCTCATCGCCAGCATGGCCGTCTTGGCTCGAGCGCCTGCTCGTCCCCGTGGCTGCCTCCGCGCGCGTGCCCAGAGTCCTCGGCGCTCCGCCGCCGCTCCGGGGCGCCCTGGCTCTCGAGACCCGCTTCCGCTGGCTCCGCGAGCAGCCGGCCACGGGCACTCCTTCGGCGGGACGGCTCACGGCCGTGGCAAGGCACAGGCTCCGCATGGCTGTCGGGCATCGACCGCGCCTCGCCATCGCCGTTTGGCTCAGCTCTCTGTGCTCGACAGGCGGCCCGCTCGATCTGCCCTCTGCCCACTTTTTTGCATGCTGGCCGGTTCGCTCTTCGGTGCCCCCGTTTGGCTCCATCGCTGGCGCAGCCAACTCTGCCTCGCCGCCGACGGAAAAACGGTGCTCGAGAGGCGGGTGGGCAACGCTGTCGCGGTTGACCGCGGGCACCACCACTCGTGCGGCAAGTCGGAGGTCGGCTTCCAGCTCGGTGCTCTTGCTGGTCGCCCTGGCGCTCGTGACGGTGGTGGTGGTGGTGGTGGAGGCGGTGGACCTGGTGGCCCTCCTGGCGGTGTTCCGCTTGGAGATGGAGGCGGTGGAGGTCGGCTCCCTGGTAGTCCTCACTTGCGGCGTGCCGCGCTGGCGTCCCCCGAGGCGCCGTCGATGCTCGACCCACGAACTGTGCGGTGCATAGTTTCTCGGCCCGCGGAGCCGAACAGCTGCGCCGCACCGCGTCGGAGCGCGGCCCGAATGGGAGCCCAGGCGCGGTACAGTGCATGGCCGCCGCTCTCGTGCTGGAGCGCTGCGCTGTGCGCCCCCGCTTCTCGAGGGTCCTCCTCCGTGCTGCCGCTTCCCCCCCCCTACCCCCCCCCTACCCCCCGTCTTCCTCCTCCTCCTCCTCCTCCTCCTCCGCCTCCTCCTCCTCCTCCTCCTCCTCCTCCTCCTCCTCCCGACCCCCGCCCGCGGCTTCGGCTTGCCCTTGTCGGCCCGCCGCTTGGCTCGGCTCAGAGCGTGGCCGCCGCTCTCCGCCTGCGTCGCCGGTCGGCCTTAGCGGAACACGGCTCCAGGCCCTGCACACGACTCGTGCCGCTCGTCTCGCTGCCAGCCTCCTCCTCGTCTTCTTCTTCTTCTTCTTCTTCCTCCTCCTCCTCCTCCTCTCTCCTCCTCCTCCTCCGCCTCCTCCTCCTCCCTCCTCCTCCTCCTCTCCTCCTCCTCCTCCTCCGACTCCTCCGAACTCCTCCGACCTCCTCCTCCTCCTCCTCCTCCCCTCCTCCTCCACCTCCACCTCCACCTCCACCTCCTCCAAACCTCGTTCTCCTCCTCCTCCTCCTCCTCCTCCTCCTCCTCCGACTCCTCCGACTCCTCCTCCGACTCCGATTCCGACTCCTCCCCTCCTCCCCTGATGTCCATCTCCACCTCTCCCTCCTCTTACCTCCATCTCCTCCTGCTCCTCTCCCTCCCCCGTCCTCCCTCTTCGCTTCTTACCCCTCCTACCCCCCCCCCTCCCTCCTCCGCAACCTCCCGAGCGCCGCCGACGCAGGGAGCCCGCACTGCCCCGCCGCTGCCACGCGCCTGCCACGAGACCGGCCCCCAGGCCCTCTCCTCCTACTTCGCCCTGAAGCAGCGGTCGGAGTGCCGGTGAGGCGGCCCCGCGGTCCTCCCCCCGCGACCGCGGAGATGATGGGCCTGTTTTCCACCACCACCACCATGAGCTGGAGGCGGGAAGGAGGTGGAGGACGAGGAGGAAGAGGAGGACGAGGAGGAAGAGGAGGAGGACCCCCTCCCCCTCCAACTGATGGGTGTGGTGGTGGAAAACAAGCCCACCAGGAGAAGGTATTCGGAGAAGCGTGAGACTCGAGTGCGCCGGAGCTCGGGTTTGCCGACGCTTTGCGACGAGCGCGTCTTGGACTTTGACGGTTCAGCTTTCGTGGGACATTTGCAGCGGTAGTTCGCGTCAGATTTCAGATTGGTTCTTCTTATTTTCATGATGGCCCCGTCAGGCCAACCCGAGTCCCCCGGACCAGAGTCTTACGTCTCAGGGCGGGCGCGCCTCTGCATGGACGCGCGCTCCGGGAGGGAGGGACGACGATGAGGCAAAAATAGTAAACAAAATTGTGTAAGGACGATTTTTCGATTATGTCCCAACCCTCCTGTGTTGGGTTCTCGTTTTGAATAGAGCAGTGTGGTCTCCACCCTCCTTCTCCCGCCTCCTCGCTCCTGCCTTCTGTGCCCTCCTGTGGTGTTGGGTGCTCGTTCCCAACCCTATGTGCTGTTGGGTACTTGTTTTGAATAGAGCAGTGTGGTCCCCACCTCCTCCTGTCCTCCTCCTCTCCCCCTCTCCTCCTTCTCTCCTGTTTCCTGTGATCCCTTCTCCTCTTCTCTCGTGCCGTCTGGCGATCTGCGCAACTGTCGCCATTTTCGTGGGCTCCTGGGAGGCCCAGCGGAGGTGGGTCCAACGCGGACCACCTCGGGACCTCGCCGCCCCCTGGGGGGCCTTGCGATCTGCGCAATTGTGCAATTGTAGCCACTTTCGTGCGTTCCTGGGAGGCCGAGCTTGGGTACGTCCCACGCGGACCACCTCGGGACCTCGCCGCCCCCTGGGGGGCTTGCGATCTGCGCAACCGTCGCCATTTTCGTAGGCTCCTGGGAGGCGCAGCGGAGGTGGGTCCCAAGCGGACCACCTCGAGACCTCGCCGCTCTCTGGGGGGCTCACGATCTGGGCAACTGTCGCTGCTTTCGTGGGCTCCTGGGTGGCCCAGCGGAGGTGGATCCCAAGCGGACCACCTCGAGACCTCGCCGCCCTTTGGGGGGCTTGCGATCTGCGCAACTGTCGCCACTTTCGTGGGCTCCTGGGAGGCCCAGCGGAGGTGGGTCCCAAGCTGACCACCTCGGGACCTCGCCGCCCCCTGGGGGGCTTGCGATCTGCGCAATTGTCGCCACTTTCGTGGGCTCCTGGGAGGCCCAGCGGAGGTACGTCATACGCGGACCACCTCGAGACCTCGCCGCCCCCTGGGGGTCTTGCGATCTGCGCAATTGTCGCCACTTTCGTGGGCTCCTGGCAGGCTCAGCGGAGGTGGGTCCCACGCGGACCACCTCGGGACCTCACCGCCCCTTGGGGGCTTGCGATCTGCGCAACTGTCGCCACTTTCGTGCGCTCCTGGGATGCCCAGCGGAGGTACCTTCCACGCGGAGCCGCCCCCTGGGGGGCTTGCGATCTGCGCAACTGTCGCCACTTTCGTGGGCTCATGGGTGGCCGAGCGGAGGTGGGTCCCAAGCGGACCACCTCGGGACCTCGCCGCCCTTTGGGGGGGCTTGCGATCTGCGCAACTGTCGCCACTTTCGTGGACTCCTGGGAGGCCCTGCGGAGGTGGGTCCCGAGCTGACCACCTCGGGACCTCGCCGCCCCCGGGGGACTTGCGATCTGCGCAATTGTCGCCATTTTCGTGGGCTCCTGGGAGGCCCAGCGGAGGTGGGTCCCACGCGGACCACCTCGAGACCTCGCCGCCCCCGGGGGGCTTACGATCTGCGCAACTGTCGCCCTTTTCGTGCGCTCTTGGGAGGCCCAGCGGAGGTGGGTCCCACGCGGACCACCTCGGGACCTCGCCGCCCCCTGGGGGGGCTTACGATCTGCGCAATTGTCGCCACTTTCGTGGGCTCCTGGGAGGCCCAGCGGAGGTACGTCATACGCGGACCACCTCGGGGGCTTGCGATTTGCGCAGCTGTCGCCACTTTCGTGGGCTCCTGGGAGGCCCAGCGGACTGCTGCGACCGCGACCTTCGATTCCACGTTTGGGTTGCTTCTCTCTGGGTTCGCTGCCGCGTCCTTCTGTCTCCATTTCTGGATGGGTCTCCACCCCCGTTTCGCACCTCATGCATCTGCCCCGCTCAGCGCAGCGCGCTGCTGAGTTAAACTGGTGTTCTGGTTTAGCCCTCGCCGCCGCGCCCTTTTGTGTTCACGTTTTGGGCGCGTTTCTTTCAACGCCCCTGTGTTTCCATTGTGTATAGTTAGTTGCCTTTCTCTTTTTGCTGCGCTCTTCTGAAATCACTGCTGGGTGCTCTTCTTGCTCACTGCGGGTCCTTCAGAATGCCAGTCAGCATTTAGTGGTCCTGAGTATAGTACCACATGTATAGAAAGGGTTGGGTACGTCACAGGGTAATTCTGAATAGTTTTGAAAAAGGTTTGATTATGTGTAAGGGTGCGCACACATTCCGCCTGGAGTGGGACATGCCCGACCAACCTGAACCCAGGCCTCCTCGCGCGGTGTAAACATCACGGCGGGCGGTGTTTCGCGGTTGTCGGCCCCCAGGGTGGGGCGGGTGCACACGGGGGGCGACCAGCTATGGGGGGTGAAGGAGAGGGCCCTAGAGGGGGGCCATTTCTAGGGCCCCTTTCGGAGCCAATGTTGGTGCCCATGCCGCGGGACGAGGGGCGTGCCGTAGAAGTGCGAGGGGCACTCGAGCCCACATGGCTACGGACAGCAGCTGTGTAGGAGAAGGGGTACGCGCAGGAGGGGGAGGGAAGGAGGAAGGGAGGGAGGGATGGGTGGGGAGGGGGAGGGGGAGGGGAGAGTTCCCAGGCTTCCGATCACGACGAGGGGCTCCGAGATCGAGGCACCAGGCCAAACAAGGCAGACTTCGTGAACGCAGGCACAGGGGGATCAGCTGCAACGGGCCTGTGAAATCCGTGTCCTTCAGTCGGACCGAGATATAAGATCGAGGTCGGTCCGGGGAGGGTGCCCTAAATGTTGTTCGTGTTTGTTGGATGTTCTTGTGCACCCTGTGGGGGGGATCCTCGAGTGATTTGGGGGCGTTTTGGCGGGCGGAGGGTTTCATTTTCTTGAAGGAGGTCCTTCTGTCCTGGGTCGGACCGTACTTTCTCGCCAGAAGGGCCCCCTGCATAAGGCACTTCACCGTATACAGCCGGACCGGGGTATAAGATCGAGGTCGGTTCGGGGAGGGTGCCCTAAGGCCCCTCGCGCTTGCTGCGCGCTCTCGTGCGTCCTGGGGAGGGCACCCTCAGATGTTGTGCTTGTCGTGGCCGACGGAGGGTCCCACGTTCTCGAGAGGTGTCCTTCTGGCCCAGGTCCGATGGCGAAGTGCCTGGGGGGAACGGGGAGAGGGGGAGAGGGAGAGCGGGAGCAGCGGCGGAGGGGGGAGGAGGGGGGGGGGAGGAGTGAGCGAGGCGCTCTGCGCTGCGGGGGAGTGGGGGAGAGAGGGGGGGGGCGGGGAGGGGAGAGAGGCAGAGGGAGGGGGGAGAAAGAGAGAGGAGAGAGGTAGATAGAGTCTACATATATATATAGAGAGAGAGAGAGAGAGAAACAAAAACAACAACAACAAACACATAATCAACAAACAATAGAGGGGGGGGGAGGGAAGGAAGGAGGAGGGAGGGGAGGGAGAGAGAGAGAGAGAGAGAGAGAAGGCGGGGAGGGAGAGAGAAAGGGAGGAGAGAGGGGGCGGGGGGGAGAGGAGGGAGAGAGAGAGGGGGGGGGGAGGGAGGGAGGGAGGGAGTGAAGGGAGGGAGGAGGGAGGGAGGGAGGGAGGATGAGAGAGAGAGAAGCGAGAGAGAGGGGGAGGGAGGGAGGAGGGAGGGAGGGAGGGAGGAGTGAGAACAAGAGAGAGAGAGATGGGAGGAGGGAGGGAGAACAGGATCTATCTGTGTATATGTATATAGAGGGAGAGAGAGAGAGAGAGAGAGAGAGAGGGGGGAGGGAGGGAGGAGAGGAGAGAGAGAGAGAGAGAGAGAGAGAGAAAAAGGGGGTAGGGAGGGAGGGAGGGACGGAGGGAGGGATACATATATATATATATATGTATGTATACATAGATGTGTGTATATTTACACATATATACACACGAATATTTATACACACGAATATATATATATATATATATATATATACATATACATGTACACATCTAGAGAGAGACAGAGAGAACACAAAGGAGGGGAGGGAGGGAGGACGAGAGATAGGGGGAATCTGTAGAGGAAGAGATTGAGAGAGAAAGAGAGAGAGAGAGAGAGAGTGAACGCATGCTAGGTGCGCGCCAGATCTGGCATCCTGCTCCCACCCGTCTCTTCCTATTTTGCTGATGTTATCGCTCTGCGCGGGCTCGTGTGATAGTGGACCTGGAACTCCCTAAACGATCCAATCGTGTTATGCGCAATCGGAAAGGGGAAGGTGCGCACATAGGAGGAATAGGAGGGTGATGGGGAATGAGGATCAGGGCGATGACGGAGTGGAAGGAGTAGGAGGAGCAGAAGGACCAGGGCAAGGTGCAGGACTGGAAATGAGGGGGCGACAACGATGAGGGATTCGGTGTCAGAGAACTGGCCACCCAGGGGCATCCCGAGTATGAAACAACTGTGCGGAAGGGGTGAGTTACTCCTGGGCCAGATTCGACGGAGACAGGAGAGTAGTATTCATTGAGTAATTGTCGAGACCGGGAGAGAGGGAGAGAGAAAGAAGGACATACAGAGAGACACACCTGTTTATACACACACATATATATGTATATATATATAGAGAGAGAGAGAGGCAGAGAAGGAGAAAGAGCAAGAGAGAGAGAGAGAGATAGAGAGAAAGAGAGACAGAGAGAGAGAGAGAGAGCGTGTAAACAAGGACCCAGTGACACCAGATGGACCAATCAGTCAAGTCGCTGGTGTTCCTTAGGTCCTTCCATGGTTGCTCTTCAGCGCTCATCACGCAACAAGGCGCTGTTGAGAGAGCGGCTCGACCGTAATGACGCAGCGTGCGGACTCAAGACAGAAGATCCTTGCGCGGACTCCACGCAGACGTGCACGGCCGACCTGTGGCCCGCAGGGCACCACAGAACACCAACCGCAGATTGCAAACGATACGGTCGGGAACACAATTATCGGGTTGGGAGGAGGGGGTTGGGAGAAGTCTGGGTGTCATTCCCCGTCGGCGGCCGAAGGTATCGTTCACCGCATCCGCATGCTCCTGCTCATGCCCTTCATCCTCCCATGCCCTTCCTCCCAGCACGATACCTGTTCTCCTCAAACCGATACACATGGTTCCTTTCTCATTCTCTGAGCGCCCTCTGATTTTTTTGGGGGGGGCCAAGATCCTTTCCTTTCTGATGGCTCTACCCTGGGCCTCTTCCTGGCCAAGAGGGGGCCAGGAACAATCAGAAACCAGCACACTGAGAAAGGAGCACGGTCAGAAATGAACGGAGGAGGAGGAGGAGGAGGAGGAGGAGGAGGAGGAGGAGGAGGACGCGCTCGGCCGGGTTGTGATAGCGCGTCGCTCCGCGGGCTCCGGCCCGCCGCGCTCTGGGGCGACGCGCCATCCGCTCCCGCGGCGCGCGGACGGCCGTGCAGCACCTTGGCGCTGGCGGCCCACTGCGCCCCAGAGCGCAGGTGCCACGGGGGCACTCTATCATCAGGAGCGACAGAAGGACGTACACGTACATGCATCCACGCTGGTTTCGAGAGTGCGCATTGCCCGAAAGTCCGTAGCACGCGGCCGGTCTCGCAGATCGAGGGGCCGTGTTCATGTGCATAGCTGGGCGCGCACGTCCTTTTTGGGCTCCCTATAGTAATAGCATCTCCACTAAAGTATCTTTAAAAGTATCAATCATTATTACAAGTTTTTAAAAGCACGCGCAACAAACGTTACTAATCCATCTTTACTAACGCGCGCGGGCGGCCACGGGGCACGCACGAGTCGGAGCCGCTGCGGTTTCGGGTCATTGAGGGCGCCGCTCCGCCAGCTCTGCAAGCAGCAGCGCAGCGCCCCGGCCTGCATATGGGCCCACGAGAGGGTGTTCTGCGGAGGTGTTGTGGCTTGTGCGAGGTGTGCTCAGGACGTGTGTCTGGCAGGGACAGACTTGTCTTCTATCATTCGGACTCCTGCTCTCAGAACATGGTTCTTGCTATCGCAACTTTACTTTTTCTAAGAACACATCGTGGGAGGCCTGTGTCGGCCCCTGCCCAAGTTCTGGCCCACCACGCTTCGGCGCGACACGCTGTCCTTGATCGTCCACCTTCCGAGCCTTTCCCGGCCTCCCGCCACTTTTGAGCGGGGCGACACGCTATCACCTTGCACAGCATAGCGGGTCGCCAGGGCAGCCGCCGCGACACGCTATCCAAGAGTTCCGAACCGCCAGTGCAGGCACAGTATGGACAGCAGTCGCACTCGGGAGTTAGCAGCGCGCGTGGCTGCAGCAGCGCGAGTGCGGGTGGCCTCCCTGCCATGATGTGCAATGAGTTCGGTCCGCAGGTGAGGAGGAGGAGGAGGAGGAGGAGGAGGAGAAGGAGGAGAAGGAGGAGGAGGAGGAGGAGGATGGAGGCGGAGGAGTAGAGGAGGGGGGAGGATGAAGGAGGACATGCGTGGAAGGAGGAGGAGGAGGAGGAGGAGGAGGAGGAGGAAGCAGAGATGAGAGGAGGAAGAGGAGAGGGAGGAGGATGAGGAGGAGGAGGGATGAGGAGGAGGAGGAGGAGGAGGAGGAGGAGGAGGAGGAGGAGGAGGAGAGGATAGGAGGAGAGGAGGAGGGAAGGGAGGAGGAGGAGGAGGAGGAGGAGACGAGGGGGAGGAGGAGGAGGAGGATGCGGAGGAGGAGGGAGAGGAGGGGAGGGGTGAGGAGGGGAGGAGGAGGAGGAGGAGGAGGATGAGAGGAGGAGGAGGAGGAGGAGGAGGAGGAGGAGGAGGAGGAGGAGGGAGCCCTGCACCTCTCGATCGGTGGAGGCATGCGGCGCACGCTGGCGGCCGAGGGCGCGTGCGCGCGGGCGGCTCGGACCGCCCGTGTGCGCATTCGCCTCTTTCGCCCTCGCCTGGCTGGCACGCCGCCTTGTGGCACGTCAGCCTTTGAAGCGCCCTGCCTCTCCGATCCTCGTGCGCCTGGCCTGCGCGGACGGCCTGCTGCCACGGGTGAGTTCCTGCACCCTGCCCCTACATTTCTCTCCCTTCCCTTCCCTTTCCTCCTCCTCGTTCTGCGCCCTCCTCCTCCTCCTCCTCCTTTCAAGTCCCTTCCTCCTCTTCCTCCGCTTCTACCCTCCACTCCCCTCCCTTGCCCTCCTCCCTTCAAGCGTCCCCCTCCGCCCCTCGTCTGCTTCCTCTTCTCCGTCTCCCCTTTCTCATGTCCTATGATGTTGTGTTGCTCTCGCATGTCCTTCCCTCGGCCCTTGCCTCTCCTCTCCTCTTCGTCTCCTCTTCTCTCCCTGTCTTCTCTCCAGTGCCAGGCTCCACCTGACTTCAGCTGCATCAACACTTGGAGTGCATCGAATGTCTTCACGTTGCTTGCTGCCGCCGACTTCAGTCATGCCAGACCGTTATTGACCCTGTGTTCCACCCATGAGCCAGGAGTCTGCGTGATTTTGAGCTCCAGTTGAGTTGCCCCGGCGACTGCGGGTTTCTGTTTTTCCAGCGAGCAGTTGGCTGGAAGCCATACTCATTTCCTGCTAAGCAGGCATCGGTCCCTGCAGACCACGGCGCTCCGGAGACACCTCTTGGCTCCCTGGTGCGGTGCGCAGCAGGGCAGCTCTGCTTCCGACCCTGGAGCAGGTCCGCCTCGAGTTGCTCGTTCCTCTCACACCGCGCCGCCCACCTCCCCTCTGCCCTCTGCCACATCTTGTGTTTCCATTCCCCGAGATCTGGCGTGGCGAAAAAGGTGGAACTTCATTGAAGATGGAGGGCCATACTCAGGAGGGAAAAAAACACACAGACACAATTAATCCTCGATTCCCAGGAAAATATGGGAAAATATGGGAATTGGGGGAGAAGACAAAAACCCAGAAAATATGGGAAAATATGGGGACTAATTTTATTTGTGTGTATTTATTTGTGTGTCCTAATTTCCCTTTACATACGGCAGAGGGAAGCAGTTAGGGGACGCTGGCCCGCTCCCCCAAATTCAGTGTCGGCACGCGCGGGAGAGACTGCGGCCGAAGTGCAACTCGCTGAACCCACCGCCACCATGGATCACTGGGGGGTGGCAGTGGCAGGTGACAGTGGCATTGGGTGCTCGCTGAGGTTGGGCCGAGGTACAAGATCGAGGTCGGTGAGGGGAGGGTGCTCTGGGGTTCTCCGTGGTTGTCGGATGTTCTTGTGCATCCTGGGGAGGGTGCCCTGGGATGTTCTGCTTGCTTTGGCCGACGGGGGGGCCTCGTGCTCTTGAGGGGCGCTCTTCTGGCTTAGCCCCGACTGTACTATTTGTTTCTCCCTGGGCCCCCTCTCGGTACGGTCGAGATGGGTGCGGAAAGGATGTGTGCGAAGGCCAGCAGCAGTTTCTGCCCGTGTCGGGCAGGATTCGCCGTCGGCGTCGCCGCGGGCGGCAGACCTCCGAAGCAGAAGGCCGCCTGCCCAACGGCGGTCGCGTTCGCTTTTGGACAAAGCGTTTGCTGCTGGACGCCTGCTGTTGGGCTGGGCCTCTGCAGCTGGCAGGCCGCGCGGCGCGGGCAGGCCTCGAGCCCCCGACCGCTCCCTGTGGAGGGACCCCCGGATGTGGCCGGGGGGCGGCCACGGCGCGCTGCGCTCCGAGAGGCCGACCGACGCCAATCGCTCATCGCCATCGCCGTCGCATGGGTTCTGCAGGCCAAGTTCCAGGAGGAAAAGAAACACACAGACACAATGAATCCTCGATTCCCCAGAAAATATAGGAAAATATGGGAAGTGTGGGGGAACACAGAAACCCAGAAAATATGGGAAAATATGGGGGAATATTTTTATTTGTGTGTATTTATTTGTGTGTCCTGGGGCCCCTTCAAAGTTGCGGGTAGGTGGGTGCGATGTCTGCGCGAGCAGTGGAGTTGACAACTTCAAGCTCGGCAGGGTGAATTCTCCTCTCTAAAAAAGGAATGGACTCTACCACCCCCCCCCGGCGTTCTCCGCCCCCCTTTCGGGTATGAGTCATATATGATTCTGACCACATGTCCATCCTGAATATGAATTTACACAATCCCAGGGGAACTGGTATCGACCCCCCTGCGGTTCCCTTGGACAAAAACGATCTTTTGTTCCAACATAACACCGTTTCACGAATCCCTTGCAAAAAATGGAACGAGGTGCACACGCGCGCGCCGTCGCGCGCGCATGCCGAAATTCTCCAAAAACTGTCGGTGTCGGAAGGATTTCGCAATCGAGTTCCCAAAAAACATGCAACAACACATTTCGCAACACCGATTTGCTAAAACAGCTTACGCGCGAGCTCTTGCGAAATCTTAAGAAAACCATAGGTTGTTCAAGATTTTCACATGCTACCAAACGGGCTTCGCGCGCGAGCATGTCGAAATCTGTCGAACGCCCTTCCGCGTGTGCCGTCGCGAGAATCCTCTGCAAAAAATGGGACGAAGTGCAGACGCGCGCGTCGTCGCGCGCGTATGCCGAAGTCCTTCAAAACCCACCGGTTTCGGAAGGATTTCAAAACCGTATGTCCAAAAAGCAGACAAAAAACGCAAGGTTTCGTAACACGGATTTTCAACAAAAGCGTGCGCGCGCGCTCTTGCGTCGTCGTCGTCGTCGTCGTCGTCGCCGTCCTCCCTCCTCCAGCGTCGTCGTCGTCGCCTACGTCGTCCTCTGTCTTTCCTCGTGTTCGTCGTCGTCGTCCTCTTTGGCGTCGTGGTCGTTTCCGTCGTCGTTGTCGCCGTGGTCGTCCTTCCTCCTCCTCCTCCCTCGTAGTCGTCGTCGTTCGTCGGCGTCTCGTCGTCGTCCCTCCTATTTCGTCGCCGCCGTCGTCGTCGTCGTCGTTGTCGTCGTCGTCTTCCCTCCTCCCTCGTCATTGTCGTCGTCGGCGTCGCCGTCCGTCCTCCTTCTTCGTCGTTCGCGTCGTCGCTGTCCTCCCTCCTTCCTCGTCGTTGTCGTCGTTGTCGCCGTCGTCGTCCTCCCTCCTCCCTCGTCGTCGTCTTCGTTGGCGACGTCGTCGTCGTCTTCGTCGTCGTCGTCGGCGTCGTCGTCGTCTTCGTCGTCGTCGACGTCGGTGTTGTCGTCGCCGCCGTCGTCTTCGTCGTCGTCGTCGGCGTCGTTGACGTCGTCGTCGTCGTCGGTCTCGTCGTTGTCGTCGTCGTCGGCGTCGTCATCGTCGTCGTCGGTGTCATCGTCGTCGTCGTCGTCGTCGGCGTCGGCGTCGTCGTCGTCGGTGTCGTCGTCGTCGTCGTCGTCGTCGTCGTCGTTGTCGGCGTCGTCGAAGTCGTTGGAGACGTCGTCGGTGTCATCGTAGTCGTTGTCGGCGGCGTCGTCGTCGTCGTTGTCGCTGTCGTCGTCGGCGTCGCTGTCGCTGCCAAGTGCAATTTGGTACCCACCGTCACGGTCTTAAGAGATTTTGAAAACCAAGTTGCGGGTGGGTGGGTGGGATGTTTGCGCGAGCAGTGGAGGGTGGTCAAGCGCGGTGCAGGGTAGTCAACAGCACCACAGATTGCATCACGTAGCTTGCACGACACATATTCTCTTTTCTTAAACAGAATTAGGATCTACCCCCCCCCCTGGACTTAACGGGCCACCTCTTCGTATTGCGATGTGCATACGATTCTGCCCCATCGTACATCCTAAACCGGAGTTATTGACATCCCATGCAGGCCGGTATCGCCCCCTTCATCCGCATGAAAAAATATTATGCGCGCGCATTCATCTCCTTGCAACAGCTAGGACGAAGTGCAAACGCGCGCGTCTTCGCGCGCGCATGCCGGAATCTTTCCAAAGCTAAAGGTACAGATGTTTAAACCGAATTTCACGAAGACATATAAACACACACGGTTTCCAACACAGGTTTTCAACAAAAACATACGCCCACGCTTTTGCGATCTGTTCCAACAAAGCCATCGCTTTTCAATGTTTCATCATCTGCAACCAAGCGGACCTCTCGCGTACGCGTGCCGAAATCGTTCGAACGCCCTTGCGCACGTGGTGTCGCACGAATCCCTTGCAACAAACGGCACGAACTGCACGCACGCGCGCGTCGCCGCGCGCGCATGCCGAAATCCTTCAAACACCTTGGGTTTCGTGAGGAGTTCAAAGACGAGCGCCCCGAAAAATAGATCAACACACGTGGCTTACCACCACCAGCTTTCCAAAGCAGCCCCCGCTCACGGTCGTGCGGATTCTAAAAGAAGGGGTGTTCCAACAAAGCCATGACATTCTGCCAAGCAGGCCTCTCGCGCCGTATGTTGCACTCATTCGTGCGCGCTTGCGCGCGTGCGGGGGGGGGGGGGTGCGGCACGATCCGTGTCAACTGATTCCACGCGGGCCGCTCGCGCGCGTCGGCCGCGCGCGCACGTCGAACTCGTTCAAAAACTTGCATCGAACATCGTATTCGTTATCGGCGGGCGTGATCAGCATCTGCACCGTCATTGGCCTTGCCGTCGTCATCGCCGCCATCGTCACCACCATCGCTATTCTCATAATCGTGTCAACCGTTGTCGGCGTCGCCATGATACCGCGCCCACCCATGTCACCGGCTCGCACTGACGTGCCCGCTGGAAGTGCCCAGCGGTCAGCGCCACCGCGGCCGCGCCAAACTAGCTGGCCGCTGTGCGCGCGAGCGTGCTCGGGTTAGCGCGGCCACAGAAATGCACCAGCCAATGTCAATCAGTCATCGCAATCGCCGCCGCTTGGGTTTTGCAAGCCAAGTTGTGGGTAGGTGGGTGGGATGTTTGCAACGGCGTGGAATGTGTCAATTCATTTGTAACAATCCTTTGCGCCACATGGCTTGCACCACACAGCTCACACCACATACATTGCTTTGCGCATCTTTCACCACCATAGCTCGCACCGCATATGTTGCATTGCGTAGGTTGCACCACTAAGGGTGCACCACCTAGCTTGCACCACGTATTTCGCACCACATGGACCGCACCACGCATAGTGCACTACACAGTTCACGCCCTGCAGATCGCACCACACAGGTGGCGCTACAGAGCTTACACCACATAGATCACATCACATAAATGAGTACCTTAGCTCCCGCTGCAAAGCTAACACCACAAACCTTGCACCACATGTATCACACCAGATAGAGCGCACCACACATGATGCACCACATAGCTGGCACAACGTCGTTGTACAACGTCGTTGCACAATGCAGCTTCCGCCATATAGGTTGCACCACAAATCTTGCGCCACATAGATTGCATCACCCAGTATGCTCGACCACGCTCTTTTGGGTCCATGCTGGTTAACCCTTATGTTGCCGTCAATGAGGGACATGTTGAATTCTTCACGCTTCGCGTATCCCCACCAGCCCATCTCAAAACAGCAACTCTAGCGAAGCATGCCGACAGTCGTGTTTTTCAGGCGTGTTTCCGCCTGCCCCCGCATATCTCCCCTGTTCCTCCTTCCTCCCGCCTCCTTGTACATCCTCCTTGTGGTGGGAGCGGGAGAAGGACGAGGCGGAGGAGGAGGGAGAGAAAGCGCTCCTCGTGGTTTGAGTCGTTTGGGGTTTCTCGTCCTGGTGTGA
The DNA here is from genome assembly GCA_963575745.1 of Prorocentrum cordatum. Taxonomy (NCBI): domain Eukaryota; class Dinophyceae; order Prorocentrales; family Prorocentraceae; genus Prorocentrum; species Prorocentrum cordatum. The sequence continues at coordinate 22,370 of CAUYUJ010011088.1, forward strand.
GTCGTTCGGGCCCTTCTTCCTGGTGTGAGTCGTTCGGGCTCTTCGTGGTGTGAGTCGTTCGGGCTCTTCGTCCTGGTGTGAGTCGTTCGGGCTTCTCGTGGTGTGAGTTGTTCGGGCCCCTCGTCCTGGTGTGAGTCGTTCGGGCCCCTCCTCCTGCCCGTCCAGAAACGACGCCCAGGCGAGTAGAGGGTCGTCCTGATGGGCTTTTCGGCGTCTTGGGTGCCTCGGGGGGGCCTCTTTGGGCCGTTTGGGATCCTCTTGGGGGCCTCCTGGGGGCCTCTTGGGGCCATCTTGGGGCCTCTTGGTGCCTCCTGGGCGCTTCTTGGGGCCATCTAGGAGGAAATCGATCAAAGAAGAGGGGAGCTTTAATTAGCGCTGCCCCCTCAGAAGGCCAAAATGGGGCCAAAACCGTAGTAAAATCAATGATTTTGGCTTGAAAGAAGAGGGGAGCTTTAATTAGCGCTGCCCCCTCAGAAGGCCATAATGGGGCCAACACCGTAGTAAAATCAATGATTCTGGCTTCAAAGAAGAGGGGAGCATTTCCGTCAGTCCCCCCGTCGGGGCCAGAATCCTTGTGAGGGGTGTCGAATTTTAGCCCTCCCAGGGGTCGGAAAAGGACCCTCCAACCACCCGCGAAAGGCCCCCTCCAGGTCCAGGGGGAGGGGGTAGGGGGAGGGGTAAACCCCTCCCCGAAGGGGAAGAAGGGGGTTGAGAACAGAGAGAGCTCGCTAAACCACTCACGCCCAGAGGGCTGGTGGGATTTCTTCGGCAGCTGCGGCCTTCCAGGGCCTTTCTGAGGCCCCAGGGCCGTCAAACAATTCGGAATGAGCAATCCAAGACTAGGATAAACCCTTGGGTCCATGGGTCCAAGACCCGTTTCCCTCAGCATCTCGATGCAATAGAGCCAAGCCCTAGATTATTGGAGGGTTTTGCCTGAGGGGGATTGTTGGAGGGAGGGAGGACCTCGCCAGAGAGGGTCCTTTCTTTCGAGCAGAGCCTCCACCATTGTAATGAGCTTTGCCAGGGAGGCGTGATGAAAGCAGAATCGCGTGAGTCCGCGTCCCACGAGCATGCCATGTTGCACATTCTGCCCCAGGCTGCCCACAACCTTCACCCTGGTTACTTCGCAGCGGTTTCATATAGGAAATCCTACTGGGAAGGCCCTGCGGCCGGGGCCGCCGACCCTGAAGGGGGACGGCAACGACGACGGCGGCGGCGGCGGCAGCGGCGACGACGACGACGACGCTGACGCTCTGGAATCTTTCTTGGGGCTCTCTTGGGAGCCTCTTGGGCTCTGTTGGGGCTTGGGCTGGGGCCGCGGCTGGGGCCAGGGCCAGGGCCAGGGCTGGGGCCGAGGCCGAGGCTGGGGCCACGGCTGGGGCCGGGGGCCAGGGGCCAGGGCGGGGGCCGGGGCGCCCGGGCCGGGACCCGGGTTGCGGCCCCAGGCTGGGCCGTGTCCAGGTCCAAGGCCAGGGCCAGAGCGGGGCCGGGCCCGGGCCAGAGCGGGAGCCGGGGCGCGGGGGGAAAACGTATCTGGGTGGCGACGCCCCCCAGGACCCCCCTCGGGACCCCCCCCGGCGCGGCGAAGGGAGGGAAGGGGTTCCCTTCGAATCCACTCCCGTGTTGTTCAATGTTGCTTCGGACCGCGCGCATGAGGAAGAGGGCCAAGGCAAATGGAGCAGAGGAGGACGGAGACGCCGACTGCAACGGAAAAGCCCGAAAGCTCGGCGAGCATATCTAGTACTGTCATTGTGCTGGGCCAGGTTCCTGCCCTACCCACATCATTTCCCACAGCGATGTTTCAATTGCCTAATGGCCTAATGCGGCCAAGCTAACTCAAACGTGTGCTTAGCGCGGCCTGCGGATCTTGATTGAAACGTACATGACCGAGGTACATAATTTGGTGGATATGGCTCTAGCTCGGGAAGATATTAGCGAAGTCTTGCCCTCGTTAGCCCCCTTGATTCGGCTCGCCCACCTCAGCTCGATCTTGCACTACTGCCAGCTGAATGCTCTCGGGTGCTTCCCGTGGGCTAGCTGCTGGATGTGTTCGCGGTCCGCACCTGTGGGCTCTTTCTGCGTGCCCATTCAGGGCGCAGTGCGCAGTTCCATTGGCGCTCTGCGAGGTGCAGGAACCAGGACGAGCGAGGCTCGCGTCACAGTGGTGCACCCCGAACACACTCATGTTGCCTTGAGAGTCGCCCCTACGTTTAGGCTGCGCGATCTTCTTTTCCATGTCACTGCACGGCACATGATCCTTGTAGAAGCTGGGCAGGGCACGCGGGCATGGCGAAAAGCGGCGCGCATCTTCAGCTCCAATCGTCGGCCGCCTGCTCATGTTCTCCTCCTCCTCCTCCTCCTCCTCCTCCTCCTCCTCCTCCTCCTCCTCCTGCTCCCCCTCCCCCTCCTCCTCCTCCTCCTC
>CAUYUJ010011089.1:0-24784 GCA_963575745.1 Prorocentrum cordatum
ACTCAGCCTCCACGCCACCCAGTCTCTGGGCGGGCCGCCGTCGCCGAATCCGTCTTTTGCAAAGTGCACCTAATGTTCGGGACCGCCGCCGCCGCCGCGAATTTGCATCGGCTGTTTGTAAAACTGCCTTCAGCCCACCCCGCTACCGCGCCTGGGCCGTGGGCCAGAGGCCTCGTCGCGGTTGCGCGTTTGCTCCCTTCGAAACAGAATTATGTTGTGCAATTCGTCGCGGTTGCGCGGTTGTTCCTTTTGTGTGGGTGTTTCGGGCCTGGGGGGGGTCAGAAGAACTATTTTGTGTAATTCGTCGACGTGGCATGGAGAGTTCCGGCCTAGGGGGGATAAACGACGGCGAAGCGTGATATTTCCATACATTTCTTCGACATGTTTTGTTACTTCTGTTTTCGGCGCGCGCTCGTGGGTTGAAGGTTTCGCTTGATTTGGGAAGCGATTGCGGGCACTTTCGGATAAGAGAACGGAGGTATTTTTGGATTGGTTGCGGCGTCGGATTCCGGCTCGTATTTCGCGGCCCGGCCATCTTCAAATCAAAATATATGTGGTAAGAATGTACGCACGCATGCGCGCGAGTTAAGCACACCTACATACATTATCTACACCGATATCTTTCCATGCTCATGTCACGTAGTACATGTAGTGTGCGCAGAGTCCGCCGCCCTCGTCTTGATATTGTCGGTTTGGCTTTTGCGCGCGGCCGCCGCCAATTTTTTGTAACACTTACTTAGGGTCGGGGGCATTGGCCGCCAGATTTGGGACCCCCCCTGCATAGTGTTTTTTGTTTTTGTCGTCGCCGCCGTGGGAATTCTGGTGAATACTTTTTCTCGAGCGTCGACCTGGTGATATCTTTGGTGCAGGCCCACTGGCATCCCCCGATCGCCGGACGCGACGCGTCAGCAACGGCCTGCGCTCTCGGGCTCGGCCCTCCCCGCGCCCCCGAGGGTGCGCACCAGAGGTCACTCTCGCCCGGGGTCGCTCCGGCGTGTCACCGGTCCTGTGCCTCCTGTCCCCGTTCTCGTGCGTCTCTGTGAGCTCCTGTCCCTGTCCTGCTCGGTTTTTTGGCGAAGGCTCCCTTCTTGGGGGGCTCTAACTTAGAGGGCCTCTCGAGGGCTTCTTGAGGACTTCTTCGGGGCCTCAGGAGGCCTCCTGGGAGCCTTTTGGGAGCCTCTGTTTAGGGGGGAGCCATCTTGTTGCCAACCGCGGTTTCCCTCTACGACCAGGCCCCGGGAGGGAGGAAGGAGGGACAGTAGGAGGAGGTGGGGAAGGGAAGGGACGCGGAGAAAACGGAGAAAGGTGTTGCTCGTGGTGATAACGTTGATGCTGATGCGGATGCTGCTGCTGATGATGACGCTGATGATGATGCTGCTGATGACGACGATGATGTTGATAATGGTGTCGGTGATAGTAATGGTGATGATCATGGTGATGGAAATGATGATGGTGGCGATGGTGATAATGATGACACGGATGCTGCTGTTGATAATGATGATGATGATGATGATGATGATGATGATGATGATGAGGACGATGCTGATAATGGTGATGATGCTGATGATGATGGTGATTGTGATGAAGATGAAGATGATGGATGATGATGGATGATGACGAGGAAGAGGATGAGGCGGAGGAGGAGAAGGAGTACGATCAAGAAGAGGAGAAGGTCCGAGAGAAGGATGAGGAGGAGGAGGACGAGGCGGAGGGGGACGCGTTGGAGGAAGGTGATGATGATGATGATGAATGACGATGATGATGATGATGACGATAAGGATGAGGATGAGGATGTGGATGTGGATGACGATGAGGATGGTGATGGTGATGCTGATGATGGTGATGATGATGGTTATGATGAGGAGAAGGACGAGGATGATGAGGAGATGGAGGGTAGTAACGATGATAACGATTATGCTACTGATATTGATGATGATGATCATGATGATGATGATGATGATGATGATGATGATGATGATGATGATGATGATGATGATGATGATGATGATGATGACGATGCTGACGGCGATAACGATGACAGTAATCACGACTTGCGATTGTGGTGGTGATGGTGACGACGATGATGACAACCGGTGACGAGAAGGAGAAGAATGAGGAGGAGGAGGAGGAGGAGGAGGAGGAGGCCGAGGGGCAGGGTGGTGATCATCATAATCATGATGCTACTGATGATGATGAGGAGGAGGAGGAGGAGGAGGAGGAGGAGGAAGAGGAGGAGGAGGAGGAGGAGGAGGAGGAGCGGAAGAGGAGGAGGAGACGGAGGGATAGCAGCAATCAGGAAGGAGGATCGAGATTCGGGGGAGTTGGATGATGATGACGGTTCTGACGGTGGTGATGGTATGTTGGTGGTGTGGAGGAGGAGGAGGAGGAGAAGGAAGGAGGGGAACGGATATGAGGGGAAGGGGGGCGACGTGTGGCGATGATGATAATGGCGATGACGATGGCGATGAAGACGAAGCTGAAGAAGATGGTGTTGCACATGATGATGATGAGGACGAGGATGATGATGATGGTGATGGTGATGGTGATGCTGCTGCTGATGATGATGGTGACGAGTGTGATGATGCGGGTGAGGATGATGACCGTGAAGGAAAGATGTTGATGGTGATGGTGATGATGATGCTCGTGTTGATGGTGGTGGTGAGGATGCTGATGCTAATGACGACGATGATGATGATTGAAACGGCGGTGTTGATGATGATGGTGATGATGATGATGGTGATGATGGTGATGGCGATCGGGATGACGATGATTATGGCCGTGTTGATTGTGGTGGTGATGATAACGACGATCATGGTAACTGGTGGGGACAGGGAGGAGGAGGAGGAGGAGGAGGAGGAGGAGGAGGAGGAGGAGGGGGAGGGTGGTGATCATGAGAGTCCGTGTGCTACTGATGATGATGATGCTGATAATGATGATGATGATGATGGTGATGATGCTGATAATGATGATGATGATGATGATGATGATGATGATGATGATGATGATGATGATGATGATGATCATGATCATGATCATGATGCTGATGATGATAATGATGATGGCGATGCTGTTGCTGATGATGATGATGACGATGGTGGTGGTGATGATGATGGTGATGGTGCTGATGAGGGTGATGATGAGGGTGATGGTGGCAGTGATGATGAGATGTTGATTGTGATGGTGCTAATGGTGATGCTGCTGATGATGGTGGGTGTGACGATGACAACGACGATGCTGATACGTAAGTACGGTAATGCTGATGATGACGACAACATTGATGGTGACGGCGATAACGATGGCGAGAATGGTGGTGGTGGTGATTGTGGTGGTGATTGTGTTGGTGATGATAACGACGATGATGATAATCGGTGACAAGAAGGAGGAGGAGGAGAAGGAGGAGGAGTAGGAAGAGGGTGGTGATCATGACAATCATGATGCTACTGATGAGAATGACGATGCTGATGATGATTATTATATTGATGATGATGATTCGAATGATGATGATGAGGAGGGCGAGAAAGAGGGAGAGCAGCAAGAAGAGACGATGATCGAGATTTGAGGGAGGTGGATGATGATGTCGACTATGATGGTGATGATGGTATGTTGGTGCTGTGGAGGGGAAGGAGGAGAAGGAGGAGAAGGAGGAGAAGGAAGGAGGGGAAAGGATAGTTATGAGGTGGGGCAAAGGATGGCGATGATGATGATGAGGAGGAGGAGGATGATGTTGATGAGGAGGAGGAGAATGAGTTTGATCATGCTGATGACGATGACGACGATGATGATGATGATGATCATGATGATGATGATGATGATGATGATGATGATGATGATGATGATGATGATGATGATGATGAGGGTGATGAGGGTGATGATGAGGGTGGTGATGGTGACGGTGTTGTTGTTGATGATGATGATGCTGATGATGATGATGATGGTGACGTCGATGATGCTGATGCTGATGATGATGGTGCTAGTTATGGTGATGGTGGTGGTTATAATGATGTTGTTGATGATGGGTCGGCGATGTTGTCGCTGTTGTTGATGGTGATGACGATGCTGATGATGATGATGATGATGATGATGCTGATGATGATGATGATGATGATGCTGATGCTGATGATGATGATGATGATGATGATGATGATGATGATGATGATGATGATGATGATGAGCATGATGATGGTGATCATGATGGTGCTGATGATAAGTATGGTTATGGTGGTGATGATGACAATGACAATATTGATGGTGATGGCCAAAATCGATGACGATACTGATGACGATTATGATTGTGGTGGTGATGATGGCGACGATGATGATCACTCATGACGAGGAGGAGGAGGGGGAGGAGGAGGAGGAGGAGGAGGAGGAGGAGGATCATGATGGATCATGCTGGCCAAACTTCCGAGGTCGCGAAGCACGCTCAACGGAAGCGAAAACGAGCCTAGCGCCTACCCCCAGGCCTGTCCTGGGCGCCTGAGGCGGGGACACCTGAGGCGCACGCGGCGGAAACTTCGAGGAGGAGGAGGGGGGAAGCCTGCGGCGTCCGAGGCCGCAACAACCCGGGGAGGCTGGACAGCGTCTACGACCTGGAGCCAGGCCGCCTGGGCGAAGGACGCCCCGCCTCCGCTTGGGGGCCTGGCGCTGGGCGGCCGCGCACGGCCTCTCCCAAGGGACGGCGGCCCTCTTGTTGCCGGCACGGCCGCGGGGCTGCACGCCTCGGCGGAAGGCACCCCTCCTCGCACAGGTGGGCTTAGACGCTCGTTTTGAGGACCCTCCTGGGGCCCAGCAAACGGATCTTTTCGATTCTAGTTCGACTCAAGTTCGACTCAAGTTCGACTCGCGTTCGACTCAGGCTCGGCTCAGGTTCGACTCCGGGTCGACTCAAATCGACGGACTCCCGACGCAGCTTCGACGCAAGAGTGGAGCGAGTGTCTCCAAGGAGGTCCCCAGAACGAGCATCCAGCACCCCTCCTCGCGCCGGTGGGCTTTTACCTCTTGAAGATCGAAGAAGCAAGAAACGCCATAAACATTAACTTTTGGCGCTCCGCGCGGATTTCTTGGATCTGCGCTGGGGCTGGCCCCCCTGGCGGCGCCTCCGGCGCCGCCCCTGGCGCGCTCCGCGCGCCGGGGAGGGGGGTCCAGCGCGGATCCGAGAAATCCGCGCGGAGCGCCAAAAGTTAATGTTTATGCCGTTTTCTGTTGAGCCGAGGCCCTTGGGGCCCCTGGCGCCCGACGCCCTCCTGGAGTCTCCAGGACGCCCTCCAGAGGTGGGCCCAGGCCGCCTTGGGGTGGGGTAGCCCCCCCTCGCCCCCCCCGCTCTACGCCCCCGCTATACATGTCATCCCCCCCCCCTACGCCACCAATTTCAACGTTCAATGCGGTGCCGATTTATTTTTCGAACTTCGCCGATTTTTTTTTCGAAGCTCGCCGGTCGCACGGTCGACATTGAAATGGGGGGGCCGGGGGGCTCACCAAACACCAGTTGCTTTTCGCACGAGGGTGTAGGATACTTGAGGCTGAGGGAAAACAACAAGCAACACGTCCCCCCTCCCCCGCAATTCAAAGTTGGCACGGCTGTTGCGCATCACCGCTCGGGCGCTCAGATTCGGAAGATCCGAAGCCAGCGTTGCATTCGGGGGGAGCGGGGATTCAAGCCACGTGTTATACGTGAGTGTTGCTTAGTTGGACACCTGGATGTGGGAAAGAAAACCGCAACGGCGGTGCCGCGGTGGAGGGGCAAGACGAAGCCAGTGCGCTCGGTAACAAATCATATGAGCCTGGTAAGCCCTCTGAAATCTATGTGTACCGTCACTTGGCGACGATTTAGCGTCGACGAGCGTCGATTCGCAAGAACCGACAAGATGGTACGGGAGGCTCCCATGAGTTGCCACCTGAAACTGCACGTTCTGAGGATCATCGATCAGACCTCAGCGGCGCGGGCCCCATGCAGAGGAAGCCCAGACCGCGGTCGGCCCACTCATGCGGCAACGGGGCGCGCCCCCCCCCCCCTCCCCCGCGGGCTTTCCCTCGGTCTCGCTCCTCCTTGGGGTCTTGCTGGTGTCACTGCCATGGGCGCGCTGCCTGGTCCCAGCTGCGACCGCCTGCGTTTCCACGGAGCTCTTCCAATCGCGATGCGACGAAGTACAGTCAAGAACCGAGGTACAAGATCGAGGTCGGTTCGGGGAGGGTGCCCAAAGTAGTGTTCTTCGTGTTTGTTGGATGTTCTTGGGCATCCTGGGGAGGGTACCCTTGGATGTCCTCTTTGTTCTGGCCGGTGGAGGGCCTCATTGTTCTTGACAGACGCTCCTCTGGGCCCAGGTCAGACTGCAGTGCTCCGACTGGCGGGGCACTTGCCTTCGCTGGGCTCGTGTGCCCGTGAGCCGTGCGATTGGGAAAAAACCCTCCAGAGGGGCAGCCGAAGCCCTCGTTTAAAGGGGCCGCGGACCCCTCGATCTGCGTCTCGGCTGGCGGGGGGGACCTCCTCCTCCTCCTCCTCCTCCTCCTCCTCCTCCTCCTCCTCCTCCTCCTCCTCCTCCTCCTCTCCTCCTCCTCCTCCTCCTCCTGGGCCAGGAGCCAGGGGGGGGGCCTGTGCCTCCTGCTGGGTGGGGGGGGCCCACCCCTGGGGGCCGGACAGACTCGCCCCGACTGCGGTATCGAGCAGCGGAGGGCCGGGAGAGGGCTCGGGGGGGAGAGGGCTCGGGGTGGGGGGGCGCTACTCGGACGGGACGAGGACGAGGACTGCCCGTTCCAGAGCCGGAACGCTCAAGGCCGCGGCGCCCGAGACATGCTCCAGAGCCGCCGGATCTCGGAGACTCTCGATTTGTCCTCACCCGATGTGATTCTCGTCCTGGCGTCGCGGCAGGGGCAAAGGCCCTGCGGCATACACGGAGGCTGTCATGCCGAGGCCTCTGAGTCAGAAAACTCACGACACAGTCGCGGTCAAAGGGCGGGCCCCCCGCCCCTGGAGTGAAACACGCTCGCCGCACCCAGCACCGGGCCAGGCACGGAGCGCGTCGTGGAACCAAAGCTCCCCTGGAGCAGAGCGGGTTCGAGCCTATTGTTTCTCCTCCTCCCTGCTCCCTCCTCCTCCTCCTCCTCCTCCTTCTCCTCCCCCTCCTCCCCTCCTCCCCTCCTCCTCCTCCTTCTCCTCCCCTCCTCCCCTCCTCCCCTCCTCCGCCTCCTCCTCCACCTCCTCACCCTCCTCGTCCTCCTCCTCCTCCTCCTCCTCCTCCTCCGCCTCCTCCTCCTCCTCCTCCGCCTCCTCCTCCTCCTGCTCCAGTTGCCGGCCCAAGGCGGCCGGCCGTCCAAGAAGGTCTAGGGTGGAGAGGCCGAGGCATTGACCAGGATGGATCTTCGGAGGGGCCCAGGGAGGTTGGAGTGAGGCCTTCCTTCGGGGACGGGGAAGCTGGAGGAGGAGGAGGAGGAGGAGGAGGAGGAGGAGGAGGAGCACGAGGAGCACGAGGAGGAGGAGGAGGAGGAGGAGGAGGAGGAGGAGGAGGAGGACCCAGGAGGAGGAGGAGGAGGAGGAGGAATCTTTCGGGGACGGGCACTGGCCAGGATAGACTTTGGCTGGCCTTCGAAGAATGGGGTTGGGGCGGCCAATCGCAGGGGGCAGCGGAGGGGGAGGAGGGGGAGGAAGGGGGAGGAGGATGGGGAGGAGCATGGGGAGGAGGAGGAGGGGAGGAGGAGGAGGAGGAGGAGGAGGAGGGGGAGGAGAGGAGGAAGGAGGAGGCGAGAGAGAGAGGAGGGAGGAGGAGGAGGAGGAGGAGGAGGAGGAGGAGGAGGAGGAGGAGGGGGAGGAGCAGGATCGGGGTCCGAAGATCGAGAAGTTTGCCAGTTGTTCGCCCTTCCTGGGACTCCGTGGGGCTTCTCGTCGCCACGGTTGGATTCCCTTCGGGATTCAGGGTGGAACGTACCCCAGGACAGGTCCGCGGCTCGAGTCTTGACCCCCAGTGCGGCCAGCCAATGGTTGCTAATGCGTCCAGCCAGTTGTGGAAGTAGCGTCGGCGCGGATGGCACGGATCGCTGTGTGCTTCTGGGAGCCCAGGAAGGACATTGTGCCTGCGATGCGTCGAGAAGGAGTCGTCGTCGTCGTCGTCGTCGTCGTCGTCGTCGTCGTCGTCGTCGTCGTCGTCGTCGTCGTCGTCGTCGTCGTCGTCGTCGTCGTCGGCCTCCAGTTGACAATCATCGCATGAGGAGGAGAAGAAGGAGCAGACGTAGGAGGGCAGGTAAAACTCCATCGCCCTGGCTCGCACATGAAGGTCTGGATTCGTGTTGGCTCAAGCCGTGGCGCTCTTGTGCAAGTTGCTGGCATGCTGGCTTTCCCGGTTGTTCCGCCCGCCGTGGCTGCCCCCGATCAGCTTTTGTCCGCCGGCGGAGCCCGCAACCTGGCAGGCCCCGACCCCCGTGCCGGCAGAGCGCCCAGGTCCGGCCTCGCGGCGTCGTGGCCTCACTCTGCTGCTGGCGATCGAGCGTTCCATCGGCTGAAGATGTCCTTCTGGTCTGGCTCCGAGGAGTCCGAGGAGACCGACGGCCGCGGGCTGTACGAGGTCATCCACGAGGGCGCCATCGTGAGGGCGAGTGAACATTTCGATTCGGGGGAGGTTGCTCGGCTCGGATACGGTGAGCACGTCGACGTGCTGGACTTTGGCTTCAGCACAGAGAACAGAGTTCGGGCCCTGATAGCACGAAGCCGAGTCTCCGCGGGCCCGCTTGGCTGGATCACGCTGGTCAATGTCAAGGAGAACCACCGTTACGCACGCAGAGTGTCCTCCCCTGTCGATCCTCCGCGTGCTGCCGTGGATCCCCGGCGGGAGAAAGAGCAACCCCCTTTCAGCAGCAGCAGCAGCAGCAGCAGCACACCGCAGCCACAGGCCAGCCGTAGGTGTGCAGACGCGGAGAGAATTAATTGGAGGAGCTGTCGCCTGCTCAGCTCGCAGCAGGAGAAGAACATAGTCAATCAAATTGTTCCGAAGATCCGCGATGCGCTACACAAGGAGACCGCAGGCGGGTGGTTGTCCCCAAGGGCTGTGGCTGCTCGCAGCGCAGAGGCTGTGGTTAACATTCAGAGGATCTGCGAGGACGTCGTGAGTGTCGTCAGTAAGGACATCCTCCAGATCCTATATCTTGTTGGGAGAAACAATGTTCTACCAAGCATTACGCGGTCTGTCTTTGACGACAAGAAAAGCGTCTCCGAGAGGGTCCGCGAAATCCAGGGTATTTTGCGCAGCGACGTGCGAGATCCGCTTGCCACTTCTATCAACGGAAAGGTCGACTTGCCAATCGTAGGCGAGGGAACAGAGCAGCGCATTTTCGCAAAAGCCGTCGACCTGTGTCTCGATCATGTAGTGAGCACATCAGTACCACAGATGACAGACCAGCTTCATGCGGAGCTCGGACTGTGAGTGCCGCGTGAGGCTTCCTTTGGCTTAGGTCGCACAACCAGACCCGTCAGTTGGACCACTCAAGGGGCAACATGTGTTCAAAACGATTGAAAAATTTAGTGGCCTCCCCGCCACAGTGATTTGGAAACTAGCGTCTTCAGGGCCCCCCCCGGCGCACCCCGGAAATGCTCGAATGTGCAAATTCCTATTCATATATTTTATAGGGCCAGGGACGCCGGAAAAAGCCCACACACACAACCCCCCCTGACGAATTTGGCCCTCCCCAGGCCTCCGAGCAACCCTGCAGACGACCCAGGAGAACCTCACGAGAGCCCGAAGACGGCCCCAGACGGGTTCTGGGCGTTCCGGCGCGCTACCGAAACGACCCCAGAGGGCCCCACTACGGTCCACGACGACCTCCAAGAAGCCGTCAAACCCCTAAAGATCTCTCCAAAACGTCCCAAGAGGCCCTCTCAAGAAGACCCCAAGAGACAACATTCATTAATTTTTCTGTGGTTTTTTGGTGAATTTGGGGGTTCTCCTCTTTTCGGCTTCCCGACGCTCCAAGACGGCGGCCTTCCGGGCGTCCGAGACCGCCTGGGAGGCTCCAAAATCGCCCCACAACCATCCGAAAGGGCTTGCAGGTAATTAGTTCAACAGTCGGTGGAAAAAATATCGCAAGTTATCTGAGCATTCTGAGAGACAGCGTGCCAACTAGGATCAGATTCCATCGATCTTTGAGGACCACCCCATCCCCACATTTCAATGTTGACTTGCATCATTTTGTCCACCCTGACTTGGGGTGCTCGCTTGGTGCCAACATTGAAATGTAGGGGTCGGGGATTGGTCGTCGAGGTTGCGCCGCAATGTAGGTGCAGCCGCACGCGGCCAGGAGCAACTTGCAAAATTTTGCCGTCCCACCGATGGAAGTACAGACTTTTATGTGACTCGACGTGCACGTGCATCTAAATATCATGCACCTCATCAGCCCCAGTTCCCTTCCCTACCAGACGTCCACCAGACGTCCGGCAACATGTCAATGCACTATTCCTGGCTACGGCGCAACGTGGAGGAGCTTCCAGCGTAGAATGTGTGTGTGTGTGTGTGTTTGCTCTCTTTGGGCCCGCGGGGAAGTCTTCGTGTCCTCTGATTGTATTTCCTGGCCTTTCCGAGGCAGCCCACACGGCAGCCAGCGAAGCAGCCAACTAGGCATCCAACGAGGCAGCCAACAAGGCCGCCAAGAAGGCAGCCAACGAGTCAGTCAACAAGGCAGCCAACGAGGCGACCAACAAGGCATCCAACGAGGCAGCCAACAAGGCAGCCAACAAGGCAGCCAATGAGGCAGCCGACAAGACAGCCAACAAGGCAGCCAACGAAGCAGCACACGAGGCAGCAAACAAGGCAGCCAAGTGCGCCAACGAAGCAGCCAACGAGGCAGCCGACGAGGCAGCCAACAAGGCGGCCAACAAGGCAGCCAACGAGGCAGCCAGCAAGGTAGTTCTTTGGGAAAAAGAAACCAAACCAAAAGCCATATCATCCGGCACGCCAGGCACCCCTTTGATAAATCAAAAGGGGGCGGCGGACTCATGGCTTTCGGCCCATCCCGCCACCGTGCCCTGATTGTGGGTAAGAGTTATCAGGAATGCTTCTTGGGAGCGCTCTCGTGGGCCTCTTGGGAGCAGTTTGGGGGCCTCTTGGGAGCCTCTTGGAGGCCTCTTGGGGGCCTCTTGTAGGCCTCTTGGGGGTCGCTTGGGGCCTCTCGGGAGGTGGAGTGAGTGAGGGAAACGCCAGGCGTTGTCTCTTAAAAACGAGGACCCAACACCACAGGATGGTTTGGGAAACAAGTGCGCGCGCTCTTGCGAATTCTTGAGGAAACCAGCGTTCCTGCAACATTGTCATCACATGCGGCTAAGCGGGCCTCTCGAGCGCATCTCGAAGTCATGCCGAAATCATCATTGCGCGCGCGCGTGCTTTTGGGGGGCACGTTTCCTGTCAAAGAATGCCATGCGGGCCACTCGCGCCCGTCGGCCGCGCGCGTACGCCGAAACCTTTCCAAAACCTTCATCGCCGACACGTGGACACCATCATCGTCATCGGCGAGATCAGCATCGGCGCCGTCGTTGGCTTTGCTGTCGTCATTGTCAACTTCGTCACCAGCATTGCTACTATCATCATCATTGTGTCTGCCGTTGTCGACGTCGCCATGGTACCGCGCCCGCCCACGCAATCGACTCGCACGGAAATGCCCTCGCGCCAGCACGGCTTGCGAGACGCGCTGGGAAGTCCCAGCGGTCAGCGCCACCGCGGCCGCGTCGGCTGCGCCAAACTAGCTGCCCGCTCTGCGCTCGAGCCTGCGCGCGCTAGCGCGGCGGCCGCAGCGATGGGCCAGCAATCGCCAAACAATCATCGCAGTCGTTGCCGCATGGGTTTTGCAAACCAAATTGCGGGTGGGTGCGTGGGCGGGTTGCTCGAACAGTGGAGCTGACAATTTTCAGTTCGGCGGGGCCAATTGCACCGCATAGGTTGCCCCACGTCGGTTGCACCATGTAAATTGCGCCACATAAATCGCACAACGTGGATTCTCCTTTCTAAAAGACTAATAGATTCTACCCCCCCCGGACTTATCGGGTCCCCCGCGCGTGCTGTAAATCACATATGATTATGACCACATGTCCATCCTAACTATGAATTCGTACCATCCCAGCCAAGCCGGGTTCCCCCCCCTGCGGTTCCCTGTCAAATAACATTATGCGGGGACACTTTTCTTTCTAACATAACACTTGTTCACGAATCCCTTGCAAAAAAAGGGACGAAGTGGACACGCGCGCGTCGTCGCGCGCGCATGCCGAAATCCTTCAAAAACCTTCGGTGCCGGAAGGATTTCGCAATCGAGTTACCGAAAAAACATACAAAAACACATGGTTTCGCAACACTGATTTGCTAAAAAAACTTTCGCGCGAGCTCTTGCAAAATCTTAAGAAAACCATAGGTTTTTCAAGATTTTCACAAAATGCTACCAAACGGGCTTCGCGCGCGCGCCTTTCGAAATCTGTCGAACGCCCTTGCGCGTGTGCCGTCGCGAGAATCCTTTGCAAAAAATGGAACGAAGTGCAGACGCGCGCGTCGTCGCGGACGTATGCCGAAAACCTTCAAAACCCATCGGTTTCGGAAGGATTTCAAAATCGTGCGTCCAAAAAACCTACAAGAACCCCAGTTTTCGCAACACGGATTTTCAACAAAAGCGTGCGCGCTCTCTTGCGTCGTCGTCGTCGTCATCGTCCTCCCTCCTCTCTCGTCGTCGTCGTCGTCGTCGCCGTCGTCGTCTTCTGTCTTTCCTCGTCGTCGTCGTCGTCGTCGTCGTCGTCTTGGCGTCGTCGTCGCTTCCGTCGTCGTTGTCGCCGTGGTCGTCCTTCCTCCCTCGTTGTCTTCGTCGGCGTCTCGTCGTTGTCCCTCCTATTTCGTCGCCGTCGTCGTCGTCGTCGTCGTCGTCGTCGTGGTCTTCACTCCTCCCTCGTCGTTATCCTCCTCCCTCGTCGTCGTCGTCCGTCGTCGGCGTCTCGTCGTCGTCCCTCCTATTTCGTCGCCGTCGTCGTCGTCTTCGTCGTCGTTGTCGTCGTCGTCGTCTTGCCTCCTCCCTCGTCGTTGTCGTCGTCGGCGTCGCCGTCCTTCCTCCTTCTTCGTCGTTGGCGTCGTCGCCGTCCTTCCTCCTCCATCGTCGTCGTCGTCGTCGCCGTCGTCGTTTTTTCTACTCCCTCGTCGTCGTCTCCGTTGGCGACGTCGTCGTCGTCTTCGTCGTCGTCGTCGGCGTCTTTGTCGTCGTCGTCGATGTCGCTGTCGTCGTCGGCGTCGGTGTCGTGGCCAAGTGACATGTGGTACCTACCGTCACGGTCTTGTCTGAAGAGGTCTTGCGACCAAATTGCGGGTGGGAGGGTGGGATGTTTGCACGAGCAGTGGAGAGGACAGCTTCAAGACGGTCAAGATTAGTTGCACCACTTAGATTCCCCCGCGCCGGTCACACCGCATCAATTGCGCACTATGTAGACTGCACCACGTAGATTGCTGCACCACGCAGATTGCGCCACAAATGTGGCACAGCATATAATGTACAATGCAGATTCTCCTTTCTAAAAAAGAATAGACTCCCCCCCCCCTGGACTTAACGCGTCCCCCTGGGATAGTATAATTTCATGTATATGTATATATATATATATATATATTCTGCAAACTCGTCCATCCGAAATATGAAATCATATCATCCCAGTCAAACGGGGTTCCCCTCCTGAGGTTCCCTTGTAAAAAACACTATGCGGTGACATGTTTTGTTCTAACATAACACTTTTTCGCGAATCCCTTGCAAGAAATGAGACGAAGTGCACACGCGCGCGTCGTCGCGCGCGCATGCCGAAATCCTTCAAAAACGCTCGGTGCCGGAAGGATTTCGCAATCGAGTTTCCAAACAACATACAAAAACACAGGGTTTCGCAACACTGATCTGCTAAAAGAGCTTCCGCGCGAGCTCTTGCGAAATCTGAAGAAAACCATAGGTTTTTCAAGATTGTCACAAAATGCTACCAGACGGGCTTCGCGCGCGCGCATGTCGAAATCTGTCGAACGCCCTTGCGCGTGTACCGTCGCGAGAATCCTCTGCAAAAAACACGACGAAGTGCAGACGCGCGCGTCGTCGCGGGCGTACGCCGAAAGCCTTCAAAGCCCATCGGTTTCGGAAGGATTTCAAAATCGTGCGTCCAATTAACCTACAAAAACCCAAGGTTGCGCAACACGGGTTTTCAACAAAAGCGTGCGCGCGCGCTCTTGCGTCGTCGTCGTCGTCGTCGTCGTCGTCGTCGTCGCCGTCCTCCCTCCTCCCGCGTCGTCGTCGTCGTCGCCTACGTCGTCCTCTGTCTTTTCTCGTGTTCGTCGTCGTCGTCCTCTTTGGCGTCGTGGTCGTTTCCGTCGTCGTTGTCGCCGTGGTCGTCCTTCCTCCTCCTCCCTCGTCGTCGTCGTCGTCCGTCGTCGGCGTCTCGTCGTCGTCCCTCCTATTTCGTCGCCGTCGTCGTCGTCCGTCGTTGTCGTCGTCGTCTTCCCTCCTCCCTCGTCGTTGTCGTCGTCGGCGTCCGCCGTCCTTCCTCCTTTTTCGTCGTTCGCGTCGTCGCCGTCCCCTCCTCCCTCGTCGTTGTCGTCGTTGTCGTCGTTGTCGCCGTCGTCGTCCTTCCTCCTCCCTCGTCGTCGTCTTCGTTGGCGACGTCGTCGTCGTCGTCGTCGGCGTTGCCGTCGTTGTCGTCGTCGAAGTCGTCGGAGACGTCGTCGGTGTCGTCGTAGTCGCCGTCGTCGTCGTCGTCGTCGTCGTCGTCGTCGGCGTCGGCGTCGGCGTCGTTGACGTCGTCGTCGTCGTCGTCGGTGTCGTCGTTGTCGTCGTCGAAGTCGTTGGAGACGTGCAAAAAATGGGACGATGTGCACACGCGCGCGTCGTCGCGCGCGCATGCCGAAATCCTTCAAAAACGCTCGGTGCCGGAAGGATTTCGCAATCGAGTTTCCAAAACACATACAAAAACACAGGGTTTCGCAACACTGATTTGCTAAAAGAGCTTCCGCGCGAGCTCTTGCGAAATCTGAAGAATACCATAGGTTTTTCAAGATTTACACAAAATGCTACCAAACGGGCTTCGCGCGCGCATGTCGAAATCTGTCGAACGCCCTTGCGCGTGTGCCGTCGCGAGAATCCTTTGCAAAAAATGGGACGAAGTGCAGACGCGCGCGTCGTCGCGGGCGTACGCCGAAAGCCTTCAAAGCCCATCGGTTTCGGAAGGATTTCAAAATCGTGCGTCCAAAAAACCTACAAAAACCCAAGGTTTCGCAACACGGATTTTCAACAAAAGCGTGCGCGCGCGCTCTTGCGTCGTCGTCGTCGTCGTCGTCGTCGTCGCCGTCCTCCCCGCGTCGTCGTCGTCGTCGCCTACGTCGTCCTCTGTCTTTTCTCGTGTTCGTCGTCGTCGTCCTCTTTGGCGTCGTGGTCGTTTCCGTCGTCGTTGTCGCCGTGGTCGTCCTTCCTCCTCCTCCCTCGTCGTCGTCGTCGTCCGTCGTCGGCGTCTCGTCGTCGTCCCTCCTATTTCGTCGCCGTCGTCGTCGTCGTCGTCGTTGTCGTCGTCGTCGTCTTCCCTCCTCCCTTGTCGTTGCCGTCGTCGGCGCCGCCGTCCTTCCTCCTTCTTCGTCGTTCGCGTCGTCGCCGTCCTCCCTCCTCCCTCGTCGTTGTCGTAGTTGTCGCCGTCGTCGTCGTCCCTCCTTCCTCGTTGTCTTCGTTGGCGACGTCGTCGTCTTCGTCGTCGTCGGCGTCGGCGTCGGCGTCGTTGTCGTCTTCGTCGTCGCCGACGTCGGCGTCGTCGTCGTCGCCGCCGTCGTCGTCGTCGTCGGCGTCGTTGACGTCGTCGTCGTCGTCGGTGTCGTCGTTATCGTCGTCGTCGGCGTCGTCATCGTCGTCGTCGTTGTCATCGTCGTCGTCGTCGGCGTCGGTGTCGTCGTCGTCGTCGTCGGTGTCGTCGTCGTCGTCGTCGTTGTCGGCGTCGTCGAAGTCGTTGGAGACGTCGTCGGTGTCGTCGTAGTCGTTGTCGGCGGCGTCGTCATCGTCGTTGTCGCTGTCGTCGTCGGCGTCGCTGTTGTTGCCAAGTGCCATGTGGTACCCACCGTCACGGTCTTAAGAGATTTTGCAAACCAAGTTGCGGGCGGGTGGGTGGGATGTTTGCGCGAGCAGTGGAGTGGGCAACTCCTTGCGAACAGAAATTAGTTGCATCACATAGATTGCGCCACATATATGGCACAACAGTGATTGCTCCAGATCGATTGCCCACCATGCGTGGGGGCCACGATGGCGAACAGATGCATATCTATAAATATGTGTGTATGCATGTATGTATGTACGTACGTATGTAGATACGCGTATGTTTACGTATCACTTCCCATCGCTGTCCCCCAGCCTCCTTCCTTACTGTTTGCGCATAGCCGTCGAATTTTGGCGTTCGCTGCTGCGCTACTTCTTTCTCTTGTTTGTTTTTGTTTCTGTCTCTCTCTCTCTCTCGGTCTGTCTGCCTCTCTCTCTCTCTCTTTGTCTATATGTGTATATATATATATATATATATATATATATATATGTATTGGTGTGTATATATATACACCAATACATATACACCAATATATGAGTCTCTCTCTCTCTCTCTCTCGCTCTTCCTCTCTTACCTTTTATATTACTCGTGGACATACTAGCATTCACATTCATATTCGTATATCGAGGACGCCAGCGGCGCATCACCGGCCGCTCCCTGGGAGTTTGTCAAAGTGTGCGCAGCATGGAAAGTCGTGACGCGACGCGTATGCCAGCTATCAAACAGCCGTCGGCCCATCCCGCCACCGTGCTTGGGTTTTGGGTCGGAGTCCTCATGGACGCTTCATGGGGTCTCGCGAGAGGGCTCTCGGGGGCCTCTGCGGGGGAGTTTAGAGGCCTCTTGGGGGCCTCCTGGGGGCTTCGTGGGAGCCTCGGAACCTCTTGGGGCCCTCTTGGGGCCTCTTGGCGCTCTCTTGGGGCCTCTTGGGGCTCTCTTGGGGCCTCTTGGGGACCTCCTGGGGCCTCTTGGGGCCGAAAGCTCAAAATTATCATTCGGGTTCCTCTTCTGGGCGCCCTCGCGGGGCCGTCCTGGGGCCCCTCTTCGGCCGTCCCGGGGGCCTCTTGGGCCGTCTTGGGGCCCTCTTAGGCTGTCTTGGAGCCCTCTTGAGGGCTTGTTGGGCCGTTTTGGGGCGATCTCTGGGGCCTCTTGGGCCGTCTTGGAGCGTCGGTAAGCCGAAATGGCGAGAACGCGAAAATCCTTTAACAACCATCGAAAAATCAATGATTTGTGTCTCTTGGGGGTGCTCTTGGAGGCCTCTTGGGCCGTCTTGGAGGCGTTTTGGGCCGTTTGGAAGCAATCTTCGGCGTCTTGGAGCGATCTGGAGCTGTCTGGAGGCTCTCTTGGACCGTCTTGGGCTCTCTTGGACTGGCTTGGGGCGCTCTTGAGTCGTCCCCGGGCTATTCCGGACCTTGAGGGGCCCCAGGGGGAGGGGGGTCCGGCGGCCGAGTGGGGCCCCCTCGGAGGGACTTTCAGGGAGGTTTTTGACCAGGCACTGGCGAAGGGGGCCAAAGATTGTGCCAAACATTCTGTCAGAGAGGTCTCGCACGGCCCAACCCGCCGGGCGGGAGCTGCCTGATCGAGGACGCCGGCGGCGCATCACCGGCCGCTCCTTGGGAGTTTACCGAAGTGGTGCGCAGCATCGAAAGTCGTGACGCGTGGGTTTTGGGTCGGAGTCCTCATGGACGCTTCATGGGGTCTCGCGAGAGGGCTCTCGGGGGCCTCTGCGGGGGAGTTTAGAGGCATCTTGGGGGCCTCCTGGGGGCTTCGTGGGAGCCTCGGAGCCTCTTGGGGCCCTCTTGGGGCCTCTTGGGGCTCTCTTGGGGCCTCTTGGGGCCTCCTGGGGGCCTCTGGGGGCCTCTTGGGACCGAAAGCTCGAAATGATCATTCGGGTTCCTCTTCTGGGCGCTCTCGTGTGGCCGTCCTGGGGCCCTTCTTGGGCCGTCCCAGGGGCCTCTTGGGCCGTCTTGGGGCCCTCTTGGGCTGTCTTGGAGCTCTTTGGGGGGCTTGTTGGGCCGTCTTGGGGCGATCTCGGGGGCCTCTTGGGTCGTCTTGGAGCATCGGTAAGCCGAAATGGCGAGAACGCGAAACTCCTTCCAAAACCATCGACAAATCAAGTATTTTTGTCTCTTGGGGCTCTCGTGGGGGTGCTCGTGCAGGCCTCTTCGGGCGTCTCGGAGGCGTCTTGCTCCGTCTGGAGGCCATCTTGGGCGTCTTGGAACGATCTGGAACCGTCTGGAGGCTCTCTTGGACCGTCTAGGGGCTCTCTTGGACCGGTTTGGGGCGCTCTTGGGTCGTCCCTGGGCTGTTCCGGACCTTGAAGGAGGGGGGGGGGGGGCGGCGGCAGAGTGGGGCCCCCTCCGAGGGACTTTCAGGGAGGTTTTTGACCAGGCACTGGCGAAGGGAGCCAAAGACTGCGCCAAACACTCTGTCAGAGAGGTCTCGCACGGCCCAACCCGCCGGGCGGGAGCGGCCGGATCTTAAGGGCTTCGCCCTCTGCCGCCGGCCCCCCTATTACCAGTGTGCGGGGGTCTCCCTGGGGCCTCTTGGGGGTCTCCTTGGGGCCTCTTGGGGGCCTCCTTGGGGCCTCTTGGAAACGATATGTTGGGTCTCTTGGGGGTCTCCTTGGGGCCTCTTGGGGGCCTCTTGGGGGCCTCTGGGGGACCTCTTGGAGCCTCTTGGGGCCTTCTTGGGGCCTCCTGGAGCCCTCTCGGGGCGGAAAGGTCGAGTTTTCGGTTCGTGGACTCCCTGTTGGGCCTCTCTTGGGACTTTCTTAGGGCACGTCAGGGCCGTCTGGGGCGCCTCTTGGACCGTCTTGAGGCCCTCTTCGGCCGTCTTGGGGCCGTCTTGGAGGCCTCTAGGGCCGTCATGGGGGCTTCTAGGGCCGTCGTGAGGTGATCGTAGGAACCTCTCGGAGCGTCGGAAAGCCGAAGAGGCGAGAAGGCCAAAAACCTTCAAAAGCGTTCGGTAAATCATTGATTTTTGCGTCGTGGGGCCCTCTGGGGAAGCCTCTTGGAGGCCTCTTGGGCCGTCTTGGGCAATCTTGTGGGCCTCTCGGGCCGTTCCGACCGCGCGGTGGCGTCGCCATGAGAATCTTGGGGTGGCCCGGAGCATCCTCGATGGCTGTTTGGTGACGCGGCGGGGCCCCTTACCAGACAGAAAACAGGAGACAGGAAACAGGACAGGAGACACAAAAAGCCGAACAACAAAAGACAACACATAACGCATGACAGAAGAGGGCCAGAGGGGGCCGGCGGATATTCCTCCTATGTTTTTGCAAGCCAGGGGGGTGGGACCCTCCAAAAAAACGAACTCCCAGGATCCAGGGTTTCCGGGACCCTGGACATCCTCGCCAAAGGTCCCCAGGCTCGTCTGGGACCTCCCAGGGCGCCCAGCCGGGTCTTGCCAGCATAACTATCCCAAGCGATCAGAGCGGTGATCAGAGAGGCCGAAGAGAGACCCAAGACAGCACAAGAGCGCTCCAAGAAGGACCCAGATGGCCTCCAGAGGCCCCTAGATGGCCCAGGAGGCCCTCAACCAGATTTCCAGACCGCAAAAATCGTTGTATTCTCTGGGAAACGTGCAATTTCAGCATATTCGCTGCTCGGGTCTTCGCAGCGTCGCAGCGTCCACAACAGCCAGAAAGGCCTTTTGTATCGCCCCAAGACGACCCAAAAAGCCCGCAAGATAGCCTCTAGACGGCCTGGATGGCCCCAAGACTACCCAAGGAAGCCCAATATGAGCCAAAAAGAGGCCCAACATGCCCCCAGAAGGCGTCCAAGAGAACCCCAAGAAGTCACGGGAAGTCCCTAAAAAGGCGATGGGAGGCCACCAGGAGGGTCTACGCACCCCAAGACTGCCCAAGCAAGCCCCAAAGAAGCCAACAAGAAGCGCAAGAGGCCCCCAGAAGGCGCCAAAGAGAAGCTAAAAAAGGCGCGGGGGGGCCCCAGAAAGGCCATGGGAGGCCACCAGGAGGGCCCACGTAGCCCCCGTAATGTTCCTAGAGGACCCAAGCTCCCTAACACCATGGCCCAAGATGGCCCCAGGACGGCTCAACAGGGCGCAAAGCCGCCCCGCCTGGGCTCCAACAAGACCCACACGGCGTTTTCCTTAAAATTGGTCCGAATCCCGGGTTCGCAACGGCCTTCCTCCTCCTCCTCCTCCTCCTCCTCCACCTCATCATCATCATCAGCATCATCATCATCGTCGTCATCGTCATCGTCATCATCATCATCATCACCACCACCATCATCATCATCATCATCATCATCATCATCATCATCATCATCATCATCATCATCATCATCATCATCATCATCATCATCATCATCATCATCATCATCATTCTGCCGCTCCACCACTCGTCCTCCCCCACATCCTCCTCCTTCCTTCGCTCCCCGACATTCCTCCCCTCCTATCCTTCGCCCTCCACCCAGCGCCTTTCGGGGGCCCCTGGAGGCCTCGGACGGGCCAGAGACCGCCCGAACTTTCGAAGACTTCTGCAAACCACCGCAGGGAAGGGGTCAAATTCCCACGGCCGCTAGGGATGGCGCGAACGACCAACATATGCAAAGCCTCAAGGACCAAGGTGCATGGCGCGAAGCGCCAATGCAGTCTTGTATACTATATATATGTGTGTCTACACACATATATATACATATATGTATACCTACGCACAGCGCCGGACAGGCCCAGTCTGCACTCCCACGCAATCCCCCCCCCACGCTTGTGGAGCAAGTCGGAGCAGATGTGTAGATGTTTCTCTCGCTCTCTGCGCCCCCCGCGCCGCCCCGCGCTGGCTTCTCGTGGCGACTCCCCCCACAAAGGGAGGAAGCACCACCCCGACCCCCATAACTGGCGTTTGCAAGACAGCCCTGGGCTGCTAGCTGAACGGCCCCGCTCGGCTTGACTTGGGATGGTTCTTCTACCGCCTGTGGAAGAGGTGAGAGCCCACTGTGGAAAGCTTTAGTCGATTTGCTTTGCATTCGGATGCTTCTGGGGCTCAGCCTGACGGGAGGGGGCGCCCGCGGGACCCAAACGTGTTGAGGCGGCAGCCTCGGGAAAAGAAAGACCTTCTCTCGGGGCCCCCCTCTCGCAGAGCAGGGAAGGCATGGGCATCGACTCTCGGAGCTCCGCGCGGATTCCCTGGGTCGGCGTGGACCTCCGAAGGGTGTTTGCGTCTGTCGGGTTTCGGTCCCCCCCTTGCCGCCTTAGCTGCCTCGATACGCCCGCATGGAAGCGCCACACGTACCGTGCTCAAAACGTCCGTGTCAATACGTTACGTGGTGGGTCAGCGTATTGGCTCACGCTTTGGCGAACGCATCGCGTCAGACCTACGATTTCGGCCTACGTGTTGAGTGCCGTATCTGTCAATACTCCACGTGCTGCGCGATCAATGCGCTGCGTGTTGCGTGCTGCGCATCGGGGCAGCGAAGTTGCCGGCATCCCCCCTGCGCTTCGGGGCGCCCCCCTCCGCCAACCTCGGACGGGGCTCGGACGAGGGCACATCCGTTCCAGAGCCTTCCGGAACGCCCCGGGAGCCTTCCAGAACGCTCTGAGAAGGCCGCGGCGCCCGAGACATCTTCCAGAGCCGCTGGACCTTCGGGTCGTTCTCGACCTGTCCTCCCCCGGCTGACACCCTCCTGCCCGGGCCTCGTCCTGCGGCCCCCCGGGTCCCGTCGGTGCCCCTGCGCAGGCAGCTTCGGGAGCACGCGCGTCGCCCGCTGCAAGCAGACGGGCCTGAGCCGCGCCGTCAAGAGCATCAGGCTCACTGCGAAGACGGACCCCGTGAGGCGCGGCGCTTCCCTGCCGCCCTCCCCCCCAATGCCGCCCCGAGGAGCAGGGGTGGGCGAGGAAGGAAAAGAGGAGAGGGAAGAACAATGAGGAAGACGGGAGGTGCAGGAGGAGGAGGAGGAGGAAGAGGCAGAGAAAGGATTCGCAAGAGGGGGAGGCAAGAAGGAGGATGTAGGAGTGACCGAAATGAGGTGACAGGCTCCACTCTGCAGGTTCGTGTCTTCCACCGTGGAGGGAGACAGCTCTATGTTGGGGGGCGCGATCCCGCTGGGCACGAGGGAGGCACGAGGAGGAGTGGCGAAGCGGGAGAAGGAGGAGGGAGGAGAGGGGGATACGGATGAGGAGAAACATGAGGAGGAGCGAGGACGGAGGACGGAGGATGGAGGAGAAGGGAGACGGAGGAGGACGACACAAGAGGACGACGAGGAGGCTTGAGGGTACTGGAGAGAGCGAGAGAGAGAGAGAGGCAGCAGGAGAGAGAACGGGAAGGAGAAAGGGAGGGAGTTGGAAGACGACACAGTAGGAGGATGGTGCTGCCAAGCATCCCAGAGCAAGCCATCACATCGCATACCGATCTACGTCTTTAGAGCGCGAGGCCTGAATTCCTTGCTGCCCCCCTTCCTGCCTCCCTGATCCTTCCACCCCTCCACCCCTTTCTCCTTCGTCTACCGTCCTCCTCGTCCTTCAATGACGGAAGGATGTCCTTCCATCGTCCATGTTCTAATGTTCTCGTATTGTCGACGGTTTCCCTCGGAGGGAAACCGTCCCTCTCTAAGCTCATTGTCGGCATGATTTTGGATGTGCGAAATCACATGCACCCAGACTTAACATGTACAGTGGCATCCTTCACAAGCGCCAGGAAGATGCGATAGCCATTCAGCTGATCACGGGGTATCGGTGTGATCGTTGCGTTTTGTCCTCTGCCTTGAAGCTGTACGATGCGAAAAACTGCCACCCGTCAGTCTCCCACGATCGGCTTCGTGCTCGCCTTCGCCTGGTCAACGGCAGCTTCGATTGGTATATCTTGATGTAGTACACATTCATGTATGCGTGTCGGTATCATGCTCGCCACAGGATGTTGCTCCTGCGCACGGAGGGTGGAATCCCTCAAGGTTCTGTTGTTGCTAACCATGCGTTCAATGTGACATTGATGGGCCACTAGAGTGCTATGAGCGTGGCGCTCTTGAGTTAGACGCCAATTTGGTTGTGCCTGATGCCACCAGCCTGGGGGAATTGGTCAACACTGCCACTACCGCTTTTATTGACGACGTTGCCTCTCATATTACATGTGCCCACTAAATCACGTCGTGCGTCCCCGTGCCGTCACACAGCACTGGGTCTCATTGACGCGGTTCAGCATCGCGATGAGGAGGAAACGGTTTTGTCGTTGTATGGCGAGGGTTCTCAGTGGCTCAGCAGGATTATGTTTCCTTCACCCTGCCATACTTACCGCTCTGATGCCCAGTATCTTGGTCCTCACATCAAGTATCGCGGTTTTACTAAGAGAAAGTTTGAGAGGAGGATCTCTGCTGAATGGATGGCATGATTTGCGATTCGCAAATTGTGGTATGGTCCATGTTCTTTCCAGTTCAAGTTAGTGTGTCATGCTGTTGTCGTCTCTCTGCTTTCTGGCCTCATTGCTTTTGTCGTGTCTGGCGCTGACCACGAATGGCTGACGCAGTTTCTGGCCACCCTGGGCCACAAGCTCCTCCGTGGCCAGGCGTGCGAGAAGACAGAAGTTGTCGATGCGAATGGAAAGACTTCGATACAACTCAAGAGTTGGGACACCACTCGGGTGTTGAGTGTCATTGGGCTTGCGCCCATTGAGGTGGCTCCCCGCGTTGATCGCTTGCGCTGTTTCCAGCGGGTCCTCCGCAGGACGAACCTCCATTCCCACTTCTTGCCTGCCATGTTTTCTGTGTTCCCTTGAGAAGTTCCCTGGGCATGCCGTCGTCATGTGACTTGAACGGACCTACGCACCCTTGGAAGCACCATCTGATACGTGATATCGGTTGTCTGCGTGACATCGATGATGGTGCCTGGGCTGCCGAGTCCATCCAGTGCCGGCCGTTGATTCCGGGCGATCACGATCTGGTTGAAACCTTCTGTGCGATCGCGATGCTTCTGCCTTGGCGCGCCCCGTCTCGGCCCCCCCGGCCCGCGTATGGCCCCCGTGCTCCTTCCTTGGCAAGTTCCTCGCTTTTCCTCGGCTCCCCCCCTCCCTCCCTCTCCGCGTGCCTTGCGTTTCCTTTTATGTGGTGTTTTCTGTGTTCTCCTCCTTCTGCTGCCCCCCCGCCTTCCCCTCCCGTTCCGTCCGTCGGCCTGGTTGGTCCTTGTCTTGTCGCGTGTCTCTCCTCTTCTCCCCCTCTTCTTCCCCTGGTTCTTCTTCCTCTCGGCTTCGCCTTGGCTTGCGTCGCTTGCCCTGTCGGGCCGTCTTCTGTCGGGCCGTGCTTGCCTGAGTTTGCGATCTTCGCAGGCTCTTCTGTATCTTTCATAATGACGAAGCTCGCCACACAATGACGCAGCTCATTCGAACTTGCCTAGACCGCTTGCGAGACAGTGCGCAGAATTCGGGTCTCACACGGATCAGGATATGGCGGGCGGTCGCGGAACTTGGCATACCCTAAGATGCGTCTATGGACGTTTCTTCACGTCTGGTTGCCGCCGTCGCGGGTTGCATGCCGTTGGCCGGTATTCGGGGCTGTTCCCGTTCAGCATTTGATTGTTTGGCTCTGGCGTTTCGCGTCGCTGCTCAGGGCGCGTGGTACAGAGTTCGTGTGCTCAGAGCCTTTAGCATTCACAGGACAGCGCACTCTGCGGAACTACCACCACCACCACCACCACCACCACCACCACCACCACCACCACCACCACCACCACGTTCTTGGCCCTCCCTCCTCCCCCTCCTCCTCCTCCTCCTCCTCCTCTTCCTCCTCTTCCTCCTCCTGCTCCTGC
>CAUYUJ010011090.1:0-12500 GCA_963575745.1 Prorocentrum cordatum
GGAGAGGTCCTGGGAGTAGCGAAATCGATACCTTTTTGTCGTTTGAGCGTCGTCGTCGATCGAGGGTCGTCGTCGGGGCCCCGCGGGCAGTCAGGAATTCGGACCCAGAGCGGAGGTCTGACCCCGAGGCTTCTGGAGCCTGTCGTCGTTGTCACCAGGGCTTTGTCATTCTCGTCGCCGTTGTCTGGCGAGGAGGTGGGGGACCTCTTCTCTCGTTCCTCGCACCCCCCCCCTGCTTTCCGCCTCCCCGCCTCCTCGCCCTCCGGCCAACTTCCCTTCCCCCCCAATCGCCCTCTTCCCTCTTCACAATTGCACAATCTGAGTGCTACTCTCCTCTCTCCCCTGACTACGGTCATGGTCCTATTCTTAGCGTGTAGTTGGGAATACGCCTATACACGCTATGTGCTACGCACTTAGCGTGTATCCTGCCTGGTTGGTACTTAGCGTGTATATCGGAGGGCCGTCTCATCCGACCCTGCTTACCGTGTACGCCCCTGCGCTGCTTAGCGTGTCAACGGCTTCGGTTTCGCAGGGCCCGAAATCACATACACGCTAAGTGTAGGACCATGGGCGTATGTCCAGAGAGTTCCCTCAGAAGAGCCGCCCCCCCCCTCCGCGTTTTGCTTCCTACGCATGCTGTGCGCGAGTTCGCTTTAGTTACGTCCTTTCTCAATTCGAGTTGTTATACTCTTTCCAGAATTTGCTTCAACGTAAGTCTCATCTTCAGATCGGCGCTGTGCTCCCCTCTTCAAGAATGGCCCTCCCGCCCCAGCGTGGGCAATTTTTCTGGATCTCGCAGGCCCCACAGGTCTCGCAGGTCTCGCAGGCCCCACAAGTCCCACAGGTTCCACACGACACACACACACACACATGTCGCAGGTCGTCCCACAGGTCCCACCGGTCTGACAGGTTCCACAGGCCCACGGTTCCCATAGGTGTCGCAGGTCTCGCATGCCGGCCAGATCCCTCAGGTCCGACAGGTCGCGCAGGTCCCACAGATCCCAGAGGTGTCGCATGTCTCACAGGTCCCACAGGTTCCCCAGGCCCCACAGGTCTGGGTCCCACAGCTCTGGCAGGTCTCATGTGTCCCGCAGTTCCCACATGTTCCGCAGGTCCCACAGGTTCCACTGGTCCCATAAGTGTCGCGCGTCTCGCAGGTCCCCGCACGTCCGCGGGTAGAGAAAAAATCAGCGCAATGGGATAGGATGTCAGATGTGGCGCGAGCGCACCTGGCTTGCCTCCGCCCCCCTCCCCCCCCCCGAACTTTCCGCCCTCCCACTGCCCGTGATGTCCTGCTCTCTTCTCCCCTCTTCAGGCGCAGGGCGGTCCTCAGGACTTTGACTCGGCCGACCCTCGAGCCTCCGCCTGTCGGCAAGGTAGCGGTGCTCCCCGGAGCAGTTCTGCGCTCAGACAGTTTGGTGCCTGCCACATCACGGTTGCCACGCGAGTTGCCGTGCTTCGGAGAGCAGCGCAACGTTGTGCATCGCCTCGTTTCGTTAAGGGGGAGCTTCTCTGTTGCGGAAGCCTCTTCCGTGCAGACGGCTGTCCCGGCAAGGTGCGCCGGCGGATGAGGACGATGGGGAGATGGCGGAAGTAAGGGGCGTAAGGGTGGGACGGGGGACGGGGGAGGGGGGAGGGGGGGGCGGAGCAGGGAGGCGACGACGACGGCGAGGAGGGAGGATGAAGGATGTGGAGAAGGAAGCGATGTGACGAAGACGTTGTTGTTGCTGTTGCTGCTTCTGATGATGCTGATGCTGATGCTGATCCTGATGCTGATGCTGATGGTGATGGTGATGGTGGTGATGATGATGCTGATGCTGATTATGCTGCTGCTGCTGCTGCTGCTGATGATGATGATGATGATGATGATGATGATGATGATGATGATGATGATTATGATGATGATTCCACTTCCGTGGGAACCGGTTCCGTGGGAGCCGCCACGTGAAGTGGGCCGCCCAGTTCCGCAAGTAGGAGCCGCCTGAAGTGGGGCCGAAGTTGAACATCGCATACAAGCCGAAGGGGACGAGGACGTAGTGGCACCAGATGGATAGGCCGAGCCCATCGGCTGCCTGGTGTCGATGCCGCCAGCGTACGAGGGGCACCTGGAGCCGAAGTGGAAGATGTAGGTGTACGTGAGCGTGAGCGTGAACCGCAGCACCGCCGTTGCCAGAAAGCCAAGTCTGGTGCAGGGAGATGATGATTTATGGTCGCGTGGGTGCCGAAGGTCAATCAACATCTACGTGGGCACAGGCGGGGAGCCGACCACGCTGGTGTGCAGCACCAGCCTGGACCTCGCAGTGCACTGCGGCGAGTGTTGCTGCACCTCGCCGCGTGCCGCAGCACCTGCGAGTGAGGCAGTAGCTACCTGTCCCAGGCACCACAGGACCGCAGGAAACGAAGCGATGATGGTGATGATGCTGCTGATGATGATGCTGATGCTGGTGATCATGCTGCTGATGATGATGCTGATGATGATGTTGGTGCTGATGATTAAAAAGATGATGATGCTGCGGCTGATGGCGATGATGGTGGTGATGCTGCTGATGCTGCTGCTGATGATGATGACGATGGCGGTGATGATGGTGCTGCTTCTAATGATGGCGATGATGCTGATGCGGATCATTATGACGATCATAATGGTGACGGCGACGGTGACGATGGTTATGACAATGGCGTTGGTGATCTAGACGGTGGCGATGGCGATTGTGTTGATTCTTATAGAGGTTATCGTCCTGGTAATGGTGATTGACATGGCGCTGTTGATGCTGATGGTGGTGGTGGTGGTGATGAGGGTTGTGGTGGTGATGGAGAGTCGGGGGATTGTTGCAGTGCTGATTACACTGGTATTGGCCACGGTGATTTTGATGTTGTTGATGATACTACTGCGGCGATGGTAATGTGGATGGGGGTGATGGGGGTGATGGTGGGGAGGAGGAGGAATACATACAACAATGATGAGCATACTAATGATAATACTCTTATTATTCTGAGTACTATTATTCATACTATTAATATTAATGCTATTACTACTACTAGTAGGAATGCGGATACTAATAAGCAAAAGAACAATACGGATATCAAAAATAATGATATTATTCGTAGTATGAAACAAACTATTACGAACCATCTATAATACTGATAGTACGAGTAAGAATAATACTACGAATAATAAGACTACGGAAAATATTATTAAGTATACTAGTATCAGTGATGCTAAGAAGAAAATCTCACGAATAAGAAGGGTAAACCTGATAGTACTAACAATACTACGGCATAAACGAATCACACATATTAATAATAAGAAGGATAACCATAATACGAATGATAGCAATACGTATAAACATACGAATAACATGATTATTAATGATCATACGAATAAGCAAACAAGGAGCAGGAGGAGGAGGAGGATTAACAATATGATGCTGATGATGAGGAGGAGGAGGAGGGGGAGGAGGAGGAGGAGGAGGAGGAGGAGGAGGAGGAGGAGGAGGAACACGAGGAGGAGGAGGAGGAGGAGCAAGAGTACGAGGAGAACAGGGGGAAAAGGAGGGGGAGGAGGCGGACGAGGACGAGGACGAGGACGAGGAGGAGGACGATGGGGGAAAACAAGAGGAAGAGGACGGGTAGGAGGAGGACGAGGGGCACGGCCCTCGACTCGTTCCTCCTCTTTCCCCCTTGATCACCTCCTTTCTTCTTCCCCCCTGGCCCAGGGGCGACGAGGAGGTGGGCGTCAGCGGGGGCTGGCGTCGGTGGCGAGGCGGTGGGCGTCGGCGCGCGCGCGCGCCGCGAGGGCGACGAGGAGGCGGCGGAGCGCAGGCGTGCAGCGAAGCGGGCCGCCCGGCCCCCAGCGTTTCGGGCCGGCGTCAGCCAGGAGGCCCCGGCGACAGGGTAGAGATGGGCTGCGCTCGGTCGGGGCACCGGCAGGCCTGACTGGCGTGTCTTGAAAGTTTTGTTGGGGCTTCTCGGTGGCCTCTCGGAGGCCTCTCGTCGCCCCCGATGGATCCGCCTCGAAGCGCGGGTCGAGATGGACCCCCGAGGACAAGTGGCAAGAGCCATGCCAGCACGGCCTCTTCGCGCGCAGGAGGAAGCCACGGCTGGCTGGGGAGCAGAGAGAGGGAGAGAGAGAGAGAGCCACGCCCCCAGCGTCGTGTTTCTTTTCGCAGCGTGGACCCCCGTAGGTCCCGACCTCAGTGGATGTTAGAAGCGCTAGGTATTTTCTTTGCTAGTGTTCAACTTTTCGGTTTTCGACCACCCAATACGGAAGAACAACATGGCAGCCCGAAACAAAACATCAAAAAACGGCAGTACAACACGGAACCGAACCGAAAACCGGCGCGCACGAGATTCCCAACACGGAGGAAAAAAGGTTTCCCAAATTAGGAAACACATGCCGATCTGTAAGACGGAAAACTGCCGACCCGCTTTAACATCATCCAAGGTCCCGACCGCTTCCCTGGGGCCGCCGTTTCAGCGTCAGTCGTTCTTGGATGGCTGGGGGCTCGCCCTGGGCGGTCGGTCGCGAGGGCCGAGTGCTCTTGATTTGGACGCCAGATGCGGCCGCCGCGTCTGGATTTCCAGAACACACTCTGGGACGGGTCTAGGAATTCGTCGTGCGTCTCCGTTCCCAGACATTTGGCTCCTCGAGACACCCGAGGCGGCTGGGTTGGCGCCACTATTGGCTCCTGGAGGCTGGCTTCGGGCCTCGGGGCCGTCAGAAAACGGCTCGGGGTGAAGGGGTGGCCCTGGGGAAGCGGTCTGGTCGAAAAGGTCTGGGAGCCCATGCAAAGTCGAAGCGCCACACGTCTGGGTCCGTTGGCAAGTCGCTCGTTCCGAGCCCATCGCAAGGGCTTTGAGAGTTTACATGCCCGGATGTATGTATGTATATATGTATACATGCATGTACGTATGTATGTGTGTAGGTAGGTAGGTAGTTAGACATGCATGTACGTACGTATGTATGCATATGTGTGTATGTATGTACGCAGATACATCTATGCATAAACTCATACATCCATACATCCATCCATCCATCCATCCATCCATCCATACATACATACATACATTCATACATACATACATACATGAACATAAACATACATACATTAACACAACCATACGTACATACCTACATACATGCTTACATACATCCATCCATGCATACATACACACATACGTACATACATACACGCTCACATAAATGCATGCATGCATGCGTTCATGCAAACAAGCATACATACATTCACACGCATACATGCACACCCAGACATACATGCATACATACATTCATTCATTCATTCATGCATATATACGTACATATATACACACATACACCAGAGATATAGAACCTCCCCGGGGGCCTCAAGGGCCTCCCCCCGGCGGCTCAAACCGTTTCAAGACGGCCCAATGGACCCGGAGACGCCCCAAGAAGGCTCCAAGGTGCTAAGGTGCTTTCCGAGAGGGCCCCAAGAGGCAAACATTGCAACATGTCAGTTCGCGAGCGTAAAATGGTTGCATATTCGCTATTCGCTTTTGTGGGTCGGCCCAAGACGCTCCCAAGATCGCCACAAGACAGCCCAAGAGGCACCCAAGACGGCCCAAGAGAGCTTCTACACGGTTTAAGTGGCGCCCAAAACGGCCCGAGAGGGCCTGAAGAGGGGTCCAAGAGGGGAGCTCCCATTTTCATGTCGAGCCTTCCGCCACAAGTGGCCCCCGAGGCTGCCACCAGGCCCCCAAGAGGCCCCAAAGGAACCTCGAAGAGGCCCCAAGGGGCCCACTAAAAAGGCTCCAAGAAGCTTCAAAACTCGGTCAACGAGGCGCCCGAGAAGCATGCCAAGAGACCCCTAGCTACCTGCGGCAAGTCCCGCCAAGGTGCCAGCCCAGCATTCTCGGTGCCGGCTATCTGAGGGGGTGTGGGAGACCCGGCGTGCAGCAGCTGTGATTTTGCCCTTTGTGCGACGTGTAGCTTCCGACGGGAAGTCCCCTCGGAGTTCGAATGATATTTCGGTCGGCCCCCAGGTCTAGCGGAGGCCAGCAAATACGCCGCCGCCGAATTCGTGGGTGTAGACACATATTTTTTCACATGGCGATCCATTGATGGTCGGGGCAGTAGAGGGCGGGGAGTCATACGTGGATCACGAGGGGCCAGAATGGGAAAAGGAGGGGAGGAGGGGAAAGGGCCCCCCCGAAGGCTCCAAGAGGGCCTCAAGAAGGGCATTTTTCTGGATGTGTGCGAAGTGTGCGTCGCTGTTTTCGCCGCCTCTAGACGGGCGTCGGCTTGCGTGGATATGTTGGGAGACATGGTCTCTGACTGTTCCGCCAGCGGTCGTGGCGAACTGCGCCGAGCCTCCGCCAGCGGTTGCGCAGCACAATTGCTACAAAACACATCATCGTCAGCATCATCGTCGTCATCGCCCCCATTTCATTTTCATATGACTCACAAGCAGCATCGCTGCCGTCATCAGCAGCAGCGTCATCATCACCAGCATCATCATCATCATCATCATCATCTCCGTCACCATACTCATACTCATCATCATAATCATCATCACCATCACCATCATTTTCAGCATCATCACCATCACCATTGTCATCATCATCACCATCATTATCATCACCAGCATCATCATCATCACCACTACCACCGTCACCATCACCATCACCATCACCATCACCATCACCATCACCATCACCATCACCATCACCATCATCATCAGCATCTTCACCATCACCATTATCATAATCACCATCGTCATAATCACCATCATCATCATTCTTATCATGATCAGCATCGTCACCATCACTATTGTCATCATCATCATCATCATCATCATCAGCATGCTCACAATAATAATCATCAGCACCACTACCACCGTCACCATCACCATCACCACATCACCATCACCATCATCATCATCATCATCATCATCATCATCATCATCATCATCATCATCATCATCATCATCATCATCATCATCATCATCATCATCATCATCATCATCATCATCATCATCATCATCATCATCATCATCATCATCATCATCATCATCATCATCATCATCATCATCATCATCATCATCATCATCATCATCATCATCATCATCATCATCATCATCATCATCATCATCATCATCATCATCATCATCATCATCATCATCATCATCACCACCATCATCATCATCATCATCATCATCATCATCATCATCATCACCAAGGCTACGGTCTCGGCCACGGCGGCCACCAGCGAGAGCGCCTCGGCGCATTCCATCAGCTTTTCCTCGACCTTCGGGGCCTCCTGCTCGCCTTGCATTTCGGGCTCGAGGCTGCCCTCCCACCACCGCGGCGCCCTCAGTCGGAGCAATCCCGCCGCCGATCCTTGCTGACTCGCCGAAGTTCGAGGCGTGGTACTCTGCCTGGGTGATGGGGTTGACGTAGCTCTCCAGCTCCTGTTGCCCGCCCTGGAACTCAACCTCTGAATGGAAGCTGGATCCCGTCATCCCCGCCGCCGATCTCCTCGTGACCGAGACGAGGCCCGTGCTGGGCGTGCCGTAGCGGCGCGGGGCTGGCGGAGACCAGCGGGGTGGGGATCACCTTCACGTTCAGCGCAACTTTGCGCCTCAGCTTGGTGATGCCGTTCCCGTTCTCGGAGACCATGAGATCCCGCAACGCTGGGGCAACAGCTGCCAGCCTCTCTGCCAGCTCGCCATCGCCCACGCGCGCCGCCAGCTGGACGTAGCGATTCTTCCAGAACGGCGCCTCACGGCGGAGGTCCTGCTGCAACGCCTGCGACGACCGGCGTGCCCCCCGCTGGGCAGCGCGCCGCTCTGCCGAAGCTCTCCGGCCTCCGCGCGTGCGATCCGCCGTGGCCACCCGCTCGGCGGCCGCCCGTGCCATCGCAAGCGCCACAGCCGCGCAGGAGGGGGGCGAGGCCGAGCCGCTCCTTCCCGCGAAGGGGAGGGACACGGTGCGCACCTCGCCCAACTCAGCGCCCACGGCAGGCTTGATGATGATGATGATGATGATGATGATGATGATGATGATGATGATGATGATGATGATGATGTGGATGCTGATGCTGACGATGCTGATGTTGTTGATGATGATGACGGTCATCCTGATGATAATGCTGATTGTGATGCTGATGCTGCTGCTGATGCTGATGCTGACGATGATGATGATGATGATGATGATGATGATGATGATGATGATGATGATGATGATGTTGATAATGATGATGACGACGAAGTTGATGATGATGATGTTGATGATGCTGATGACGATGATGATCATGATGATGCTGATGGCGATGCTGCTGGTGATGGTGATGGCGACGACATGCTGGTGCTGATTGCGTTGGCAATGACCATGATGATGACGATGATGATGCTGGTGATGGAGATGACGATGATGATGCTGATGATGCTGATGGTGCTGATTATGATGATGATGATGCTGATGATGATGCTGCTGATGCTGATGACGCTGACGATGATGATGTTGACGATGATGCTGATGATGGTGGTGGTGATGCTGATGATGACGATGACGATGACGATGACGATGATGATGATGGTGATGATGATGATGATGATGATGATCGTGATGACGATACTGCTGATGATGATGATGCCAATGCTGATGCTGATGCTGATAGTGATGATGCTGCTGACGATTATGATGATGAGGTTGATGATGATGACGAGTGCGATGATGATCATGCTGATGAAGCTGCACGTGTTGATGATGCTGGTTATAAAGATGATGATGATGATGATGATGATGATGATGATGATGATGGTGATGGTGATGTTGATAATGATGATCATGCTGCTGATGCTGATGATGATGACACTGATCATGATGCTGATGATGATGATGATGATGATGATGATGATGATGATGATGATGATGATGTGTGCTGCTGATGATGCTGATGCTGATGCTGACGATGATGATGGTGCTGATGATGATGCTCATAATGATGATAGTGAACGATGATGATGTTAGTGGTGATGATGATGATGTGGATGCTGATGCTGACGATGTTGATGTTGTTGATGATGATGACGGTCATCCTGATGATGCTGATTGTGATGATGATGCTGCTGCTGATGCTGATGCTGATGATGATTCTGATGATATTGGCGATGATGTTGTTGATAATGACAGTGATGACAGTAATGGTGACGGTGATGACAGTGACGGTGATGACGGTGACGGTGACGGTCATGTGATGATGACGGTGACGGTGATGACAGTGGTAATGGTGATGATGCTGGTGATGGTGATGATGCTGATGATGATGATGATGATGGTGGTGATGATACTGAGGATGATGATGTTGACGTTGCTGCGGATGCTGATTCGGCTGATGATTATTTGGCTGATGCTAGTGCTGATTATGATGATGATGGTGGTGGTGGTGATAATGCAGCTGATGATGCTGATGCTGATGGTGATGATGGTGCTGCTGATGATGATGATGATGCTGATAATGATGATGATGATGATGATGATGATGATGATGATGATGATGATGATGATGATGATGATGATGATGATGATGATGTTGATGATGATGATGACGGTGGTAATGATGATGCTGATGATGATGAGGCAAGGGCGCTGATGCTGACGTTGCTGCGGATGATGATTCGGGTGACGATGTTTAGGCTGATGATGCATACTAAGATGACGAATACATTGCAGCTGACGGTGGACTTGAAGATGGTGATGATGCTGATGATAATGATATGATGGTGCTGCTGCTGCTGCTGACGATTACGATGCTGATTGTGGTGCTGAAATATTGCTGCTGCTGCTGCCGACGATGCTAATGCTGCTTCTGATGATGATGCTGATGCTGATGCTGATGACGATGATATCGCTGATGATGAATATGGTGATGATTCTGATGATGATGCTGATGCTGATGCTGTTGCTGCTGCTCCTGATGATGATGATGATGAAGATGATGATTATGCACATGGTGATTCTGATTATGCTGATTATGATGATGATGATGATGATGATGATGATGATGATGATGATGATGATGGTGGTTGTGATGGTGGTGCCGATGATGCTGCTGATGATGATGATGATGCTAATGATGATGATGATGATGATGATGATGATGATGATGATGATGATGATGATGATGATGATGATGATGATGATACTGCTGATGATGATGGTGATGAAATATTGCTGTCGCTGCTGACAACGATGCTGATGCTGCTGCTTCTGATGATAATGATAGTGGCGATGCTGATGCTGATGACGATGGCGATGCTGATGATGAGTATAGTGATCATGATGCTTATGATGATGCTGATGCTGATGCCGCTGCTGATGATGAGATGATGAATCTGATGATTATGATTATTATGCTGATGATGGTGATGATGGGGTACGTGATGGTTTTTGTGATGGTGGTGCTGATGATGCTGATGATGATGATGACGACGATGATGATGATGCTGATGCTGATAATG
The DNA here is from genome assembly GCA_963575745.1 of Prorocentrum cordatum. Classification (NCBI taxonomy): domain Eukaryota; class Dinophyceae; order Prorocentrales; family Prorocentraceae; genus Prorocentrum; species Prorocentrum cordatum. Next base: position 10,497 of record CAUYUJ010011090.1, read on the forward strand.
TTGATGCTGATGTTGTTGATGACGATTATGTTGCTGCTGCTGGTGGTGGTGGTGGTGGTGATGATGAGGATGATGATGAGGAGGATGATGATGATGATGATGATGATGATGATGATGATGATGATGATGATGATGATGATGATCGGGATTGTGCTAATCAGGACGTCACGAGGCAGTTAGAGGCAAGGAAGAGCGAGACCCTTGTCCTTACCCCCTGCCCGCCACGCACTGTCGCTGTGTACCAACATGCCGCTCGACCATAGCGAACGGGCTCGAGCGCGCCTTATAACTAACCTCGGCGCGCCGCGGCAGACCGGGGCATGAAGGCAGGCCGCCGCGGCGGACTGTACCACCAGGCCAGTACGCATGCTAGCGTGGATGGTCCAGTTCCAGGCACGACATGGCAGGAAACACATTCTGCTGGAGGCGTACAAACACTGCGCATATCACAGGAGGAGACACAGCAACAGCCGCGGGCGCGCGCACAGACTGGCACGCATGCCGAGGCCGGACCTCCACCCTCTGGGGAAGGGAGCAGGACTTCAGGAGGCCTTCCGCGGCCTCCCGCGCCTGCGCCAGCGTCACTCGTACGTCTGGATGGACGCCTCGGCCTCCAGAGCACCCAACTCCAGGTCGTCGTCGCGTAGGAGCTCCGAGCACCGCGACGGAGGGCAGCGGTGAAGAAGGCGCTGCTATTCGCCTAGGGAAGGCTGCGCTGCCCAAGACCAAGAGCACGCCTACACGTAGACGACCATGGCTAGCGGGGACCTAGCGCCACGATGGAGCGGAGCAGCCAGGTGTGGTACGTGAGCCACGCTGGCATGTGCACCGATAGCTGCTCACTCGCTCCAGGGGCCCACGAGACAATGCGGACGCCGTCGATTCTCTTGACCAGCATACGTGCGCACTCCATGCCGAACTCAACGACCACGTGCAGAGACTTCCAGAAGCCCGCGTAGACGGAGACATTAGCGCCATACGCGAAGAACCTCCCCCGCCAGCACGCGCCGACGAGCCTACCGCAGCCCCTGCTCAGCTTGAGTACGAATCCGATGCCGTCTTAAATCACGCGCGCGCAATGCATGCGGAACTCTACGACGACGTGCACACACCTCCTTGCGACGGCAGAGACGCCCCGCGACACGAAGAGCACACACCGACAGCATGTGCGAGAAGACCCGCAGCCGCCCGCGCCCAGCACGCGGATGCATCCCATGCAGGACATCCCGCAGAGGAACGAGACGTGCCGCAGGCCGATATGTAGCACCTCCACATACCTGAACTGGATGCGACACTTTCGCGCGCACGCCGATCCGCGCCCCCAGCTACCGCGGCAGTCCCGCGGATACCAGGTGCGGCCATGCGCGTGCGGGCTCGCCGAGACCACGACCTGCACGACGTTCGTCGGGCGTCGGCCAGGCCTGGCGAGCAGCGGCTCAGCGCAAATGGCGTGGGCCGCGCGCCTGCAGCCTCCACGACATCGGCCGTCGCGGAGTCCACCACGGGAGCGTGGCAGGTTGCCACACCGCGTGCTCACGCACGACGACCCGCAGCAACAGTAGGCACCATCGCACCAGGCAGCAGACGATTGCGGGGTGCTGGGGGCGGGAACGAGGCGGCACAACGCAAAGGCCACGCTCGAGCCAGCTCCCTATGCTGATGATGATGCTGCTGCTGATGATGACGATGATGATGATGATGATGTTGATGCTGATGTTGTTGATGATGCTAATAATGATGATGCTGATGTTTATGATGATGCTGATGATGATGCTGATGATGATGATGGGGTTGGTGATGGTGATTGTGATGGTGATGATCATGATGAAAATGATTCTGATGATGCTGATGATGGTGATGATACTCATTATGCTGCTGCTGACGAGGCTGATTATGATGTTGATCTTGCTGATGACGGTGATGATTGAAGCTGATGATGAGGAGGAGAAGCAGCGGGATGATGTTGCTTCTGATGATGATGCTGATCATGGTGATGATGATGAT
>CAUYUJ010011090.1:17500-40000 GCA_963575745.1 Prorocentrum cordatum
ATGATGAGTTGCGATGATGGTGGCGGTTATGATTATGGTGATGATGATGCTTATGATAATGACGGTGCTGGTGGTAATGATGGTAGTGATAGTGATGTTGGTGATGGTGATAATGATGTTGAAGTTGATGGCGGTTGTGATGTTCATGATGTTGGTTTTGCTGCTGATGTGTATGATTATGGTGGTGATGATGGTGATGGTGATAGTGACGGTGGAAGGTCATGGTGGTGCTGATGGCATGAGTGATGATGGGGAGGACCAACATGATGATGATGGTCATGCTGATGGTGATGATGGTGGTCACGGTGATGATGACGATGGTGATGGTGACGGTGACGGTGATGGTGATGATGATGAGGATGATGATGATGATGATGATTGTGATGATGATGATGATGGTGATGGTCATGATCATTGAGATGGTGATGGATGTGGTTGTGGTGATGGAACAATGTGATTGTGATGGTGACGATAATGATGGTGAATTTGATGGTGATGGTGGTGGATATGGTGATGGTGTTTGTGATGATGATGATGATGGTGATGCTGATTGTAATGCAGCTGATGGTAATGATGTCGATGCTGATTATTTTGATGATGGTGATTGTGATGGTGATGGTGATGGTAATGGGTATGGTGATGGTGATGATGATGAGGATGATAGCGTTGCTGATGATATTGATGATGCTTATGATGGTGTTGGTTATGTTGATGGTGATGCTGATGGTAATGCTGATGATGATTATGATGATAGTGATGCTGATGATGCTGTCGATGCTGCTGAAGATGAAGATGAGGGTGATTGTGATGTTGATGGAGATGATGACGGTGAGGATGATGATTATGATGCCGGTGCTGTTGATGACGATGCTGATGTTCATGATTACGATGATGCTGATTGGGAGAAGGAGGAGCAGGAGGAGGATGACGATGATGATGGTCACGATGCGATGGTGACGATGCTGATGCTGCTGCTGCTGATGATGGTGATGACGATGAAGATGATGGTGATGATGATAATGATGATGCTGATCATGATGACAATGATGATGATGCTGACGCTGATGATGCTGACGATGATGATGCTGATGATGCTGATGATGATGGTGGTGATGATGACGAGAATGATGACGATGATGATGATGATGATTATGATGATATTGATGTTTCCGATGATGCTGATGGTTGTGGTGATAACGATGATCATGATGACGACGATGATGATGATGATGATGGTGATGATGCTGATGATGATTATGATGATGCTGATGATGCTGATGCTGATGATGATGATGATGATGATGATGCTGATGATGCTGATGATGATGATGATGATGCTGATGATGTGATGGTGATGGCGATGGTGATGGTGATGGTGATGATGATGATGATGATGATGATGATGATGATGATGATGATGTGATGATGATGCTGATGATGATGATGTTGATGATGCTGATGATGATGATGATGATGATGATGATGATGATGATGATATGATGATGATGATGATGATGATGATGATGATGATGATGATGATGATGATGATGATGATGATGATGATGATGATGATGATGATGATGATGATGATGATGATGATGATGATGATGATGATGATGATGATGATGATGATGACGATGGCGATGTCGATGACGATGCCGGTGACGATTAGGTGGAGGAGGAGGAGGAGCAGGAGCTGAAGGAGGAGGAGGAGGAGGAGGAGGAGGAGGAGGAGCAGGAAGAGCAGGAGGAGGAGGAGGAGGAGGAGGAGGAGGAGGAGGAGGAGGAGGAGGAGGAGGAGGAGGAGGAGGAGGAGGAGGAGGAGGAGGAAAGGAGGTCCAATGCGGCCCATGAGGCCCCAAATATTGCTCCCCAGCTGTTACGAGGCCCTCCCAAGGTCGCCAGAAGGGCCCTTGGCGCGGCCACGTTGGTCCCAGGCAGGCTGTGCTGCCCAGCCGGGTGAGAAGAGGAGGGGAAAATAATGCTGACGACGACGAACGCGCAGGCGGGAGGCCGGGGCGAGCAGGGCGGGCGGGCAGGCGGAAGGGGCGCCGGGCGGAGACAGCAGGCAGGGAACAGGCGGAAAAGGCAGGGAGGCAAGGAAGAGGAGGAGAGAGGAAGTAACCGCAAGCAGACAGGCCGGGCCAGGGGCTGGAAGAGAAGAGCAGAAGAGCCACCCGCGACGAGGCTACGGACCTTACGGTGGCGACGCCAGCCAGGCGGCGCAGGCGTAGCGGTGGAGTGGGCGGAGGGCGTCGGGGGGGGGGTCGTCGTTTGTGGTCGTCGGGGCGGGCCGCTGGGGTCGTCGGCGGGGCGGCGTGGGGTGGCCGACCGAACCCAGCGCAGGAGGACGGCCGGGCAGGTGCGGGAGGGCGGGGGCGGGGGAAGGCGGCGCGGCGACGCGCCGCCGCGAGCGCCCAGCAGTCGCTCGGGTGGAGCATTCTGTGCGATTCGGTACTCGGGGTGCCCAGCTTGTGGCCCGCCTGTCAACGGCAGCTTGGCGTACGCGTTTTCCAAACACACTTTTACAGTAGCATCGTCAATGTTTCTAGCCGCCGAAATCGTCACCCTTCTTACTGTCTTTTATGGCTGCAGTTTCGGCTCGAGTGGTTTGAGTGGCGGGGAGGGTCCCCGCGTTCTCGAGCCCTGGAGCACACCAGCCTTGAGGTGTTCGAGGGGCCTGCCGCGCGGCAGGCGATCGGGCTGCTGGCCTGGCGGCGTGCGCAGCCGACGGCAGTGGTCCCGTCAGCTGGGCCCTGGCGCTGGCCATCCTGGCCAGCGAGCGGGAGGCGTTGCTGCCAGGCCTCCTGACGTGCGGCGAGGGCGAGGCGGAGGGGGACAGCGAGCCCATCTTCCGGGAGCCTGGCGGTGGCGAGCCAGGGGAGCTGTTCAAGGGCTCGCGAGCGAGCTTCATGGCGCCCTGGGCGCGATGGAACAGGCTCTACCTCCAGTCGCCGACGAAGCCGACGGGGGTGGTGCTCCTCTTGCTCACTCGAGTAGGAGGGGCAAAGAGCACTGTGTGGACTGCGGTCGACCCGACGCAGAGAGTGGTGTTCGTGAACGTCCGTGGCAAGAGGTACGCGCTGAGCAAGCCGAAGCAGGGCATTGTCTGGACTGAACACCCTGGGCTGAATGAGAAGCAAAGGGATGCGGCTTTGATTGCGTCAGAGCGCTTGATCGCCCGCTCGGAGCCGAAGGATGCGGAGGCGAGGTCGGAGAAGGTCAAGGCCGCCGAGCTGAAGAGAAAGAAGAAGCCGAGCTCCAAGACGCAGACCGCGAGCTGGATGTTCAAGGGGGTGTCTGCGCTCGTGGTGGCGGGCTGGAGCTACCGTGCGGCAGGAGCCTGGGGCTCCGTGGCCTTCCTCGGCTGGAGGCTGTGGCGTTACTTCGAGCTCGGGTCCTGGGTGAGCAGCGGGTATCATGGTGCACGTGCAGCGTTCCAGGCCTTCGAGGACTTCCAGTCCTTTGTGGAGCTGATCGGCGACATGTGCGACAACGGGGACTTGGAAAAGATTGCGTGCGCCATCGGGGCAGTCAGCGGCTACATGACGTGGATGTACATGAGTAGCTCCAGCGAGGGCCGAGGTGACAGCTCGGACAGTGACAGCGGGAGCGAGGACGGCACCACGGTGATTGACGGGCGCGACGTGACGGACAGCGAGGATGAGCCCGACGCCGAAGCCCTCTTCACCGAGCTGGCGAGGGGGCAGGCGGAGCTGGCGTCGGCCATGATCGACTTGAAGGACAAGATGCGCGAGGAGGCGGGTGCTCGCCCTCCGATGCCCCCGCCGCCCCAGGCGCCGCCTCCTGGCGAGGCTAGGCGCGAGGGTGGCGCCTCGAGAGGAGGAGCGGCGGAGGAGGGCGAACCCAGCGTTGGTGACATCGACGCCTTCATCAAGAAGTTGAACGAACGCGAGAGTGAAGTTGGAGGCGACCGACCCCGAGGACAGCTTGCTGAACGTGCTGCAGCAGTACAGGCCCGCCGTCGGTGCCCAGGTGGGCGGCGTCAGGACGAGGGTCGCCCCCGCGGTGCTGGCTAAGCTCTACCGTGGGGGGCGGACCGCCCGCGTCGAGACGCAGGAGTGGTTGCGGGCCAAGGAGCTGCAGACGGCCTCAGTGGCGAACGAGGTGAACATGCCGGCGATGGTGCTGGACCGCGTGATGAGCTCGGGCGAGCACGACGCGCTGATCAACAGTCAGGCGTCGGAGCTCACGTGCCTGCGGCTCTACTCGATCTGGAAGGCCTACGAGCGGGTGCAGTGCCGAGCGGACTGGCAGCGCCCCAAGGCGCAAAATGGAGGCAAGTGGAAGTCCAAGGTCGACTGGGGCCTGGTCGAGGAGCACCTGCGCTTGGACGGCGATCGGGGCAGCGAGAACTTGAAGGCCGACGAGGAGGTGCTGGAGAAGCTGAAGCGCCGCGCGACCCTGAACAAGCACCTGAGTCAAGGTGGCGGTGGGGGAGGCGGCGCGGACGGCGAATAGGTTGCGGCCGGTGCGATCGTGGTAAGCACTGGTCAAGAGCGTGCTGTAGGCACTGCGCCACGTGGCTTGAGGGGGTCGTCGGCCCTTGCTCGCCAGCCTCGCCCTGCCGTCTTCATCGGGCTCATCGTGGGCCTGCTGGGTTGGTTGTTCTACGAGCTTTCCTGGGGGGAGTTTCCCGCCCAGGAGATTTTCGAGCCAGAAGAGGTCTACTTGGGCATCCTCGGGGCTCCCCTGCCGCGAGCAGGTCATCCAGTGCGTCGTGGTGCAGGTCACCAGGTGGGGCCGCCCCTGGATATCGCCAATGGATCCTCCGGAGCGCGACCCGCTGAGGACCTTGCCAGACCTCCCTTTTCCGATGACAACCAGGAGATCGAGTGTGGGGCTGAGTTCTGTCAGCCTGCGCGTTGCCTGGAGGAGGGTGGCGAGGGCGATCTCGGCGATCAAGAGCATGGCCACGGGCTGTGCAAATGGGCGGCTGCCGCCAGCCCCCCTCAAGACGGTGGGCGAGGCGAAGGAGAGGTGGATGGTGAGCAGCCCGCTCCAGAAGAAGATCATCAGCGATATTTGGGACCGGCGCGCCCAGCGGGCGAGCTGGGGCAACGTCGACGACGGGGGGGTGGCTCTCAGCCACCTCGAGGAGACGACGGGCAGCGGTTATTTCACGACGGTAAGGAAGAAGGAGGAAAGCAAGAAAGTGACGATTCAAGAAGGGAGATTTGTGTCCTCTCCGAGCTGGGCAAGTTTCGCTGCCCAGCCCATGTACGACGCCTCTTCGTGTCCAGGACCTCTCGGCCTGCGCGGGCAGCTACATCGATTCGTTCGAGAAGCTGATGATCAAGGGCGCGGGCGAGGTGGGCTGGGAGAGGTACGAGAAAACCAGGAGCGACTCGGACCCGGCGCTGAGGAGCAAGGCCGAGAAGTTTGAGCTGCTTTCCCGCATGTACCAGGCGGGGATGCTGGACTACGCGAAGGTGGTGCGGGAAAAGGTGGGACTGTTCACGGTGGCCAAAGACGTCGACCCCGACTCATGGGGAGGTGCTGAAGAGCCGACTGATCTGGGATTGCAGGAAGGTCAACGTTCTTTTTCACGAGCCGCCGTGGGTGCCGCTTGGGAGCCCCGCAGGCTTGGCCCTGCTGGAACTAGACGAGGTGATCTTGCATGGGCGGCTCTTTTCCTTCCAGGGCGACGTGCCGGATTGGTTCTATCGACTGCACTGGGGATCGGAGCTGGCGGAGTTCTTTGTCGTGGAGGGCGTCTCGCCTCAGGAGCTGCACCAGTATGGCCAGGAGAAGGGGCTCGAGTTCAAGAGGCCCGATCCCTCGGAGATTGGCCTGGGAGCAGCGAGCTTGGTGATGGGCTCGGCATGGGCCGTCTTTCTGGCGCATGCTTGTCTGGAGTCGAGCTTCGAGACCCTGAGGGCGCCGACCATTACGTATGGGAAGCCGACCCCGAGCTTCCGCAGTCTGACACCCAACACTCGACTTCCGTCGCAGCAGAGGGATTTTCCCTCGAGCGCGACCGAGGCGGTGGAGGAGGAGACGTCTGTGGAGGTGGCGGTGAAGCTCATCCTAATGCTGTACATCGACGACTACATCGGCTTTACCCTGAAGGGACCCGGCGAGGAGGAGGAACTCCTGCAAGACAAGGAGGAGGTGAATCAGCTCTTGAACCCCAAGGGCATCGCGATCCACAAGGAAGCCTGGGGAGAGGGACTCGGTGCGGGAGTGGGGCTTGCGATCCCAGCGTCGAGACCGTATGTTCTACGGGTTCAGACAAAGAAGTTTGCGGAGCTGGTCTTGGCGACGGAGGCGCTACTACTGGAGGACGTTGCTCTCCCATCCGTTCTGGCAAGTTTGGTGGGTCATTGGACGTGGGCCATGCTGGTGTTCAGGCCCGCTTTTGCCATATTGGACGAGACCTACAGGTGGATCAGAGGTTACGAGGTGGAGGATAATGTCGTACCGCGAAGGTTGCCAGAGACGGTCAAGAGCGAGCTTTCGGCTGTGGTGAACCTTTCGATCTACATGGAGTCGGACCTGGGGGCGCCGTGATGGCCACGAGCCTACATGACCGACGCTTCGGAGAGTGGATATGGATCTTTAGCTTGCGATTGCGACCCCGAGGAAGCACGTGCGGAGGCTGCTCGGGGGACCGAGGGGCTCTGGGGACCCCAGGTGGAGGAGACCTACACCGAGATGGAGAGAGAGGCCTCCAGTCGGCGACGAAGTGGACCTACCTTCACGACCACGGGAGGGACGACCTGGGGTGCTGGAGCTGTTCTCGGGCTCGTCGAGGCTGCTGGGTGCCATCAAGGAGATCACGAACTCTTGGGGGGAGGCGTGTGACATCTCGGATGGGGGTCGAGTACGACGTGCTGGTCAGCGAGAACCTGGAGCTGCTGCTGAGACGGTTGCGCCAAGGGTGGTTTTGGTGGGTGCATATCGCGCCGCCCTGTGCTACGTTCTTGAAGGCGCGTACCCCGCCCCTGCGATCGGCGGAGCACATCTGGGGTCTCCCCGAACTCGAGGGGGCGAGTCAGGCCAAGCTCGAGGAGGGGAACCTGCTGTGCTTGGTGGCGGTGGAGGTGCTGAAGATCTGCGGCACCATGGCGATACCCTTCGCGCTGGAGAACCCAGCAGGCAGCTACATCTGGACCTTCCCGCCCCTCGTGGAAGTCCTATCGAAGATGGGCGTCTGGAGAGTGGAGCTGGACTATTGTGCGTTCGGGGAGGCCTGGAAGAAGCCCACTGCTTTCGTCACGAGTGTAAGGGAGATGACCATGTCGCCGACCCTGAAGATGACGAAAGACAACACGAGGGGGGGGCAGGAGGAGGAGGAGGAAAAGGAGGCGGAAGGGAGTAGGAGGAGGAAGGGTGAAGGGGGAGGAGGAGGAGGCCTTATGGATGTTGGTTGGGATCTCGTGGTTGACCTCTCGGGGGCGTCTGGAAGGCAACTTGAAGCCTCTTGGGGGCCGTTGTGGGGCCTCTTGGGGCCTCTTTTGGGCCTCTTGGGGCTTCCGGAGGCCGTCTTCGGCGCATCTTGGGGGCGTCTTGGCGCCGCTCGGGGGCCTCTTGGGGCCTTTTGGGGGCCTCTTGGGGCTTCCCGGGGGCCTCTTAGGGCGGAAGTCTCGAATTCTCGGTTCCTCGTCCCCCTCTTGGCCGTTTCTTGGGCCCGTCTTGGGGCCCTATTGGGCCGTCTTGGGCGCCTCTTAGGCTGTCCTGGGGCCTTCTTGGGCCGTCTTGGGGCCCTCTTGTAGGCCTCTTGGGGCGCTCTTGGGGGCCTCTTGGGGGCCTCTTGGGCCGTCTTGGAGTGTCGGAAAGCCGAAAAGGCGAGAAGGCCAAAATCATTCAAAAACCGATGTAAAATTGACGATTTTGGCGCCTGGGGCCCTCTTGGGTGTGCTCTTGGGGCTCTCTTGGAGCGTCTTGAGGGCCTCTTGGGCCGTCTTCGGGCCGTCTTGGGCGTCTTGGGGCCATCGTTCGTCGAGTCGAGGCCCTCTTGTACCCTTTTGGGGGTGTCTTCTGTCGCTCTTGGCTCGTCTTGAAGCTTTTCTGAGCTCCGGGACCCCCCGGGGAGGATGCGTATCTGGGTGGCGACCCCCCCCGGCGACCCCCCCCGGCGACCCCCCCCGGCGACCCCCCCCCCCCCCGGCGGGGAGGGTAGGGAGGGGCTTCGCCACGACTCAACTACGACGTTGCTCAATGTCGCTTTGGCTCGCGCGCTCAAGGAGACGGGGAACGACGAAGACGACGAGGGACAACGGAGACGGAGACGACGAGGACACGACGGAGACGACGACGACGACGACGACGACGACGACGACGGTGGTCCACGCAAGACGACGACACCGGGATGCGTCTTCCACACGCCGACAGGGTCGGCGGATTTTTCGGTGTTGCAGTTGTATTCAGAAGCCTCATCAAGAGTTGAGAGGCAAGTCGCCGTGCGGACTCAGGTGGACCCAGCTGGCGTGCGCGTGCTCTCTCGAGCTATGCAGATGCTATGCGGAGATCGTGGGGCAGGTCGAGCCTTCCTTGGAGACGATACCCTCAGGGGCAAGGCTGAGGCTGAGAGGAGGTCAACCACATATCGTCAAGGCGACGGGTACCACGACGCCGTTGAGGAGCCTTTGGTTGCAGTGCCGCTGGCACGTCTTGTTCTGCGGGAAGTGGGGACACCAGGAGCACAACAACATCCTGGAGCTGCGGACAGTGGTGGCCACTCTGAGGCACCTGAGCAGGACATCTCAGGCCTGGGGCCACAGGATTCTGATTTTCACGGACTCCTTGGTGTCGTTGGGCGCGCTGCAGAAGGGTCGTTCATCAGCGCAGGACGTGCTGCGCCCTTGCCGCATTGCGGGCGTCATCCAGATGATCTGCAGGATCAGAGGCTACTGCCGATGGGTCCCGTCGGAGCTCAACCTTGCGGACGGGCCGTCGAGGGGGCTGCCCATCGGCGCGGCGGAGGAGACGGTCGAGCTGCACGTGGCCCGAGGCGTCCCACAGCAACTACAGCGGCGCTTGCGTCAGCGGCAGGTCATCAAGACACCGGCGCTGGGTCGGCACATTTGTAGCCTTCGGGGTGCTGGTGGCGCAAGGGGGGGCCGTGGGGGATCTAGGCAGCCCGAGTCCACGTTCGACCAGAGCAAAGGGTACGAGTGTCCCGCCGCCGCTGGTCAAGAGAGGAGCGCGGGCTTGGGGCGAGGCGCAGCGTGACAGGCTGCTCTACGCGAATTGCTTGGTCATCCACGCCGTGGACGACGCGACCAACCTGGTCTACCAGAAGGCCGTGCGCGAGTTCTTGGTCGACGTCAAGAGGAACCAGTTGGACTTTGACACCTTCGAGGCGAGGGGCCAAGCGCTGGCGGACTACATCTCCGACATGTGCTACGTGCGGCAGCTGGGCTTCGGGCGAGCCAATGTGCTGTTCAACGGTTTCATGCGCGTGTTCCAGGACCACAGGGACCGGCTTTCGACATCGGCCAGGGCGCTGAAGTCGTGGCAGAAGTTGGGGCAGTTGGGCGAAGGCGCGCCTGTCCCCATGGAGGCGGTCGGCCTGGTCATCGGCAGGATGTTCCGCGCTGGTCGCCTGATCGAGGGGGCGGCGGTGCTCACGCAGCTGGGCGGCTGGCTCAGGGGGCAGGACTGGGGCCAGCTCAGGGCCGAGGACGTGTCCGAGGGACCTGGGGGCCAGCTGGCTTTCACCCTGGGCAGACGCGAGAGGGGGGAGAAGGTCAAGACGGGCTCGGACCAGGGCGTGGTGATCTCATGGCCAGTGACAGCGGCCGTTGTGCGCGCCCGGCTGCGGGGCTGCGCTCGCAGGGACCTCGTTTTCCCCGTCTCGCAGGGCAAGTTCGGGCGCGAGTGGCACAGGGCGCTGGACGACGAAGGACTTGCTGGCATGGGCCACCCGCGCGCCATGCGGCACTCGGGGGCAGCCAGCTTCGTGGCAGGAGGCGGCTGCCTGGAGGCTGCCCGCCGCAAGGGCAGGTGGCAGACGACGGCAGCGCTGGCGCGCTACACGAAGACCCACATGTTGATCAGCCAGCTGGGCAAGATGACTGACGGGCAGGTGCGCGCAGGCGTGAGCTTCTGGTCGGCGCCTGCTGAGGCGCTGATTGGATGGATCAAGGAGTCGCCCGCCGCTCAGACTCCACTGGCAGGGCATCTGCTGGAGGAGCTGGAGCGTGCGCGCGGCCAGGAGGTCGAGCTCCCGAGTTTTGACGGGGGACGGGTGCTGACGACAGGTCGCCCCAGCACCGCCTCTCGCACTCGACACAGGCGCAAGACAAGCGCCGCACGAGAGTCATGGTTTTGGACTTGACAGTACTATTTCATTGATTTGCGTGCGTGGCAATGCCCAGCCCTTTTGGCGGGTCAGAGGCCAGCACTCTCGTGTGTGTGTGTGTGTGTGTTGATTCTATTATCAGACCTATCTTTTGATATAGTCGGTGCGTGCCTGGAGGCAGGTTGACGTGTCCCCTGTCTTCCCCCGTCTTCCCTCAAAGTAAAGATCAGAACGACATTCGGACCGGGGCTGTTTATTAACAGGGGGGCTGGGGCACAACTAGATGAATAACCCTTTCCCTCCCTCCCTCAACTGTTGCAAGGCTGGTGTTTTGGCAAGTATGCCAGTCTCGACATCTTGGGGCTGGGACTGATGCGTTTCCGAGTTTCTCGCGGGCCCTGTGTGGCCTTGTGGCCAGGTCAGGCACCGCTCGAGGTTTGGGCCCAAGGTGGCTCGGCCACGCCTTCTAACACCTCGTGGGGGGACCTCCCCCTCTAGGCGCGCTCGCGGCACCTTCCTGGGCGCTCCTGCTGCTGCGCCGGATGTTCAGTGCCGTGTTTGAGTGTGCTTGTCGTTTCTGATTTTCTGTAGGGTTGTCGCTCCAGCTCCGCCTGACCCCCTTTGAAGGTCCCCCCAAAGCTCTCAGTGCAAAGCTGGCTAACTATAGAGGCGTTAATGTAAATTTGCCTTTTCGTCCGTTTGGCTTCGAGTGACGAATGCAAACCACGCGGCATGAACATGAGTTTTCGGGCGCCCGCGCGGGTTTGTCGGGTCGGTGCTGGACCCTCCCCCTGGCGCGCTGCTCCCAGCGCAGGTCCAAGATGCCCGCGCAGATGCCAGGACATTCAATTGTTATCCTGTCCTTTGTTCCTGCGTTGCTGACGTGTGCCAGGAAGGTCGTCTCAGGCAGCAGGCAGCGACCGCGTATCACAGTAAATATACGGGCTCGGGCTAGCGTTGTAGTTGCTGGCCTTACTGGTCCCGCCGGGCCATCGCGGTCGCCTGGCGCACCAGGCTTCCCCCGGCCGCAAGTTTTGCAGTTGCCGCCGACGCTGTTCTGGTTGTAATCGTTTTTGATGCCGCGGCACGGCGCTTGCCTGATTACGCACACTGGGGAGAAGCAGTGGGCACCCCGAGGAGTGCAATGAAAGTGGAGGGGTAGATTCTGCCAGGGGGGTATTATGTTTCGCAGGGGCGTTGGTGGTTCGTTGATCGCGTTCGGGGGTGAGATCGGTGCGCGTTGACGCCGTGCGCCAGAGGTGCACCGCACCTCCTGGCGCGGCGCGCCGACTAGGCGAGGGTGACCCCCTGCGGGGGTTCCCCCGAACGCACGGTGGGGACATACGATCAGGTTTTGTAGCTTGGCGCGTCTAAGCCGACATTCGTCGGGAAGGCACCCAGTTCCAAACCTTTTACTTTACGTGCTTACCGTGCCTATACACCACCCTTCGGGTGATAAGGACATTGTGGGGGGGAGGGGGGGAACCAACATCTGATTCAATCGATCTCACTATCGATCTCACTCAACGGGACACCACGGGACACCACGGGACACCTCGGGGCACCACGGGACACTTGTCGATCTCACTATCGATCTCACTATGGATCTCACTCAACGGGCCACCACGGGACACCACGGGCCACCACGGGACACCACGGGACACCGCGGGACACTTCTCGATCTCACTATCGGTTTCACTATCGATCTCACTATCGATCTCACTCAACGGGACACAATAGGACACCACGGGACACCATGGGACACCTCGGGAGACCACATCGATTTCATTATCGATCTCAGTATCGATATCCCTATCGATCTCATTCAACGGGACACCACGGGACACCACGGGACACCACGGGACCCCTGTCGATCTCACTATCGATGTCATGATCGATCTATCATTTTGGGACACCACGGGGCACCTCGGGGCACCACATCGATCTCAGTATCGATCTGTCTATCGACCCAACTATCGATTTTACTCAACGGGGCACCACGGGACACCACGGGACACTTGTCGATCTCACTATCGATCTCTTTTTCGGGGACACCACGGGACACCACGGGACACCTTGAGGCACCACGTCGATCCAAGTATCGATCTTTGTATCGACCTCACTATCGATCTCACTATCGATCTCACCATCGATCTCACTCAACGGGACACCACGGGCCACCACGGGACACCACGGGACACCGCAGGACACTGCGAGCCAACGCCGGACGGACGGTCGGACGGGCGGGCGGGGGAGAATCATTTGTCTTGACATCGCCCTAGCAACGGCGGGTTCATCCCTCTCGCGCGCCCACGCAGCTTCGCCTCGCCCGCACGCACGACACGAACGAAACGAAACGATTTCCTGGTTGGGCGTCTCCGTTCCACTGCGATCTCACCCCCAACTTTCGATGTGTGCACTGTCTGTGCTTTCAATTGATATTGGCACCAAATGTTTTCGAGTGTCTCTTGGATGCTGTTTTTTTTGAGTTCGGCGATGCCCCGGGTTATCGGGCTGGTCCGGCCCCTTCTCCCCCCCCTGGATGGCCTTACCTTGTCGGATTCGCAGGTCCGATGGGGATATTGACTACCATGTGGAGCTGCCCAAAACGAAGATGCCAATTAGGTTATCGGCCAGCTTCTCCCCCATTGCCCCCCCGCCAGACATACTGGGCAGTCGCCGAACGAGCTAAACGAGTATCTCACGTTGGCACTACATGGTTCCGAGGGCCTCTTGTCTCGCCTCGGCTCTTCCCTGCCGCCCCTGTCCTCTCCCGCGAGCCGCGAGGACGAGGGCGAGGACCTGCTGGCCGCGCAGGTGCCGGGCGGCGCCTCCAAGGAGCGCTGGCCTTGCGCCCGCGCCCGCTGCTCTCTTGGGCGGGGGGGGGGGCGTCGAGGGAAGAAGCACGGGGGCCATGGCCAGGATGTCGCGGGATCTCGTCGATGCCGACCTTGATCATGGTCCGTGTCGGCTGTCGCCGATTTCGCGAGGGTGATCCACGAGTTGACGCTGACCAAGATCGACACGACGCCTCCGTGCTCCGTCTTGCTCAGGGTCCCATCTTTCTTCCCCTCCAGGGCGAGGCCGGGATGGGGGGGGAAAGGGAGGAGGGTTCGTTTCCCAGACATGCTCTCGCTGTGAAGCAACACGACTGGAGGTTTTTGGCAACCCTCGGCCACTGGGGGTCCTCGCCAAGCCTGGGGTCCGTCGCTAAACGACTCGGGATGAAGACATTACTTGGGGAAATAATCGGCACTTCCGGGGATCCCATATTGAAAACATCAAGATTTCGGATGTTTGGGAAACGACAGCGCAAGAAGGCGTGAAGCCGACGTTCGGCGATGTCGTCGAGCCTATTGGGTGCAATCGATGCGGTCCAGAATATTGGGTGCAATCTGCGTGGTGCAAAACAGGGGGGGTGCAATATTTGTGGTGCGACCTGTGTGGTAGAACATGTTCATATATCTGTATCTATACCTATATATATATGTATGTGCACATCTACAGGTATATGTACATATGCTTATATGTGTGCAAGGTATGCGTTGCATGCTACCTGGTAACATCTGTGTGCTGCCATAGAGATGTGGTGCAGTCTGTGTCGTGCACTCTGTGGGGTGCGGCCTCGTGCCGGCCAGCGCCCGGGGCGGCGGCGAGGCGGCGACGGGCGCGCACCGGGGGAAGCTCGGGAGTGGCAGCCAGCTCGCCTCGGCCAGGGGCGAGGCGACGACGGGCGCCCACGGCGCGAACGCCAAGCACACCCAGGCGACGGCACGGAATCGGCGTAAGAACCCCTCAGTGCAAGCACTGTTCAGTTTTTTTTTTTTTTTTTTTGTTTTTGTAAAAAAAAAAACCGCGCGTATCTCTCGAGTCGGCGACGGCCCCCCACCCCCTCTGGCGGCGCTTCCACCCCAACGCGCTCCGCGCGCCAGGGGAGGGAAATCGCGCGCGGACCCAAGAATCCATGAGGGCCTCTGACTGTCTCTAGTCGTGCTTTACGTTCCCTATTTGCACTCTTTGATCCTGTTCGTCAGTCCCGCTGTCGGCCAGAGAGGGCCGTCCTTCCAGTGGTTCCTGCCGATAGGCGCATGCTGCCGACAAAAAGGCTCGTTGCCTGTGTGTCACTGCGACTCGTGGCCCGCGGCTGCTCTTGCCTTGTCTCACTTACCCTTGCTCCTGGATCTTTTCCCTTCGAGGTCGCTGCTCGATGCGTCGGCTGGGGATAGCCTCCGAGATATCCGATGGATTTGCTTTTCAATCCGCGGGTCCCAGGAATATCGGCCCCTGATCAAAGTGGTAGCTTCCCGTCCCTGGCTCCTGCGTTTGATGGCCTTGGGGCCCGACACCGGCGTGTGTATAAGCCAGGACCTCCGCTCCGGCCGAGCAAGCCAGCAGTCCAGGAGGAGGTGGGACGAGGACGAGGGCGGGGAGGGAAACGTGCACAAGGTGAATTCACACAGTACCTCGACACGGCTTCTTTCCATGCTCGGCGACGACAAAGCCGCAAGCGAGGACGAAGCGAGGACGGGGGGTGGCGAAGGAAAAACGCCGTGGGTCGCCGCTCGGGCGCGGATCCTCCGCGGTGCCGAGAGCGGCTGCCCTGCGTCCGCCTGTGAGCCCTGCGCGAGCCCGTCGCAGGGGCGGACGAGGCGAGCCCTCGCCACCACGGCCAGATCAGCCTCGGATGTCTGATCGGCGCCCACGAGCGACGAGCACACAGACCTGGAGCAGTGGGTGTGGCGCAGGTGGCTCAGCGGCGAGAGGCATGCATCAACTACTGCGGGTACTGTGGCACCTCTCCGCCCGGACCCGTCTGCGTGAGACCCAGTACTTCGGCTGGAAGCTCAAGATCTAAGGGGTCGAGGGTCTTCGGTGTTGTCGGCGCCTGGAGGCCGTTTTCGGGTCCCGGGGCAGTCAACGATCAGAGATGATAGATTGGCTCATGTGGACCCAAGGAGGAGTCCGGGACTGCTTTGGAGCAGACTTCACCGAACACGTCCAGATCCATGCCCTCGCGGTTTGATTACCGAGGTGCTATCCCATGGATGCACGATCCCATGGATACGCCCCACGAGGGGCATCCGCGCAAAGCCGCCCTGTATGCATGGGATCGCGGTCGGGGGGTCAAGACCGTCAGGCTGTGAACAGGGGTACGTCCCGCCCACGAAGCACGGGCCCAAAGGGAGGTCTCGAGTCCGATGTGGAGGCGTCGTCATCAGCGTCGTCGGCAGGTTCGCGCGGTCTCGACGTTGCGGCGACGCTGGCGCGGGCGTGTGAAATTCAGCGCCCTCGTGGGATCTCTTCGGGCCACAGGTCAGCAGTCCGCGGCGCGACCTCGATGAGCACGATGGGGCGGGGCGGCCGCTGGGGACCTCCGAGGGCGGAGCCTTTCGAGTCTGACCCGGTCTCGCGGTGGCAGAGCAGAGGCCTTGGGCCTGGGCCCATGTAGCCACAACTGACGTGACGGACAGTCTGCGTCCCCCAGTGCAAGTGGGGGGGAGAAAATAGAAACTAGAGGAGGAGGAGGAGGAGGAGGAGGAGGAGGAGGAGGAGGAGGAGGAGGAGGAGGAGGAGGAGGAGGAGGAGAGGAGGAGGAGGAGGAGGACGGGTGAGGAGGAGGGTAAGGAGGAGGGGTGAGGGAGAGGAAGAGGGGCAGGAGGAGGGGGAGGAGGAGGGAAGGAGAGGAGGAGGACGAGGAGGAGGAGGTGGACGAGGGAGGAGGAGGAGCCAGGAGGAGGAGGAGCCAGGAGGAGGAGGAGGAGGGGAGGAGGAGGAGAGGAGGAGGAGGAGGGAGGAGGGGAGGAGGAGGAGGAGGAGGGAGGAGGAGGGACACCTGAGTGTTCCCGGAGCGAGTCCGCCCGCCGACCCGGGGCGCTGAGACAACCGCGCCTCCCCGCTGAGATATCGGATATCTCAGCGGATAATCCGCGTCTCTCCGCCTATCCGCAGCATCGGCTTTCCAGGTGGATTCAGAATGCACGGGCTGCGTCTCTATAGCCCGCCTGCCGTCGCGGCGGCTTTGGAGACACGAGAGCCCGTCGAGCCAGGTAGGAGGAGAAGGAGGGAGGAGGGAGGAGGGAGGAGGAGGAGGTGGGAGGAGGGAGGACGGAGGAGGGAGGCCGGGAGGATGGAGGCTGGGATGAGGGAGGGGAGGGAGGAGGGAGGAGGGAGGGAGAGAAGGGAGGGATGAGGATGAGGATGAGGATGAGGAGGAGGAGGAGGAGAGGAGGAGGAGGAGGAGGAGGAGGGAGGGAGGAGGGGGGTGGGAGGAGGAAAGGATTGAGGAGGGAGGAGGGAGGAGAGAGGAGGAGGATGGAGGAGGAGGAGGAGGAGGAGGAGGAGAGGAGGAGGGAGGAGGAGGAGGAGGAGGAGGGAGGAGGAGGAGGAGAGGAGGAGGAGGAGGAGGAGGAGGAGGAGGAGGAGGAGGAGGAGGGAGGAGGAGGAGGAGGAGGGAGGAGGAGGAGGAGGAGGAGGAGGAGGGGAGGAGGAGAGGAGGAGGAGGAGGAGGAGGAGGAGGAGAGGAGGAGGGAGGAGGAGGAGGAGGGGTGGGTGGGTTGGGCGGGGCGGGGCGGGGCGGGGCGGGGCGGGGCGGGGCGGGGCGGGGCGGGGCGGGGGGAAGATGGGAGTGCGGGGGTGCGTGATGGTGCTGCTGCTGATGATGATGCTGCTGATGCTGATGCTGATGCTGATGCTGATGCTGCTGATGATGATGATGATGATGCTGATGATGATGATGATGGTGATGATGATGATGATGATGATGATGCTGATGATGATGATGATGCTGATGATGATGATGATGATGCTGATTGTGATGGTGATGGTGATGGTGATTGTGATGGTGATGATGATGCTGATGATGATGGTGATGATGACGATGACGATGACGACCATCACCATGATGATGACGATTATGCTGATGCTGATGCTGATGCTGATGCTGATGATTCTGCTGATACTTATGCTGATACGGATGCTGATGATGCTGCTGCTGCTGATGATGATGATGATGATGATGATGATGATGATGGTGATGGTGATGGGGATGGCGATGACGGCCATAACCATGATGATGACGATGATGCTGATGCTGATGCTGATGATGCTGCTGATACTAATGCTGATGCGGATGCTGATGATGCTGTTGCTGCTGGTTATTATGATGATGATGCTGATGATGATGAGGATCGTGATGGGGATGGCGATGGGGATGGGGATGGTGATGACGACGTCTACGATGATGATACGGATGATCCTGATAGAAAGGTTGAGGGTGAGGATGATGACGGTGATGGTGATGATGCTGATGATGACGATGATGATGAAGATGATATTGATCACGATGTGGATGATTGTGGTATTGGTGATGGTGGCGATGGTGGCGATGGTGGTGACTACGCGGACGATTATGATGACTGTGATGCTGAAGATGATGACTACAATGGCGCAGATAATGCTGCTGATGATGGGGATAAGCGCAGCGCTGGCCCGATTTGGCAGATACGTTCTAAGTGGGAGTTCGTAGCGGTAGGCCCATGCTGGCCAATGCTTGGGGCAGACATATTTTCGGGCGCACCGGCCTATCGTCGATGAGAGGCTGGTCGTTGATGTAGCTCGCTCATCGTCCTCCTCCTCTCCCCATCGTTGTGCAAGCTTGTTCTCTAGCAAGCAGCGCACGCTCGCCCGAGGTTGTGAGCCTTGTCTTCTCTCTACTTGATAACCGCCCGCATGTCAGGCCCTACCAGTACGCGTGTCTCACACTATTTCTGATGCGCGCGCTTGCGGAGTTTGCCGTCGTTGGGTTGTCCGATCTCCCAAGATCAGGAGGAAAAGAAACACACAGACACAATTAATCGTCGATTCTCCTAAACATACGGGAATTATGGGAAGTGGGGGAGAAGACAAAAACCCAGAAAATATGGGGAATCTTTTTATTTGTGTGTATTTTTTTGTGTGTTCCAGGGCCCCTTCACAAGAACATGTGGACGATGGCGATGGGATGGTGCTGATGTTGATGACTGCAGTGGCGCTGGCGACGACGACGATTCAGGAGGCTTGCGCCATTCCGCCGACCCCCCAGAAGAGGAAAGAAGTCCATCGGTGAGGCCTTTTGGGGCCTCCTTGGGAGCCCCTGGGGGCCTCTTTTTGGGCCTCTTGGGCGTCTCTTGTGGCGCAGCAGGGGCACATCACCGGGGACCAGCGAGCAAAGACATCTGAAGAAGGGGAGTCGGGTGGTGCGGAAGGACTGCGCAGAGAAAGGATGCACGCCGATATCTTGCGAGGCATCTGGATGCTCGGGCCCACGTGGCAAGAGCCTACCTCGGAGCGTTTCTCTTTAGCTCGGCAGCAATTCTCCTTTCATCGCTCGGCAAGGAAAGTTGAAGTGCACCGAATGTCGCACCCTGTGCAGTGGAGGTTGGGTGGGCGCGGTGCACTGTGGTGGCGTGGCGTGAAGCTTAGGCAGCGCGTAGGAAAGATAATGTGTCAGCTTGCTTCTACGCTTGTGGTGGGCGCGTTCGCGGGCCTGCCGAGGTCAAAGGTTTGCGGGTCTGCTGGGCAGTGCCCATGAGTACAGGAAGCGCATGGATTTGCGCGCAAAAATGGGAAGATAGTGAGGAGGAGCACGAGGAGGATGAGGAGGAAGAGGAGGAGGAGGAGGAGGACGAGGAGGAGGAGGAGGAGGGGGATGGGGGGGGAGGAGGCGACGAAGCAGGAAAGGAGGACGACGAGGAGCATGCACAGGATATGGCAGAAGAGGGGGCCAAGGAGGAAGGGGCGACACGGCGCGACGGTCGGGCTTGGGCTAGCGCGAGCGATACCTTTTGAGTCGTGGTGCGGGGTCGGTAACCTGAAAAGGCAAGCGGCGAACATAATGGACACATTTGTGACAATTCAGCGCGTGTTTTGGAGAAGTCCCGCGTCGCCGCTTGTGGGTTGCCTGGTTCTTTGTTGGGGAAGCGTCTGGGGCGCTTCTTGGAGGCATGTCGGAGTATCTTCGGATGCCTCTCAGCAGCTTCTTGGAGTGTGCGTCGAGGCATCCACTTGCTCTTTGGTACTTCTGGGGGGGCCCTTGGAAGGCCCTCGGGGCCCCGTGGGGGCGGCAAGGGAGGCCCCTGGGGGGCTCCTGGGGCCATCTCGGGGGGAACGGCTCGACATGTCAGTTCGGATTCCCCTCTTGGGGCTTCTTTTTGGGCTCTCTTGGGCCGTCCTGGGAGTCCCTCGGGCCGGGGTGGGCCTCTCTTGGGTTTTGTAGGCCGTCTTCGGGGCCCCCCGGGGACGTCTTGGGGCCCTCGTGGGCCGTATTGGGGTGAACTTGGGGCGATCTGGGGAGGCCCTTGGTCCGTCTTGGGCGCCCTCAAGACGCAAAAGGCGAGTTTGATGAGCATGCACGTTTCTTCAGGCTTTCGTATGGGGTGGAGCACTACTGGGGTGTCCTTGAGGCCACGTGGGCGGTCTGGAAGACATCTTGGTTTGTTTTGATTTTTCTTCGGCGTAATGGAGGCCAACTGCGGTGGCATCTTGGGTGTCTTGGAAGGCACGGGGTGCGTTGGGGGGCCTGGGGACCCACTCACAGGAACCTGAGGACACCCCTCAACCCACCCTAACCCCCCTCGAACGCGAATGTGGACCCCGGGGGAGGGGAAAGGGGAGGGGGACAGCCAACTGTTCCACACGCGCTTTCAATCCTGGCAAGCAGGGGGCGTCGGATTATGACGGTGTTGATGATTCTGATGCTGTTGATGGCCATGATACTGCTAATGGGGCCGTTGATGGTAATGCGTGAGACGTGCTGTGGGTACGACAGTGATGATGATGGCGGCGACGATGTCGATGGCTGGCGACGATTCATGGTTATGATGATGGCGATGGTGATGGTTGTGATGACACTGGTGATGGTGATGCTGATGGTGGTTGTGATGATGGTGGTGATAACGATGATGGCGGTCACGACGACGGCGGCGGCGATAATGAGGATGGCGCCGACGCTAATGAAGGTGCCGCCGTTTCTGCTGCTGCTGGTGATGATTGTGGTGATGCTGGTGGTGTTGGTGATGATGGCGGTGCTGATAATCATGGGGGTGGCGGAAATGCGATGATGGTGCTGATGATGCTGCTGCTGCTGATGATGATGATGATGATGATGATGATGATGATGCTGATGATGATACTGCTGATGATGCTGATGCTGATGCTCATGCTGATGATGATGCTGGTGATGCTGATGCTGCTGGTGATGATGCTGCTGCTGCTGATGATGATACTGCTGATGATGCTGATGCTGATGATGCTGATGCTGCTGATGATGCTGACGATGATAATACTGATGCTGATGCTGATTCTGTTGATGAGGATGAGGTTGATGATGATGCTGATGATGCTGATGCTGATGATGATTCTGCTGATGATTCTGACGATGATAATACTGATGCTGATGCTGATGCTGTTGATGAGGATGATGATGCTGCTGATGATGATGCTGATGATGATGATGATGATGATGATGATGATGATGATGCTGCTGATGAGGGGTAACAGGGAGTACTGGGAAGATAATAGACGGAAGGGGTTGGGAAGCGTGCGCGGTAGAAGGAGTCAGAGTGAGAGGGAGTGGAGGCGTAAGGGTCTTGGGGGCCCTAGCAGTGGTTTCTCGTGTTCTTGCGTTGACATTCGCGCGTAAGCTGCCCATCCATGCAAGGTCTCGCACAAGCGCCCTCTGCCTCTAGCGTGGCGGGCTGTGCTGGTGGTCAGCGAAAGCCACTGCGTAAAGCCACCGCGCAAGACGGCGTGAGTCCCAGTGCCCTTCGACGTCTAAATGTCGGGAAATGTGGGCGGCCTTGGAGCGTTCGGACCGTGTCTCGCCCCAGCATGAATTCCGCCAGCCGCGCTTCACCGAGCGCTCTTAGATAACAGAAAACGGCATGAACATAAGACTGTCGGAGCTCCACGCGGATTTCTTGACTCTGCGTTCAACCCCAACAAATCCGCACAGAACTCCGAAGAATTGTGTATCCCGCTTTTGGCTTTCCTAGCGGCCACCAGAAGCCCGAGTTGTGGCCGGAGGGCCGTGCCGGGCACAGCAACCACATGTGAACCCCACCCCTGCAGGTCGAACCTCTGAAAGACAGGCTGGGACCCAGAATCTGAAGGATGACTGCAGCCAAGTGAACCCCAGCGGGGGTATCCGACCCGAGCGCCGATTGGACCCATTAGTGGCAGGGTTCGCTGGTCATCGCAGGCGGGCGGCCGTGCTGGTGCCGAGTGCGCGCCGCCCGCCCTCAGAAGCTCCTGCAGCTGCTGGCCGAGTTCGTGTCCGCGGCGAGGAAGAGAGAGAGCCTGCACACCGTGGAGCTCCTCGGGGACCAGCCGGCTGCTGGGTGCAGAGGGGCCGGTCTTCTTGCCCCCATCCCTTCCGCCTCTCCCCCTCCGGCTTTCAGTATCGTTTCACCGACCCCTACCCCCATCCCCATCCTCATGCCTATCCAGACCCCCACCATCTCAGCACAACAGTTGGGGATATGCCCTTCGAGGCCCGAAGGAAACAGCGTATATTCCGATCTGGGGGTATCAATTGGCCAGTGGGGCCCAGAGGCCTGCAGGGAAGGTCTACCCCCCGAAAAGGGTACGATCAAAGACGAAGAGGGCGGGTATCGAGGGTTTGAGAAATACGCGTTAACGGACAGTCGAGCAGACAAAAGAGAACAGGATTGACATGATTGTTGTTGTTGTTGTTGTTGTTGTTGTTGTTGTTGTTGTTGTTGTTGTTGTTGTTGTTGTTGTTGTTGTTATTGTTTTTGATGTTGTTCTTGTTTTGTGGTTGTTGTCGTCGTCGTCGTCGTCATCATCGTCGTTGTTGTTGCTGTTGTTGTTGTGGTTGTTGTTGTTGTTGCTTTTTTTTGTTGTTTTTGTGGTTGTTGTTGTTGTTGTTGTTGTTGTTGTTGTTTTTGTTGTTGTTGTTGTTGTTGTTGTTGTTGTTGTTGTTGTTGTTGTTATGGTGGTTGTTCTTGTAAACATGTATGGCCAAGCAGTTTGAATAAGTCAAACGCGATGTAACATTTTCGAACAAAAACAACCGCATACCCATCATCACAGATGTTGAAACCGTTCAAGGGCGTGACATCGAGTGGGAGACTCACGTGGCCGCCACAGTATGAACACCAGCCGCTCTCCATCCGCATAACCTATTGCAGGTGCTTAATGCAAATATGCGCGGTGCTGAGGCGATAACTCAT